>JAUBOD010000846.1:633726-660580 GCA_032353885.1 Nothura maculosa | reverse complement strand
CAGTGAAAAGCCTGCCAGAAACAAGTCAGTTCAGGCAAAGATACATGTGCATATTTTGCCTAGGAGAAATATTCTTGTCACATAAAAATCCCGCTATTAATCAAAAATCACATTATAGCTTCTGGAATGAAGTTTCCTTTACTACTCTTTAATAGTAAGTTCGAGATAAGATAAAATTGGTAATTGTACATTCTCTTCTGATGGAAGATAATACTGAAGTGGTATAGAAATTTGAGTTACAAGAATATATTCACCCTGCTAATAGGCTTCCATTATGTAGTCTTTACTGCTTTATTCATTGCACATTTTCTCCATATATAGAAAAATTTAATTGGAAGTTACTTATTACATTGTTACAAAATGTTAACTAGAAAGTTTGCTTTAATCAAACGATCATTAATGCTCGGAGAGCTAGTTTATTTCAATAGCACATTTATCAGGAGCAGCAGAACCGCAGGCACTGCCAACAATAGCTCTGCGGCGCTGTTTATTATGTGAACGCTATCAGGGACCAAACATATGCCATTGTAGCTTGTGGGGTAGCACAATACTTTATTTATATTTATGACTTCGCCTAATAAAAGTTTTAATGACTTATGAAATGCAAGCCAGGTATCTAATACAGTGACTTATCAAGGGAATGACATTACCAAAAATAATTAGAGTTTATAGCATTTGATTCTGCTCTGCGCATGGCCCACAGATATAGGGAGAAGATGTTACTCATACGTAGGGCAAAAAGCAACTCGGCATCTTGTTCTGCAGCCAGCAGAGGGGAACCAGGATACATGAAGTTACAGCTGGCTTAACCTATGTCACTTTTGCATATTTTTTCATTCCTTGAAGGTGGGGTTTTGTACCTCTCCAGTATTATCATATCCACTAGCAAAATTGTCATCCATACCCTCGGGATAATAATACCTGTTCTTCAAACTTTACCAGCATCCGTTTTTCTTTCTTAGGCGCTGTACAAACACAGAACAAAGAGAAGACTTTTGCCCCAAAGTGGTAGGAGATGAGGCTCAAGGGATACAAGAGGGGGATCTGTTAAAGCAAAGGAAGATTTCTAAGCAGACAAAGAATATATGCAGCAAAAAATCTAAACTTATAGTATGAAACATTTTTGAAATGATTTTTAGATCAGAGAGTTTTGAAAAAGCATGGCAAATGATAGTCTCTTTTCACAGCAGATGCAACTAAAAGCTTCTCTCCATCCAGTCCATGCAATCAACAGTTCCTACTGTTTTCATGAAACATCTAGGGAAGATAAATATGAGCCTGCACTCACTCAGAATTGCTACCGATTGATAGGGACAGAGCATGTCTATATGGGAGGTTCATGCACCTTCCTTGAGTTCTTCAGGCATATTTGCAAATATTTCGTAGGTTTAGCAATAACCATAACTGTATTGTAAATACCTCTCATATTTCTAATGATATGCTGCTCAAAAACTGCAAAGACTTGAGTAATGAGATACATTCGTATATTCCATCTATGGGAGAATCTAAATTTGAGTTGGACTCATCTCTGTTTGTTTTCACAAAAGTGGAGGGAACATCCCAGAACCCCAGAGTCGCTGGAGGTAGATGAAATCTAGGGATCTAACATAGGCAAATCTGCCAACTGTAACTTCAAAGACATTGACATTAATTTAAAACTAGGTAGACCTCATGCCCCTTGTTACTTCATCTCAGCCATTGGATGAGGACAGCATTACCTTTCAGTCTATATGACCAATCCTGAATCCAAAATAATATCATTATTTGGAAGATAGATATGGCATAATGAATATTAAATGACAGATCAATGACAATTTAAAATAAATAAGGGATCACACACAGACATTGCAAGGGTCTTTTCACCAGCGTAGAGGTTCTCAGGTGCCTGTCACAACTGTGCCGCACTTCACGGCATTGCCCAAAATACGCAGCTGTATCTCTCTGAAAATCACAGTCATCCTCTTTCCGAATGACTTTGGATCACGGCCTCCTCTTTCTCTGTGTGTCCAATAACATCTTAGATAGATAAAGAACAAATCCAGAGCACGTGCCCATCAGTATGGAACATGCTCCATAAAATACCAAGCCAGGAGCAGCACTAACCTGCCCCAGGGCTGTCTCCCAACCACACAAAAACATCAGCGACCTTAGGAAGGATTTATAAGAACTACACAAACACATGGGGCAGTTGTTTTTTTCATGTTTCTTAAGTCAATGGTTCCTATCTTGAGATCCTCACAGTAAACAAACCAGTTATTTCTAAAGCTGCTTATACTCTAAGTGTGACTAGCACTTTTGCCCGGAGCTTTGCTTTGCAACCAAACCAGGGGCTTACATAACAAAACCACACACGCTCCGTGATGTTACTCAATAGCTGCGTGGAATTATAATTGCTTATATGCGCCAAATTCAGACTTGATGAGTAAGCATCGCTCAGGAGGCAGAACTGTTCCCTAAGTTACACCCATCTGAAGCCAGAGCTGAATTGCTTGGAAGTTGCATTTATAAGGGTGCCAGTTCAGAGCAGAAGTCAGCCCAGGGAGGCCAAGATGGAATAATTCAAAACTCTTTCCAAGCCCTTAAAACCAATTTCTTCCACAAATTAGACTTCATATAACTCTGTTGATCTCAATAGAGCTGTTGAGACAGTAAATCAGACCAGAAGTTGGCCCTTGTTTGGCCCAATTACCCCATAATAAATTCCCTGAGGACTATTTGTACTGATGTGTAATTTGCATCCTTTCCCCTCTGAAATGCTACATTTACATTTATAGATTGGATAAGTTATTCTATGAGCACGGAGAGGCTCAGTCATTTACAAATGGGAAAATCCATATATTTGAAATTTGGTGTAAAATATTTGCTTTTGAGCTGTAGCCTTGTATACTAAGGTGCTATCTGGAGTAAATATTTACAGCCAAGTTGCAACAGGTTCCAAGAATATGCAATTTTCTAAGTGGAAACACTGACACATAAGGGTGCGACTTTCCCCCCAGTAAAATACTGCACTAATTGTAGGCTTCTGTGAAGATTATCAAGTATAATCTTGAAATTAATTTTTAAATGTTCAATAATGATTTTCAACCACTTATCAAGCAGCTGTTTTTCTGTATGACTCAAATGTTTTCTTTAAAAAGGGACAACTGTTTTCCTTTTAGTGCCTTAGTCAGGCTTCACTTGGGATTAATCTGACTGCAGGTGTCAGATAAGAACAGTATTTTCGCAGCACTACCGAGAACCATGTGGACAAAATGCAGAAGCATGAAGGCATGTTGGTCAAAACTTTGACAGATTGATGGAACTGAGTTATGCTGCTTAAATATCTCTGTCCGCCCCAAAAAGCTAAATCAGCGAGCACGGGACAAAGTGCAGCTCAGCTACCGCTTTGCCATGTTCCTTATTACCATGGGTAACCAGTTACACTTTTGCTTTAATCACAATTTCTCAGTTTACATAAAATCGAGCAAACAACCTCCATAAATCATGTCGTGACAGTTTATGTGGTTGGCCAGGGCTAAACACAAATGGACTCTTCTTTTTAAGCCTTTGCTTCTTAGGTCGCCTGCGTCAGCAGTACTCTTCAACAAACATCTGCAGTTCATCTTATCGTTTGAAGAAATATATGAGTTTCTCCATTGGTGTGGTTTTTTTTAGCTTCAGCTTCTTGATTTGTTTGAACACCATCTGCTACATATAAAATTCAGAGAATTTGTGAAATGTGCATGCAGTGAGAAAATTTTAATTGTATTAACCTTGCCTTTTTGATCAAGATAGCTTTTTGTGTTCTTCATCTGCTCGGACACTGAGTAAAACAAAAAGAGATGTCTAATGTGCTGCCTAGATATTTGCTATAATGTTCTCTGTCTCTATAATACATTAATAGTCCAGGCATAAAAACAGAGTCTACTCCCTGAAGCTTTTAAGAGGCATGTTGATATAGTTTGACGTTCAAAAATATTTTAGCAGTACAAAGTAGTGCTCTTTTACAAAAAAAAAACAAAAGCAAAAAAAATCCTGTCTAATCATTCTGCACCTAGATGCATATTATTTGCATGCCAAAATAAAAATGGATTCATTGTTCTGTGATTTAATTACAGGAAGATGAGTAACTTAAAATCCTGCAAAATGTTGCCAGAGGTCCATGCTAAAGTGAATGTATGTCATGGCATGAAATTACCACAGGGTGGTAGGAGTAGTGCAGCTGCACATTTACACTAGGACGGCGAAAGAAGAAGAAAAACTTTTGCAAGAATGAGGGAGGAAATCACTTCCCCGCTAGTCGAAACAGAGGTATCAAAAAATAAGGTTTAGTTCATGGCAAATCCAGATGGTTACACATTTGACCCCTATCTAATCCCTCTGCCAGCCATACACCACCACCTTCACTGCTGTCATAACAGAGCACATGCAGCTAAAACTGCTTAAGTTCCGAGAGATACCTCACTTTTTGTAGAAAATTAAATTTTAAAGCGTGTTGTAGCAACAGAGACTGTCTTGACTATATGTTATGACAGCAGCTCTGAGAAGAGCAGTATGAAACACGGTCCCAGGCTTCTCGGAGCCTCGGACTTGCTGCTGCTTTTTTGTTTTGTTGTGATAGTCTTGGACAAAACATCCGCCAGCTTTTTGATCTGAAAAGAGTATTCCACTAAGATTTATTTATCATACTTTACTCGGTCAGTACACGATGTTTTTCGGGTCACAGAAGGAGAAACAAATCCAAAATAGAAATTGTGCCTCTCTTTTTAGACTCACGTATTGCGCAGCCAGTGCCCTGTTATCAGCAGTGTATTGATTACAGTCAGTTCAGCTATCAAGGCAGAGGATCAAGTGACACATATAACCAAATCCTTGGTTTCTGGAGATTATGATAATGCCACTGATATTCAGCTTTATCTTTAAGAGAGGCTTATTTGAAACATTGTGGTTTGTTCATTTGCATGAGGGAGAGAATATTAGAGAAACCTTGATTTAAAAAAGATAAAATATTAAAGAGGGAAACATTGCATGTGTTTTGTATAAATAGAATACATAACTCCCACATACCTCTCCGCTTTATGTTGGAATGAATGTTATGTCCAACTAACAAAGAAGGATGTTAGACTATTGGGCTCAAGACCTTCAGGGTAGGAAAAAACTACGTATTCAAAATGGGCAAGGTTTATGTAGTATAGTATCATGTTTTAAGCAGTTCATAAAAGAAGCCAAGTGACAACATAACAGTGTGGATGATATAAAATAATGTAAACCTTCCTTCAAATATCAAGCAATTTTTTTTCTGCCTCAACTCACTTTCTACAACAGAGTGAGTGAAAAATCCATAGAGAATAAAACCAGTGATCCCTTTGAGCAAGGATACAAATTTACCTAGATATGTCAACCACACAGATTTATGGGACAAGGGGTTTTTCGCCCTCAAGAAAGAAGCTTTCTTGTCAGTCATCTATAAAAAAAAATGAGAATAAGGCTGTCGGAGTTATTTTTATAATGTTTCAGGAATTGCAAGAAATTTCAGTTAGGGTTTGTGTGTGTGTGTTTTCTTTAAGCTTTCCCATAGCCATGGAATATTTCTCTTCATGGATGTATAAGAAACACTTGTGTTGTGCTGCTATTAATGGTATGATTTGTTAGTGTACTTTTATGTATGGAGTGTCTGCATCTGGTAAGGTCTACAACTGTACCTCCTTGACAGTGCCAGATGTGGTGAAGATAAAATACCTCCTGTGTGAGGAACTGCTGGAATCAGGCTCCATGATAGGTGTTCTTAATACAGTTTAAAAAGGCATCTGTCTTAAAATAATTTCAACATCTTACTCTTCTGTTTATTGTTTTGTCAGATCTTTCTTGATACTGGGGAAATATCTCAGTGCCTCTGCTAACTTGATTTTAAACTTGTGGGTTAAGCTTGTCCCTTTTTTTTTTTTCTCTAAAGCTAGTGCTGTAATCAAAGGGAGAGTAGGAAGAAAAACTTCGTTATGGACTTAGGTGAGGTTAATCAGATTGATCCAAACAAGTAAAAACATGGGCAGCAGGTATTTTTAAACCAGGTTAGCCATGAAACAGTGTGCAAAATATGCATGGATATTTATCAATACCTGTTCAAAACATTGCAGTGGGCAGACAAGAAGGCTAAGAGAAGGCAGAGGAGTTTCACTATCATAACCCTGCACTTCATTACAATGTCAACCTCTTAAAATAGTAATCATACTTGACCCTTATTAGTATTTCTGGGCAATATATGAGCTTGAGTTTCCTTGGGTGAAAGCTAATGCCTTAGACCACCCTTTAGACCACCATTCTATCTAGTTATAGTACATATTAATGTTATTCTTGGGTCATTTAACTTACTCTCAGTGAAGAGTGGAGAATGGTGCTAAGCTGTAAATCAGCTCTGTTCTGGAATGGATTTGTGCCATAACAGATCATCTTGAAAATTCCAGGCTGGGTTGACCATGGTAAAGAGATTATGGTATGTAGAATTCTGCTAAACATTGCTTGTTTCATTTTTATACTTCTCTGCTTGTCTGTCTAGCACTGAAAGGTTAAGACCTGTTGTGGTGGACAGTGCACCGAAAAGGAATATTGCTCTAATAAAACCCCCAGGGCTAAAACTTTAACCATATGTGCTCAAATTCTATATTATTTCTAAGGTGAACTGAAACAGCAAGGAAATTGGTAAGCAAGGCCACTGATACTGGGCAGAAATTTTATTTTTTTAATTCTCAGGCAAAAAAAATAGTTAATAAATGTTCTGTGTATAAAAGGTATCCTCTGCATTGTCAATGCTCACGCCCCAAATGACTGTTTTAAATGAATGGTATTACAGCATTTAACTTAATACTGCTCTACTAGAGATGAAATCATTTAAAAAGCAAATGTAATACTCCCTTAGCAAATGTTTCGGGAACTGTTTCAAAAATCATAAATATTTTTCCACAGTATTCTGGCAAACAAGCAATGTTTACCTTTAGCTTCCTAGAAAAGATTTACAGATACGTCCCTAGTCTGTTTTGCAGATGTGCCTTGGTGCATTTAACAGTAATATATACTGTCATCACGGTTGTCTTCAAATCTTTGAAATCACTTTTGCCTTTTACAATACATATTTAATTGAATGTCTAGCTAGTAGATATGTATATGTATCTTGCATTTGTGGGTGGGCATATGGGTGCCTAATACATATATTTAGCACTTAAACATGGTACGATGAGTGATAGAGAAATGCCTAAGAAAGAGATATTTTATACGTACACATATATAGTTTGTAAATGAAACAGTCAGAAAGGAA
Source organism: Nothura maculosa (assembly GCA_032353885.1). Taxonomy (NCBI): domain Eukaryota; kingdom Metazoa; phylum Chordata; class Aves; order Tinamiformes; family Tinamidae; genus Nothura; species Nothura maculosa. The sequence continues at coordinate 653,292 of JAUBOD010000846.1, read as the reverse complement.
AGTAAGGAGACATCTGCAAATTAACAAATCATCTATTTCTAAGGTCATTCACAAATTAGTTTTGCAGAATAAGATAGAACAAAAATGTAATTCTGATGAGCATTTGTTCTGGCTATTTATCACATAAAATTGGATAACAATATTAGACACAGGAATTTTTGCTCAGCTTATTCCTTACAGCATTAGCCTGATTTCACAACTTGGTGCAGATGTTTCATGCTAAATAGTGCCCTTTGGTTGACATTTGTGCGCCTACTGTCTTAACTTTTAAGTAACAATGATGCATATATTCCATAGGAATACTGGGATAAGAGGGGAAAGTAAATAGAAAACAAAACCTGCCTTAAAAAAAGAAACTTTAAAATCTTCTTTCCTTTTACTTAGGTGTAGCATTTTCCACATTTCCTTTGCTACTTTTTTAATAGCCTCCTGTAATTTAAATTATTATTCATTAGCACAGATTTCTGACCTGGATATTCTTAGCTTTTAGTCAGGCTTGTATAAAAAAAAATCCTTAAAAGTGTAAGGATTTTCCTTTTGCAATGAGGATAGCATGTCCCTGAGTTGAGATATATACTAAAATCTATTTTGCATTGTACATTTATTATTAGTTTTATTACTTGAATGGAGCAAGCAATTATATCTCAACTGGCCATTGTTATCAAATTAATTGAATGGTTGCAAAGTTCCTTTTGCGCTGCTAATTATTTAAAAACAAAATCCAAAGATTTAGAAGAATAATTTATCTTAAAAGAATATTTTAAAATAATTAACTAAAAACAGTTTTATGTTAAGTAAAACACAGTTTAATCAACCACTACAAAATGACCTTATTCAAAAAATTGTACAATCAGGATATTGATTCCCTCAACACATATTTTTCATTTATTGCTAGTCTAAGATTATGCTCAAGCCTGAAGAAAGAAAAAAAAAAAGAAAAAAAATTGAAATCATCCAACAACAAGAAATGTATGAAATGTTAGCTTAATTTTATCCTGATAAAACATTTTTAAAAATACATGCCTTAATTTGGAATTCATAACATTAATTCTAGATTTTAAAATTTCTTTCTTTCCATACTTGAAGCAATATTACATCCTTATTTATATGTCTTCAGACAATTTCCACAGAATTTTCAGGAACTTTATACAAAATTCCGTGTTTGATTATTAAAAAAATCCACTAAAGGCACAATACATATGCACTTAATGAAATTAATGAATTTTTCATATATAAAGTGTGCTACATCTTTATGGATACGTTGCAGCGTGAAACTTCAGCTGACTTTGAACAAGTTTACTAGGCATTAGATTCCCCAATGGCCGAACACCACTGAAATCAGTTCAATTATTGCTTTGGAAATTTTAACTTTTCATTATTGTGTGCCTTTTTAAAATGTGCAGTAACATTAGGCATGACCTCCCTTAGCTTGCGCATACATCCTGCATTACAAAACTGTATTTATCTCTGCTTTCAAAAACAGAGAAAAGAAAGGAGGCAAAAATCTTGTTTCTGCTATTTTCTGAGGTTTGGGGGGGCCAGATCATGTAAGACAAAATCCCCAGGAGGCTCTGTGCATATTCAGTCTTAGGCCAGCATATCCAATACACCCTTTAGTCTTAGATTAAGGAATTAAAGCACTGCGAATGAATTTCACATCCAAAATCATTCAATTTGTCCCTTTTGTCTTCTAGAATCCGAAGCATATGGGACCGTACTAAGTATAGCAAAAATAGCTGCTGCTAGAATCATAATTAGTACCTATTAGCCCTTCTTAGGTGCAAAACCCCAGTGATGGGAGCACAGCACGAGAACCTAGATAGAATAGGATTGGAAATCTCTGTAGTATAGGTTTGTTATTGCTGCCCTTGCAGGTTCACCAAATGCGCAGCGAGTGAGAGGAATTTCTAGGCTTGGGAGCCAGCTCCTACGTGCTTCTTTCCTCCACACACAGATGTGCAGACCGAGATCGTTTTTACCTCCTTCCCGAGCCATTGTTTCTTGTGCAAACAAGCTTGCTCTAAAAACCCGCTTACATGTTCCTAAGATTTTTAAATGAGTAGCATTAATTATTTTAATAGATTAGATATAAAAATTTGTATATAAAGCTACTAAAGAGATTTTTTTTTCTTTTTGTAATCATACATTGGAGGGCAGCTGTTTTACATGATCTAGGACAAGTATTCATTGCTAGATTAATGACTGAACTTTCTACTGAATTATTTTGCTGCGTTCATCTTTAATAATAGATACAGTTAGCTGCAGATATCAGCCTCTCCTCCGTAATACACACAAGCTGTATGCATTTGCAGATGTAAAGGACGGTGTCAATAAAACAAACAAACAGAAAGAAGCAAAGACTGCAAATCAGCCATGAACCTTTCCTGCCCAATCATATTTTGGAAAACGTCTGCTTTTAGATCCGTGGCGGAAAAAAACGTATGTATATTTGCATTAACAAGCTGCCAGCCATATCTTCGGAAGCAAAGCTTCCAAATTGCGTGTGAAAAATAAGCACAGACTTCTATTTCTGCATGGGAAAATACGTGTGTGTGTGTCTGTCTCGGCAGCTCTGCGTGGGCTGCCCGCGCGCAGCAGGACGCGGGCGCTCGGCCGGGCCGCGCGCGGTGGCGGCAGCGCCGGGCGAGCGGCAGCCCCATCGCTGCCCGGGGGCTCCTCCAGCGCCCGCCGCCCCGTCCCGGCGCTGGCAGCGCGGGGCCCCGCGCCCGTCCACGCGGGATGGGGCTGTCGCTTGGGGCAGGGTGACCCTCCCCGTTGGCTTGGAGCGGGACAGTGCGCCCCAAAGTGAAGTCACGTGCAAGTGGATGGGTAGGGAGAGCACAGCCTGCACTGGGGGAAAGGAGAAGGAGGTTGCGATCAGCGTCTGCTCAAACACTCTACTATAAAAATATCACCTTTAAATAAACGTTAAACTTTTGCTACGGGTGCTGCAATTTGCAGCTCTGGCTTTGGAAATTTTTGGGTCTTTGGAAAGAGTGTGAACGTGGGCAATATAGAGATGTCTGTGCAGCAAGTCACATCTCGCACCACGAAATCTGGAATCACTTCTTTTAATCAATAGCTCATAAGTATTCATTGAAAGATAGGTTGATATGGTACCTGCAAAACATATGGGAGTATCACAACTGCAATAAAATCAACATTTACCTTTGAGTCGTCCTGAAATTGGCAAAATGAGGAGACTTTGAAAGGCATTTTTAATTTAACGTAAGGGGGAAAAAATGGAAGCATGCTATACCAGCTGTGACCAAAGTTTTCACACAAGCAGCCCAGAGAAATCGCCTCAGAAAGCAAAGAAAAACTGCTGCAGGAGCCAGCTGAATCGCATGCATATGCAAATGGTAGGAGGGAAACTTGACCGCGGAGTCTCCCCTGTGCAAAGAGCTCCGAGCTCCGACCCTCGGAGCCCCATCCCGCTCCGGCACCAGGGCTGAGGGGCTGTCCGAGCACTCAGGTTATCTGGCCACCTGCTTTCAAAGAAAAAATGATTTTTTAAGGGTGAAAACCCTTCTTGTTACACGTGAAAATATTTTTTTACAGCTGCTTATTAAAGAAGTGACTGCACAAAGCCTCAAGATAATTAAAAGAAGGGATATATATTTTTAGCTCCACTTACTGGTCTGCATGCCTAAACATGAAAACATATCATTTTCATCGAGATGTATTTTGTGGTTAAAATAATGTGCAACTTTTTTTTTCCAAAGCCATCTAAATTTAATTTATTGCCCCCAAAATACATTTATTTTATTTCCAGTTTTTAATAATATGTTGCACGAGCCAAAAAAAGTAGACACTGAAAGGACAAAATAACATTGACATGCTGCATATAAACCTGGATACCAAAGTTCTGCAGATATGGACAGACTTAGAAGATCAGGCTTTATTACTAATTTTAACTCAGTAATTTGCAATTCATACAAATCTCTCAACATCCAACAGTTATTATAGTGAATATTTTTTAATAAGAAGATGTGAAGATAAATGGAGGCAGGAAGCCAAGGTTGTTAAAGGAAGGGAATGGACTGGTACTTTCTTGACAGTGTCAGCTGAGGAAGAAAAGCTTCATCTATCCCCAAAGATCCTCCAAACTAATATACCGGTATGTGGGGGGTTTTCTTCTATAGTTAAACCTTGGCTGAGCATCTCGTGGAAAAACCTTGACAATCAGATGAACGTCCCACCTTGGTCTACCCTAGTTCCAGCTCGAAGCCTTTAAGATGCTGGAGGTGTTTAATTACCGACACAAAACAAACACAGGGAGGAGGAGGAGGAGGTCAGGCCGGGCAGACCCCGGCCCAGCCTTTGGGGCCAGGAGTGAAGCACGGAGCTCCGAGTCTCCCTGGGGGCAGGAGAGCCCTGAGCCCACCCTTCCCGCACCCTATTGGGGCTAGCAAGTTAAAAGCACCAAACAAAACAAAACAAAGCAGCTTGACATGCCATCCCTTCCTTCCTCATTGATTTCTTCTTCTTTTTTTATCCCAATCCTCTTAAAAATTTCCAGTTAGGGTATTAGGCTGGAATTTTGGCCAAGTTTCCTACTGTTTTCTGTATCATTCTGGGTACAACTCATTGCAAAGGAGTGTCTTCATGCACTGGGCATTTTGCTTATGGCTGCACTGTCCAAATGATTTGTTACTTGAATGATATATTTTCCCAATGGAACAAAATGAAAATATATGGTACCACAATAATTGACATAGTCCAGGATTCTGCTACGTTGTCATGCATTATAACTGAATACTTCCAATTCTGCCCGTGCAACTTATTCTAACATTTGGACTTAAAAAATGTAAAAAAGATGAGAGGAAGCAATCTTAAATTTTAACCTTTTTTTCCCATTTCCTCTGCTCTCACCGCCACCCCAGAGCTGAGAGCGAATCTCCCATGGTGGGAACTCAGACAGGGTCATTGCTTGGTAGTATGGGGCCACAGCAAGACCTCAGCTAGGGGCAGCAGGGACTTGAAGAGCTGACTGCCAGCTCTGCCCATGTGCACACGTGGTACGTTTTGGCTCGGGGCACCTGGGCATCTGCATTGTTTAACTCCATAGTGAGAACTTGGTGAAAGTAAAGGAAACAAAATCCTCATCTGCAATATGGGTAGTGCTTTTGGTTTGTTGGCTTCTTTACATCTTTACAGTTTTGACCAGGCTTAAGGGAAGTGATTATCCTTTAATAGATAGATTTTTGGAGTAGATTTTGGAGGGATTTGCAGAAGTCTTTTAAGTGTGAATGGGTTGTTGGCCACGAATTCAAGCATGGATTTGGTTTTAAATTTTCCCAGTGCATGGGAGGTGGGATGTTGGCTTGGGTCTGGGACTCATTCAAACTGAGCTTATTCAGGCAGCTTTAACAGACCACTCACGTGTCCTGAATTTCAGCAACTTGCTGCAGTATTATCTGCCCTGGGTCTCCCAAACCAATGTGAACCTGAGCTATGGGACATTAATGACAGGTATGATCCAGTAACAACAGTCTGGCCACCAAATAGTTTCATACTTGCTCCATAATATCAGCACTGAAGATCTGAGTTTATGGCCAACATGTAGACCTGACATATAGTCTCTTCTTCTGTTTAGCATGAAGTTTTCTGCTTTTTCCAGAGACTATGAGATTTTTTTGCAAGTATATTGCTCCAAAATCCTCAGGTTAGCAGAAGCATAGACTATGACTGGCATGATTTACTGCACCAACTCAATGTGAGTAAGAGCACCACAAAGCTCCCTTGAGGGCATGTGGAGGAATCATGATGAGGAGCACATAGCCTCCAGCCTCTCCAGCCTGCAGCCCTCTCCACTCTTCAGCTCTCTGGCTGAAATGGCTGTTGCCAAATGGGGCAGTGAGTTTGGGGAGGGTCAGGTCTTGTTCTATTGCTTTTTCATTTGGAAACCTGCTGCTAAATCTGCCTGGAGCCACCCTGGCTGCTGAGCACACAATGGGCGCACAGCAGCATCACAGGGCAGCAATACGTGGTACCTGGAATGGCTTCAAGCCAACAAGGCACAAACATCTCCATTGCCAGATTACCGGCCAATGAGTCAAGGGGGGCAGGAGAGAACCTCTCAGCTGAACTGCTTTCTTCAGGGACTCCTTAAAGATGACTGGCACATAAGACCATGCTCTCAAAGGTTCCATGGGTTCACAGTTTAGAACTGGCAAGTCTTCTCCACCAGCTCCTTAATAGATACCATCCATAGGAGCTTTCTACACAGACCCAGTTCCATCTGCACCAGGAATACAGTTTCCAGCTGTTGCACTTGAGTTTGTGTGAAGAACAAAAAGCTATTTATGAAGCCTTAGCAGCAGTTTATAAATAATCCTGTGATACACAGTGGTTTGTACCGTGCACAAGCAATTCAGGAGAGCATTGACTCCACAGAATATATCATTGCTCCCAATGGACTAAAGGGGACCTCAAGAGCATATCTGAGCACAGCAGCTTTCGCTGACCTTCCTCTTCCACAAGCAGGCAGGAGAATCGCAGATCTCCATGTGTCCAATCATTCCCAGTGGGACAATGAGATCACTGGGCGAAGAGGAACAATGGGGAAGAGCAGCGATCCCAGGGCTGGGTCAGGAGATCCATGCTGCCTCAGTGGGAGAGGCCTTGTTCCAAGATGCAGAGGCAATTGGCTTCATGGAGGAGATCTTGCTCCAAGATGCGGGGGCAATGGGTGCCCAGCACCACCTCTCAGCCAGTCAGTGTGATGAGCCCAAGTCCCATCCCATGCTGACCCTTTCCAAAGGCCATAGGGAAATTTCCTTCCTCCTTGGTGGCAGCTGTCTTTGGGACACTGAATTTAGACCACGAAATCTTTGGTTTATTTTTCAGATAGGCAAACAAACAGCCACCATCTGGCAGCAATGAGAACTGCCAGGAATGGGGGAAGGGAGGGGGGCAAACAGCAAGCACTGAGTTTTCATGCTGATCTAAATCCAGGAAACACTTTATGAAATTTTTCCCCTAAATAAATAAATAAATAAATAAATAACACTTCATTAGCTGCAAATGAATGCATGGTCTATTAAGATGTTCCTGGTGCCCAGAGAGCAGCATAGCAGGGACAGGTGACCTATTTTCCTTGGAGAGGAGGGGGGCGTTTTTCTCTGTATAAATCCCACCTTTCCTGTATGAAGTTTATATATTGCTTGTGAGGAAGCAACCGGTAATGGAATGAATCATTCACAATGAATAAATCATCTGACTAATTTGGCTTGTTTTTCTGCTCCTGGCTGTTCCACGAAGAACAGATCACCGTGTCCCCAAATTTATTCATTATTCACATTTATCCTGCAGTTTACGGGGATCCTTTTTTTTTCCCTCCATATTTCACTATTCCAAGTTAGAAACAGAAGCTATTATCTGAGATATGATGGGACACTTTTGTTGCACGAGGCTCTTCCTAGTCCTGGGCTCAAGGAGCTCAGCATGCTTGCTGCAGATATTTATGTCAATAAACAGAAACAAAAATCAAATTCTATAAACTGCTTAAGCCAGCAGAGTCCCAAATTTGGTTTCTGCAGGCACACAGGTCCTTCAGGGCAGAAGCTCCCAATATTTCTGCGACAGTCACCCACAGTGACAGCACAACTGAAAGGCAAACATAAGATTGTTGAGATTAGTATAAACAGTTTTGCTGCATCTGTAGATTTTATAGACAGAAGGAACCGTTAGCTCATCTGGTCCAACCTCCAGCAGAGCTCAGGCCATAAAATTTCCTCCAGTCACTTCTGTGTTGAGCCTGGTGACTTGTATTTACCCAAAACAGACCTAAATCAATCTAAATCATATTACAGCAAGGAACCATCTCTATGAGCAGCATGTGTGGGGTGATGTTACCTAGAGAATCACTTGGCTCTTGCTAAAAATATGATGGTAAAAAATGGAGGAAAAGTTCTGTTTTGATCAGGGGCCAGAAAGATGGCTCTGATCATGGCAGAGCAGTATGATGAGAAGAATGAGGATGAAGACACCAATCTGTATTTCCTTCAACTTATATGTATGTTTATATTTCTTTTTTTTTTTTTTTTTTTTTGCTGTGCTTGATTGTTCAGCACCCTTTCCTGAGTGATTTGCAGAATACAAAAGAATAGCCAGGAAACAAACCCAAAACAGACACAGCCCAAACACGAGCACCTCCTGCAGCACCAAAATACCAAGCAACTCCCACATGCATCATCCTCAACCCGCCACATCAATAAGGAGCCAAGATGGTAGAGATGGGTGCTTGGTCCATTGGCAAGTCCCGACATCTCATGCAGAGAACTCAACCAACTCAATTGCTCCCAGCAGTGTCTGCAAAGAGTGCTAAGAAAAGAACCAGTACTCAGCAATGCCTAAATCTCAAGCTAAGCCCTCTTTATGAGTCAAATTTCCCACGCAAGCTAATTGCAGGCCAACACAAGTTGTGTCAGTGTAGTGTAACTGTTTTTTACTGCTGCAGATATGTGCACCCTCATTCTGCACAACCTCCAGTTGATGAACAAGCACAGCCCTCATCAAAGCTTTTGCTTGCCTCACCAGTCTGGGCTCAAAATGTGATGTTTGTGGGAAATGAGTGCAAGATCCAAATTGGTGGAAGGCTGAGCTCCTCCTGCCAGGTTCTGGGGAACTGGCTGACCCAAAAGTAGATGTGATCCCCTCTACCAAGGTAGAGGATCCCCTCTAACAAATACCAAGACACTAAGTGCCCAATGCACTTACTTGATCAAGAATGTTCATGGTGAGGTTTGCAGTCCTCTGGGATTGCCCTTCTTCCAAGCTCCCTTTCAGTAAAGGGACAAATAAACCATTGATTTTTTTTTTTTATCAGAGTACGATCAGGACTCATAGATTCAATGTGGAGCTAAGAAGGAAAAGTAGCCCAAAACAAATACAGATGAGTACTATTTGTAGGATAGATGATTGAAATCTACCCTAATTTACACAGCTACTTGCAGCAGCAGCTTAGGCAAAGTGGTGGAAACCATAGTCTAGCTGTATCACTTGCAGTGTGACCAGCAGCAGCTGCCCCGCCTGAGAACAGATTTACGTCAGTGCAGCTAAAAGCTAGACTGCAAATAGGAATATTTTGGAGAGCAATTGTCCTGGGATCAAATGAGAGGGATTTTTTTTCCCAGCTTATACTCCAGTGTAACGGGAAAAGAAGAATTCTTATTCTAGAACAAGAGCACACAGAAGCACACACATGTATATATATGTATATGTATGTATATGTATATATATGCATGCACATATACATATAAATATGCACACACATGTATGTAAATAGAGTTAAACTTTTACTTATTTCAATCTGTCTTTTGTAGACAAGAATAAAAGAAAAGAATCTGAAGACTAACTCTATTCCTGACATTTTCACTTTCAATCACTTTGAATATGCCATTTAAACAGTGCTTTTTTCCTGTAGGAATGCTATTATTTCTTTTTACATAAAAATAGATTTCTGTGCTTATTTACTTCTTTTCCCATTACAGTTTAACTTTTCCTTTCATTGCTTCTGGACCTAGAAGTTGGGAACTATCATATTAAGGGAGAAAAAATGACAAATCCAGAGCACAGGACCAGATGTGCTCCTTCAGCACGGATAGGACATCTGAAAAAGCAGCATAACAGCAGACCACAAGAATAGTCTGTCTGCATGCCCTTACTGCACAGTAAATGCTAGATTACTGAAGACAGCTTAGCCTTCAAAGAAAGGGTAGATTTAAGCTGAGTTTAGGGCTCTGCACAACTTAAGACTCACTGTATGTCTCTGTGTTTTCTTGCATGCTGACTGCTGAAAAGCAGGGGGAAATCCTGAAGATTGCAAATTAAAATGTATTTTGTAAAGATTTGTTTTTAACTCAAATCGTTTAGTTTTTTAATTTTTCTGTTTCAAAGAAAGCAGTCAAAGATTGCTTTGCAACTGTTTAGCCATGTCTAATTTGGCACTACATTAGAAAGACTTTCAGCCTAATACTCTTGAGTCTGTTGTAAATACTCAAACATTTCAGTCAACCAGACTGATAAAAACAATTTAACGGGGCTATTGGCAGGGTGATCTCAGATTTGCTAAAAGTCATGTCTATGTTCATGCCTCCAAAGCAGCACATTCTCACTTACTAGTGTGACTGGTAAAAATCTGAATGAAAAACAAAGCTCCTGATACATATTGTGAGTGTGAACATGTTCTTGATTGGGAGTGCTAGGCACAAAGAATACCTTAAAATTCAGAAGACATTTTTTTGAAAAATGTTCTCATAAGATTTTGATATGACATAATTGAAAGAAGAGTCAGAAAATAAGTCCTTCAAAGTATATTTGAGGATTTTGTGAGATAAAACTAAGCTTGGATTTTCAAGTATTTTATGGTGGAAAAAAAGTGCTGTTATTTGGGCTAAAGTGGAAATTAATGAAAACCAAAGAGGCACTTAAGACTGCAATGGCTTTAAGAATGTGTACTGAAATGTTTAAGCTCAGGTTAATTGTAACATCTGAGACATTTGAAGATGGGAGTAGCTAGTTTCTGTGATCTGTTTCAGAATATTTCCTACTTTTCTTTATATTTTTACCTGTTCTTTTTGTGATACATGGTTAATTCTTGTCTGTAAACCTCCTGGAAACAAACTGCAAGTTTATTCGTGATGCTGTGAAATCTTCCTGGTGAACAAAGTCATCTGGTAGCTTGGGCCACCTCCACCCTGAGTTCTACCAGCAGGCATTTCATAAACTGTTTCTTCTGTTTATTTACATAGATAAATCTCATCATGACAAAGAATGGTGGCAAGGCAGAAGTCATGTGTATTCATGTGTCTTCATTTGATCCTTAGTATTTGAGATGTGAGAGTGTAGACAACTTACGCATTACAGAAATATTTAGGTGTATATAGGTTTTGGTGGACAAAATCCTACTAATCTTGACCGGACCTTTATTCCCACGTGTCCCAATGAAGATATACAGTCTTCAACCACTTTGCCTCTAAGTCACACACATCCCATACGTCTTTTTCCTGTACAGATATAACCCTTGTGCTGCAGAGATCCAAGAGGCAGCCCTTGGTCAGCTTCCCAACCTGTGTAATATCTCTCTATAAGAGAACATATCAAGTTGGTTAATGTGCCTGAGGTTTTTCAAGAAGTGATGCTTCTAGTGCTAAGATTTTTATTTGTTTTCAACATTTTTAGCCCTGTGTGCTTCCTTGATAGCTTTATATCTGAGATTTGCAAAGGTGAAAGTAGTGTTCTCAGCTGGTTCTAATCAAAATATTTCAGTAGCAGATATTTTCAAATGGCTTTTATTTTGCCATTTATAGGATAACAAGTGAATTTGGGCTATAGGGGTCTGTGCTGGCTTAACTGCATACATTTCATCCACTGCTTTTTGTGAAACACATCTTGACCCAACACAATAGGCTTAGGGAGTGTCTGAACACCTCCTGCTTTGAGGAACACTAGTACAGGTCTGTAGTCTTCCAATGACTAGATGTAGCCTCCAGAATAGTGGGGAAAAATGAGCACTATCCCATTTACTCACTGCTCTTTTCATCATCACATATTGGTTTTGAGCAAACAAATCCACTGACTAACATTCTTAGGCTGTGAGTTTGGGAATAGGTTTAGTTCTCTTATGCATGGTTTCTCCATGCCCATCTTAGTCTTCATCCTTTGTAATTATGTTTTCGCTCTCTGTAAATATTGAAGAGCCAAAGTCTTTTTCTGTCCAGCTAGTTTGAATATTTTCTTACATATTTCTCTGCTAATTGTTTTACAGATTCATAGGATCTATTCTACTACCCACTTAGATGTCTCTCAAGAAATTACCTTAGTGAAATTAATGTCCTTAATTAGGCCATCTAGTTTGGAAAGCATTAGTGACATTGGAAAGGGGTGTTTCTGACTGATTATATTAGTTAGATCAATTTAGGAAGCAAGGGCAAAATGAAATCACACTCTGTGCTGGTGGAAGGGAACTGAGGGGTGGGCAAGCATCGACATTTGCCTGGTAACATTTCCATTGCTGGGTATCCCAACATGCTCTGCTTGATTCTCACACCAGCAGTGACTCCGCTCTGTAAAAAAACAGCAGTGATGGCTTTAGAGATGTAAAATTGATAAAGCACTTTGAGGAATCTATCATAAACTGAAATAGTGTAGTAATAGCTCTTCTTTCAGTTTGTTAGCTGCAGAGGAACCAGTTGTTTCACTCCTGCTTTCTACTAGCATTACAAGATCAGATATACTGTACTTGGGCTAGTCACCATTCTCCATGTATTAGTTTGGATTTCTCAATAGTACTGTAATCCTTTTTGGTGTTTATGATATTGCTGGCAATTTACTAGACAAATAGACTTCCCCTTTCATCTTATCCCCCACACTCTCCTTCCTTCTATATTTGCATTGTGACTTTATTTATTTGCATGGCAGAGAAGGCCAGCACACTAAACTCTGTAATGTCATAGTCTCAAGATCTTTCTAAATATGGTCCAGCCACAGTGTCCTCTTTGAACATTGATTTTAGCCCCACTCCTTCCTAATTTTAGCAAACATAAAATACTACTTTTGAAAATATGTCAGCTTCCTCATCCGTAAACTTGTTCTGCAAGTGTTATTGAATTTGTCCAAACAACAAGTCCAGTATTATTTCATCCTCCCTGCTCAATGCACAGGCTTTTAGCCAACAAATCTATTCTGAACAAACGCTTTGGTGATTTAGGTCAGTGGGGTTCAGCACACATTTCGCTGCTGCTGCTGCACGGGCACTTCCATACCGACCCTGGCCACAACGAGCAATGCAGCCTTCCCCTAAACTCTTATCCCTAGGGAAGTAGGGAAGTACTGGTGCTCTGTGAGCATCGCTTACAGGGCACAGTAGGCAGGAGGAGATGGACCTTCTTCTCCTCACTGCCATTCAGTGTGTGCAGCCAGTTAATACAGCCTTATCTTATCCATGGAGAGGGCTTCTATTATCGCCCCCTTGCCTTCCAAGTTGCATCCTTCCCCCCTGCCCGTCTCCTCCCTTGGCCAAGCAAGCACCGTGCTAGGGGCAGCAGCAGGCAAGGGAGAGCTTTGCTGCTCTCCCTAGCCATAGGAGCCAGAGCACACTCCTGGATCATGGTGCCCAGAGGGTTTGGGGAGCAGACAGCCAAGGAACCTGCACCTTGTGCCGCCTTCCATGCCACAGGAGCCAGGCTGAGCACCATCTCTGTGGAAAAGCATCTGCTTTGTCTGCATTCATGCAAATAGAATTAAAAACTCATTTTAAGATCATTCTGAGGGAAACGAGAAATAAAAGGTTCCCTTTTTGTCCTAAATATACCTAGAAGATAAAAGCGAAGCACTGCCTTGATCAAAGAGGGGTAAAGCAAAGCACTACATATTATACTGTACAAGGCAGGCTCACGAGTGGTTGTAAATTCTAAAGCAACCTGGCAAGGTTTAGTTTGAATATTGAAAGCTCTTCTACCCAGAGATCGCTCTTCTCCCTTCTTTAAGAGGATTTCTTAAAAAAAAAACTGACGAAAGCAGCTGTCGGATAATGTAACACACAGCACCACTGTAAGAATGGACCTGTTAGCCTTGGCAAAACCACGGTCCTTGTCACTACCTCTGAATGAAACTGTCCCAGGGACTCTACAGCGCGAGGCTGCGCATTGAGGAAGCTCAAAAGAGAGTCCAAAACAAAACGGCGGAGCAGGAAAAGCAACCCAGGCACGTCAAAGGGCTGCCCCCGTGGCTCAAGCGGGCCTAGCGCCTCCGCCACACAATTGCCTGCGACGCTCACAAAGGAGCCAGATGCTCCGGCTGGAATTATACCTTCCGCGGATCAACATGGGAAACCTGCCACGGCCCTCCCCAACAGGAGGGGAATTGGGAGCGTTTTCTTGTCTAAAATAATATCTTTTCACTGAGTTAGCTGTAGAAGGAGAGGGAGGTGTTTGCTTTATTTATATTTCCAGGCATGTCATCCACACAAAAGATCCTTCTTTTTTCTTACCTTCATGTGGCCCTGGAAACAAGTATCTGGTGGATACAATCAGCCCGGCTCCACATCTCCAAACAAGACAAGGGAGCTGGTGGCAAATGTGATCCTTCTGTTGCTCTGAGCTAATAGATATTAGGAATAAAAACACAATTCTTGTCTTGGGTAGCTTTGAAATATACTTAACTTTTCATTCACCTCATGGTTTTTACACCCACAAAGCTCAACAAGGCAGTGAATATCATTGGCCTCTTTTAGAGATGGGGAAGTCAAGATGGAGGGAAGTGACTTGCCCCAGGTCACACCGCCAACCCACCTAGACAGCAAAGCTGAGCCTCAGCCCCTTGCTATAACTTCTGGGACACATCACCTCAGACCCTCGCATTTCTTGGCATGGTAGATTAAAGGTTGATCAAAATTTAAGTTGGGAGAGATCATGCCTGAATCACAGTGTAGTTTCACAGCTAGGCCTGGTTCCCTAATTAATTGTTCCAATTAATTCAATTAATTAATTACTCCACAGTTAAATATATATTGGCTCCTCTTCATTGTAGACTTGGGCCTAAGCAAGGTTCAGAAAAATAATGTATTGTGGCTTCTTGTTGGAATTTGCCACCCAACTAAATTGTAACTATCGCAGCTCAATTCCCAGTTTGTAACACAGAGAAGCAGACTGGCTTAGAATTGCCAGAAGATTCTTCCCCATTTGTCAATTTTAACTGGGAGAGATGTTGTGAATCTCTCCACAGTGCAAATCAGCCTCACCTACTCAGAAAGGGGAATGTCATGTGAGCTTGAGACTGGCCCAGGAAATTTAATAGGAACAAAGGGAAAAATGAATGCAAAACTCAGTCTTATGCACTCTTTCTCATAGGAAAGGGGATTTGGGGCACAACCTCATTTCAACTCTCTTTACATTTTTAATGATTTTTCAAGCCCCAAATTGTTCACTGAGGAGAACACTCCGGAGTCAGTAAGTATATCTCCTATATCTCCCACATAGTGTGCTTGGTGCATGTACTAACCACAGATTCAATTTCACGTACAGTGCATCTACCTATCGCTGTTATTAAAGTGCGTATAACTTAATAGATATTAATGGCAGCGTCACGTTATTAGCTCTGTTACGTGCTTCACAATTACTGTAACTCAGGAGGATTTATAGCTGCTTGCTCCGGTACACAACTGCACCTTGCCTTCCAATGGGCTTTACACTTGCCAGAACTGCAGTTAATTCTCAAAATGTGAATGAGACATTAACTGTCCAATTACAAGTCCTGAAGCAACTACATGAAATGTTAATTGGGTCTTTACAAACATATAAATGTTTGATGAAACAACAGCGAGATTTTGATGAAAAACATTGATGGGTATAAAAAATACAAACAACAACAATAACAGAAAAGAGCAAAATAAAACACACAGCTGTCCACCACTGCAATGAATATTTATCTTACATGTGGTTTATTTTTGTGATTCTTTTGTATTCACATTGTTGTGTTTTCTTGTGCTAGCAATAGTGAATCTGATGATTTAGAGGCTAAACAGAGGCTAAATTTTGAACTGATTTGAGTAGAAGTGTATTTGAGTTGATCAGATTTGATCTCAGATGGTCATTACCCTGCAAATTACATTTCTGAAAAAATAAGGCCCTAAATTTACAATGAAATTAGGAGGAAAAAAATCTCTCATATATTTTCATTCTGCATCTCTGCATTAATAACCTTCCAATAATTACATTCAATATCTCTGCATTAATAATCTTTTGAAGATTTTTTACTAAATGAAATTGCCCAATCTGAGTTGATCTTTTTTTTTTTCCAAGCTTTTATTTCTAAAAAAAACTATAAAGAATTTTACTTGGAAAGGTATCGTGTAATGAAAACAGCGTATGGGCACTTGCAAGAACAAAAAGATTTCAGTCAAGCTTCATATGTGTTGAGAAGGATCTCTGGTAATTAAAAACAAATCCAGAATATTACAGCTGAACTGAGGAGAGTCCTGCAAATGCTTTTCATTTCCAAAATCTGTTGATGATTACAACACAACTGCAGTTGCAAGGGAAGGACAAACAGCATGACTGGTGGATGGTGGATGCATAGGTAGAGAGAGAACTGAAAATAAGGAAGTTATTTCCAACAGAGGCAAACAGGAGCAGATCAGAATTCAAGTATTTCAGCAGAACTAATGCATATCCCTGCTAAATGCATTTTTCTAATATTAACTCTCTCCTGCCTCAACATAATATATCAAAATTTCTATACAATTTATTTGCAGGAATAGAAACTTCCAAACTGTTCGCCCAGTTAAGATGTAAATGAATTTGTAGAGAAGTGTGTAGGTCCCTTCATTTAACTTTGTTATCCCTAGGTTTTGTCCATGCTGCATCCGTCAAAGCAAAGCAAGTTTATGCAGCTTCGTAGACTTCCCATTCACCTTCTATATTAACTTAGCATTTTATCGATCATTTGGGAGCAGAATGAATGCTAATCATTAAGTTTTATACGGATGTTTCTATTACATGAAGCCTTACAACACATGTGCTGAGCTAAGGGAAGTTGCCTATGTAAATGAAAGATAATTCCACATTAAAAAGACATTTTCTGGAGCATCTTTATTCAGTTACATTTCAGCTGATCTAAAGGACTCCTATCAGCACTAACGCAGAGGGGTAAAGCTCAGGAATGTAAGTGCAGATAATAGTTTACTAGGCCAGGATACTATTTCTCTGCAGAGGATTTCAGAGGGACTTACTGTACATACTGGTTCTGGCATTTGAAACTCCGGGCTTAGCTGGGGGATGGGGAAAGACAGAGGAATAAAGCATTTAATATGAACAAAACATTATTTGTGAGAGGCAAATTCCTTTTTGTTTCCATGTGCCATCCAGTCAGCATTTCTTGAGTCTTTACTGGCGTTCTCACCCAAGCAAAGTGACTCTTGAAAATACACCATTACAACTTAATATATCCAGTATGTAATTTGTACTTAACAGAAAGATATTTAGGGCCATTTGCCTCAGCCATAAGACTTTCAGCTGCACAGTGGGAGGCAGTGCTTCAATGAAACCTTTGTTTTTAATCTTCTGATACAGTCGCGAAGGCAGTTGGCTGGCTTTAAAATTACATCAGTCTTCTTTTTAATCTCGGGTTTGCAAGCAGTAGTTTGGGGCATCCACCAAAGCGTATCATTTTATGGGCAAAACTGCCCCCCTTTTTTCCATCTGTTGTGCAAGAAGTGCTACAATCACCGCTTAAAAAGAAGGAAGGAAAAATAAGAGAAAAGTGGCCCCGCAAGCACACGTATTCCCAGAGAGCTGGTCTCAGCCTCACTGTACAGTGCAGCACGATTCAGTCACGTTTGCTCGGTTTCCTCTTCCTAAAATTAGATTACAGTTCCCCAAGTGAGCACAATAACACCGAAACTGGGCAACCCCGGCCTTTAATCACTTCAAAGCAGCCCCCTATTCCAACCGAACATCAAGCAGCCGGGGCAGCGCGGCAGAAAGGCCGCTTCTCCGCGCCGCGAGTTGGGTGGCAGCGGGTCCGCAGCATAAAACTGTTGCCTAGTGTTCCCCTAAGCTCTGCCCTCCTCCGAAAAAAATCCCTCATAATTCAGGCAACAGCTGGAAAGCTTAGCTTAATGGTCTGTGCTTAAAAGTGGAAGGTCACAGGGTGCTGATCTAAGGAGCGGAGAAGTCTTGCTCAGCCGACTGTTGACACTTAGTAAACGGAGGAGGAGGGGACCGTGTGTGCATCTGAGAAAGCCATAGCCCAGCCGGCAAAGAATAGGAAGCAACTTCTATTCAGGGTTTGCAGGGGTCCTGGACCCAGTGGGGAAAAGCAACAAGGCCCTTCACTGCCTCTAAGTTACCTTGTATTATAACAGGATTAAAGTACATTTAGCTTCTCTATTAGCATACTTTAGCCCCATTTAGGCTTACTTGATGTTTCCGATGGCCTTTGATCAGCCTTGCATGGTGCTGGTCAGCTTCAGGACACAGCAGTCAAAAAGCGAGACTGTGAAATTATCCTGATGTTGAATCTCACAGGAGATATTTCTGGCCGTTTGCATTCACTCATGCCCAATATTCCAGTTTCTTTCTCTGCTGCTCTCCCCTTCTCGCTCAAGAAAATAATTTACACATTGTTAAAAAAAGAGAAAGAGCGAGAGAGAGAGAGAAAGAGAAAGATATTAAAAGAAAAAGGTAGCTTAGTGACCAGCAATAATTAGCTCCCTGTTTGAAATCAGTGCTGGCTTGTGTGTCGGTGCTGTAGCATCTATAAAAAAATACTATAATTTCTACAGTGTCTGGCTTTTTATTGCTTACATTTGCATATAAATTAAATCCATATTGTAGCTTTAAGGCAAGCTAGGCTTAGAAAGGCGTACAGCTCAGGGTCCTATTGTTTTACATCTACTTTCTATACTGTGGTTAAATGAAAAGGGAGGAGAAAGTGAAGGAGGGAGAAAGTCAGCTTTGTAGCATTTTTAATTGCTTCTCTGCCAATTATGGCCAAATTAATATTTAAACTTTGTACTGCTCTGAGAAATTGTTTACGAGATCCACTTCCTGGTGCTCAGTGCTCCCTGTGCCTACAGCAATATCTATATTGGAATCTTTTGTTGGAGAAAATGAAAAATGATCACAGATAAATTCTGTTTTCTTTTAAAACATTTTGCAGAGCTAAATGAATGCTAAACGAATTGCAAACATTTCAAACGTAGGTGTGATCACCGCTTCAAAGAGCAGTGCAAAAGGCTACACTCATGCCCATTTTTTCACCTGATGCAGCTTATGTGCATGAAAAGATTCCGTACCATATAGCTCCATGGATCTTATTTTTGTCTCCCTCTTTTCAAATGTTCTTTGCTTTATAGTGCAGCCTCTGCTAGGACGAGTTTGGGTTGCCCGTTCTGAGCTCCTGCTCATGCGCCTCTCAGCAACCCGCAGGCTGCGAGTGCGAACACATCAGGACGGAGCCTGGGAAGACAAGAGACATTTGCAAAGATGAGTAACAAGAAGCAAATGGCGCCTCAAAGTCTCCCATTTAAAAATTCTTTAATGAGATACAGTACTTTTTTTTTTCCCTTCATTCTTTTCTTGGGCTAAAGCCTAGTATGTACCAACCACTGGGCCACATTTTTAGGAAACATCTAAATCAAAAGTCAGAAGATTACACAGGGACATAAGAAAATCTCGATGGCAGGAGGCCAGGAAGCCCAGCTAGGCCTTCCCTTTCCTAGAGCTAACAGTTGTTCTCCATAATATAGTGTTTTTTCCCCCTCTCGCTCCATATGCTTCTTGCTCTATTTGAAATCTGGTCAGATTGGTTGCTTCTAGAGCAGCATCTGGTAGCTTATAATAAATAATCTCTGGAAAAAAATAATAAAGTTTTACATTTGTACAGTGCAAGACCTCACTGGAGTCATGTCCCTCGTTCTCATATTTGACATTAGCTCCAGTAACAGCAGCTCCCTGCGATTCCCCCCAGAGCTCTGTGCAGCTCCACCAGGTCCCCTCTTAATCTTTTCTCTTTTCGAGGGATACAGACCTAGTTTCACTAACCATTTTGGAGCCTTCA
>JAUBOD010000846.1:621292-633626 GCA_032353885.1 Nothura maculosa | reverse complement strand
TCCACCAGGTCCCCTCTTAATCTTTTCTCTTTTCGAGGGATACAGACCTAGTTTCACTAACCATTTTGGAGCCTTCAATCTCGAAGTCATTATGGGACTTTGCTGTACTATTTCCATTTCTGTAATATTCCTTCCGTAATTAGGTAATCAAGACTGTGCGTCTTTCCCATGTGGCCCTTTGAGGTCCTTGTATTTATTAGCTTATTTATATCTTATTACACATTTTTAAAATAATGGTTGGAATAGCATTAGCTGAACAAGTTTTTGGCATATTTTTGGCAATTTTCACAGTTACCTGCTTTCTATAATCATTTCCTATTCCTTCTTTCTCATCATGCACTTGCTGGTTCTAGCTAGAATTTGCACATTCAGGTATTAACAACTGATGTTACAAGCGTGCTTATATAGGCATGCTGAAATTTTTGCCCACGATTAGTCTCCTAGAAGCTAAGGAGAACATCTCTTGAGCTTACAGCTGTGTGAAGATACCAAGGACATGGGTTCTAGGTGGAAATTGTTTCCTGCTGTGAGGTTAGATGATACCTTGCTCACAGAAGTCCTGCCTGCTTGGATATGTCAGTGCTACTTTAATAGTGTTGTTGGATAGCTCATTTCATATGCAGAAGGGCTTGACTTGCCGTATCTACATTAGTGCAAAAGTATTTTTTCCAAGTCTCTCACCTGGCCTGTGCTGCCGCAGTAGAAATCTTGCTTATCTTTCCCGCTGCAGTAAAATGATTGTCTTTGACTCCCAGATTTCCATCTGTACATTCAGAGCTTTCTTATCAGCTATGAAACAATCCTCTTAAACCTAGTCTGTCCTTACTCTTTTGAGAAGTACAGCTAATTACTGAGATAAAGCTCCATTTGTGGGTTTTGCCTATCAAAATGATTGCATCTTTTGTTTTGCCATGAGCCCTTGCCTGATAGCCTCATGGGCCTTTCCTCTGTTTCGGGGCACTTCGGGTCAAGCTCAAGTTCTAACCTTAGTTTACAGTCAACTTCATTATTTGTTTTCTTTCATTTGTTCCAGACTTCTAATATATTAACAACTATGTTCTCATTTCAGAGACTGCTCTTGACTCCTGGTGGCCTCTATTTCAACGACATGTAGGGTCACCCCGGGCCACATTCAGCCTCAATGCCACCCAACTGGCTTAGAGTCCTAAAATATATATAATATATAGATATGTCCTTGGAGGAAGACTGGCATCTGCCAAGGACACAATCCTCTTGATGTCCATGAAGACCTTTTATTTGCCATCCGAGGTTGCCTGTAACAGCGTTAATTCTTTATCCGTGTATGTTGTATTAGTGGACTTTGCAGTTGAGTACTGCCAAGTTGCAAGTAGGTGCAGGTACTGCAACTAAATATTTGAAATATTTTATCTGTCTTTTCCAGTACCAGCCTATTTAGCTGTTTGTTTAGAAACTCCTGGTGCTGATGCTTGATGAATTAACTAAAGCAAAGGCAAATGTGGAAGTGGTGGGGCATTGGATTTTTTTTTTAAATACTGATGCTCTCTTTAAGTTATGTGAGTTAAAATTTTTCTCTCCTCATTTCCATAAAGGGGTAGTAAATAAGAGAATAGGGATGCTGAGCAATGCTGATGTAAGCTTCAACCATAATTAAGCAGAGCTTATTCTGAGGCTTAAAAACGTTTGTTTCCTTGTTTGTCATTATCTTTGCTCCTTTACCATTTCACCTGCCTGCTCACCAAGGGCTAATTCTGAGCACAGCAGCTCGATGCTTTGCCCTACAACCTGAAGGAGAAACTGCTCAAAACTACCCATTCTTGTGATTTTTTCAGTCTGTAGACCCAGAAGTTTTGAGCAACTTAAGGAGGCAACTGCACTTTACAAGGGCAATATAAATTGAGTCCAAACTCTGCGGCATTTTTGATTCCCCTCTGAGCAACTTTCTTCAATGTTTACTAGTCCTTAACATTTTAGCTTTGTGTGTTACAAACCCTGTCTTCTGGCAGTTTATCAGGTGTCTCCAGTATTATTTTCAAATTAGATATTAAATACCCTTGGACCTTGTAGCTGCAATGATTTTCAGATGTATAGAACAGCTTTTCTGCTCGTCTGCCATCAAAGATTATACACTGAGAATAAATTACTCAGCTAGATGCGTTGTTTGGAGGCAAACCCAGTGCGCAACGGTATCAATAGTCCCTGTGTTTAAAAGCATGTAAAACATTTTCACTTCTGTGCTTCCCATTGCAATTCTGGAAGCCTTGGCTCAGCCAGGAGCTCTGCACAAGCAAGGTCTGGTTGCTGGCAAAGACGTCTTTGAGGTCTCACCGTCATCAGCCCAACTTCTAACCCTTCCTGCAGAGGGTGAGCCCGGACCTGCAGCACACTTTGGATGCAGTAACACGCTGAGGGTCTGCAGAGCCACCCAAGCAAGCTGAGCTCCTCATCAATATCTTCCTCCTAGGAGCATCTCTCTTCTGGGAGCAGGTACCTCATCAATGTCTCCCTCCTAGGAGCATCTCTCTTCTGGGAGCAGGTACCTCTCACTGCTTCCTGGCTCTGATGGGAGAAGCTCGCTGGGTGCAAGCGCTTGGTCTCGTCTCAGGGAATCTCATCATGGGATTTTTTTTTTGGATGGGAGATGTTTTTTTTTCTTTTAAGAAAATATGTGTTTGGTGGGTACTGGTAAACACCTGAAGCACCAGACACCTTTCTGAGGTTTGCTTAACTTAATTCATTTCCTTCTGTAGTTCTTAACACAAGACTCAATTTCCAGTGTTTCCCACTGCATCAGTGTATCACATCCTTTAGGACAGCATCGTGTTTTCCCCAACTTGCAGAATTCTGTAAGAATGTGTTCATTCTTTCACCAAACTAGAAACCAGACTAGAACTTGTTTTACTCATTACTTTTCTTATGCCTCTTAAAAGGTATTCATGAAAATGTTCTTGAACAGTAAGTTTGACCTTAAAATTGTAATCATTTTAGTCAAGAGCATAAATTTATTTGGAAGTGAAGGAGCAATAATTCATAATTGCTCTATCAACCTGAGAAGGACCAGAAATGGTAACGGAATTGACATTGCTGGTCACAAAATATCTTGCATATCTTTATGTTTAGACTCTAGGCCTGCAAGGTTTTTCTTATGTGGAATAGAAAGAGAAAGATACTTCCAAAGGAAATTCACTTCTTCCTCATCCTCATAGGATGAAACACTTTCCAAGACACCTATTTCTCTCCATCTGACAATGGAAGAAACTTAGAAGAATAATTCAGGTATGCCCCTAACTCTTAGCAAATATCTTGCTATGGACAACTGACAAATAATCCATAATTCAAATATGTTTGCAGAAACAATTTGCCTAACCATTTTGACAGAATAAACTTGAAGGGGAAAAAAAAAGTCTGCTTGCAGAAAAGCTGCAAGCATAAAAGATGACTAAATTCTTTTAATTAAAAATCAGTGTAAATAGTGCTCTTGCTGATATGTTTGTGAAGCAGAAATAGTTTAAATTGAACCTTACATATTATAAATACAGGGGCAGGCTTCTCACTGTGCATATGATGCCTTCATTATTGCCAAATGTGATGCTGATCCGCATTCATCTTTGACTAGTTGGGATCAGAGAACTTTTTTTTTTTAGTCTTTGTTCAAGAAACATTTTTTTTCTTCTCATGTTTTACTTTGTTTCTGGATATTTCACAAGTCCTTTCATTTGATTCTGCCTGATATACATGACAATCTTGCAGGGCAAACGAGGGATAGATGTTGCATGCTCATTTGTTCTTGTCCTCTCATATAATAGCCCTTATCCCCAGTTATTTTATCATCTGCTCCAGATTAGAAGCAGAAACAACCATCTGACATGACAGGCTGCACTTTGTCTGGTAGATCAGGCGTACAGATAAGAAAACTCATTTTCTTAAAAAAAAAACCTCTCTGTTGACTGTTTTCTGAAATTCTTGAGGACACAAACTCTCACCAACTCTTCTTACAGGGTCTTTTGCGTCGGCATTGCTCAATGGTAGCTACAGCTCCTTGGAGAGAGAACAGAACATTTTAAGGGAAAGAAATGCAAATGTCCACTGCTAGGTTGCCCTATTCTAGTTGTTGCCCTTGCAGTTCAGCCTAAGCAGGGACCCAGTATTCCCCCACTGTCATGCAAATGCATTAACTTTTCTCCAATTTAAAGCCAAGGGAGATCCATGGTAGGATTGTAGCTTCAGCATTCAGTATCAGTTTGTTCTGACTAATATGTATATTGGAGATTTAAGGAGTGGAAGCTCTTGAAATAAAGACAGTCAAGAAGAGAGAGTCCCAAGAGGTGTTTCAAAAATAGATGCTGTCATTTTTATTAGCAAAGAAAATCATTTGATGCTGTCATTTTATTACCACAGAAACAAAGGCAGAGAAAAAGAAATAAGTTTGGAAAAATCATTCAGTTTGTCAGCCACTATTGAGAAACTTGCTGAGAGTTCTAAGCTTAAATTACAGAGCAGAGTTTAAGATATTTGGAAATCACACATGGCAGAACAAATTCTCTTTCCTGTACTAATGGCTGTCTCTGTCTGTCTGTCAGCTCCGAGTTCAGTCACGTATTCACAATAAAGTATGGGTCAAGTCCTAGAGTGTCTGTGTCTTATAGTCTTATTCTTGGCTGACAAGTGCTACATCTAAATCAGCGTATGGCATTAAGTTATAGCCTGAAAGCAGACTTGAATGGTAAAACCAGTTCAGATGGCAAATGCTCCTGGCTCCCCCCAGCCCCCAGCATCACTTTGGCCACTGCCACTTTAAGACCCAACTTCCAGCATCACTTGTCTAATTGTGATTCTATAAAGTGAACATGGCTCAATAATAATACCTTATTGACCATGTTTGGGCAAGTTCCTATCTGGTCTAGGTCAAAAGATTATGCACCAGTAATAGAATTTTATTCAAAGCAATGATATCCTGGTATAATAAGACCCTATTGCTTCATGTAATTACAATTCATGCATCCAGAGACAGCTGTCTGTCAGATATATTGTATTAGCTGGCTTTGATTTCTATAATGAGTTTTATTAGTATATTTATGAGGAAGAATAGTGGCATATAAAGCAGTTATGAATAAGTTATTATGCATCCAGAACCAGCATCTGGGATCTTCTAAATCTTGCAGAGAAGGCCAAGTCTGAATTGTCACAAAGTCTGAAATATTCCCTGTGTCCAAAAGACAATCTAGGCAAATATATTTCATAACACACTGGAGAGACACTGTCAGCATTGCCCTCTGTTTTCTTTTACATCCATAAAATAATTGGATTTATGCAAACAAGAAATCTCAACAAAATATGAAACAGAGAAGTGAACAAGAAGGTCAAGGCTTAAACTATCTTTGACATTAGCTTGATGAGGCCTAAAGGATCTTTACAAGAGTTATTTGTCCTTATTTCCCAAGTACAAGAGAGTTCAGGCCATGTTAGATGCAATATACTGACTTTAGAGGGTTTGAGAAAAGGGTAGTTCTTTCTTCTAGCAAAAATGGTGGAAAATGTTGGAAACATAGGACCAAGTGAAATGAAAGCTGCTGAAATACCTGTTCATAAAGGCTAAGACAAAATACATCAGGCAATATTGCGGTTAAATGATACATGACAAAGTAAAAAAGGATGAGAACTAATAAATAGTAATAACAGCCATCTACTGCAAACTGCACCCCACTATCCAGGCAAGCTGGTGAGTGCAAATGTGAGTGAGAAAGGAGACCAGGTAAAGTCCTCAGTTGAACTATGAACCTGGCCAGTGTCCCCTGGAACTACTAACAACTCTATCAAGCACTTCTAAAACCTCTGTATCAGATATCTTGTTTTGCTGGCATTCGCTGACCGTGTTCATTGTGGCAGTTGCAAAAAGTCAGTCTTTGGTGCAACCTTTAGAGCTTATAACTGTCCTCTGCAGTTCTGGCCAAAAATGTCATGTGGATAGTTGAAGGAGTATTCAGCCCAGAAGAACAGCTTGGTTACACCAATGAAGTTCACCAATTGTCTAGCCACTGGGTTAACCTCATGTTCCTTAAATAAGGACCAGACCAGACTAGAGGGATCCAATTTATTTTACTGCAATCTTCTCGTCTTGCTCTCACCTCAGAAACCACTGGCAGTCAGTGAGTGCATGAGGTCCCTTACACAGGCCTCAGATAATGTGGGATACTGTGGACCTCATTCACAAAGAGTAGCCTCACTGTCCCAACCTCTGCCAACATGTATGGTCTGAAACTCTAGTAAAGATTATATTTGACCCTCAAGAACTTATTCCACTTCCAGAAAGCAAGTTAAAAAATATCAGTCTGGTTCTGAATGATCTTATCAGGACAGTAATTGGAAAAATCCCCACAGTAAGAGATGCTCAACTGTCACAGTGTGCAAAGAGCCTTGATTAGCCAGGTTGTTTACAGCTCCGAAGCGTTCAGCTATTCACAGCTTTGCTGACACTATGGTGAAGGGCAAGGCAGCCGCTCTTGGCCTCGTTCCTAAACACAATGTATTGTTCCCAGAGCCTTTATGCGACCATGGGCCCAATTAGGAGCTGGGGTTCCCGCACAGGCGCGCTGTCCTCCCGCTTCGCCGGGCCGAGATGAGCTGAATGCCACAGCAACCTTTGGGAAGGGGGAGATGGCAGAAGAGGGCATTTAGGGATCCTGGTGCCAAGGAGCGGCAAGAATACATGATTACCGGACTTCATAAATTTTAATCAAAGTATCAAAAGCGCATACTGTCAATGCAAGAGTCTTCTAATGGGAGAACAAGCTGAAGTAGTAGCTTTATAACATCCTTTGATGCCTTAGGATAGAAGGACCCCCAGAGCGTCCCACAATAATTTGTTAGCATTGAGACGCCTAGTCCCCTTCACTGGATCTGTGTTTTGGCTTCTAAGATCCAGCTCCTGAATAGCTAGAAACCTCAGAGCGCTTTTTTTTGCTGCATTCTTCCTCTCTTCAGACATTTAATGCTGCATATTTGAAAATAACACATGGCTTTTCCAAGTCAAGTAAAAGGAATAACAGTGTTATCACTTAGCAAAATCTTGTTAGCATTGGATCAGGCAAAGATGCCAGTAGCCAAACCATCTTTCACACTATTGATCTCTCATAACTATGGAAGAAATATGACTATATTCATTTAGAAATTAAAGAAAGGAGTGATGGAGGTTTGGTCCCCTGCTTTTGGACATCTATTCTACTCAAAATGGAATTTCATGACTCATACTGTTCTAATCAAGACCCTTGAACAGACAAGCATTTCCTGTAAGTGGTTGTGAAGGGAACATCCGTTGTGTTACAAAAGTTAAATAACTCCACTGTCTAATTAAGTAGATAATAAAATATGCTCCAATACCCAGTACCTATATACAGCTTTGTCACCATGAGGAGTGATGAGATTTGAGAGAGTCACAGACTGAAAACATTAGTTTGGGCATCTGTATTACAGGAAAGAACTGTTGAGTGTTTTAAATAAGCCCTAAATAAACCCTATCAAGAAAGTGCTAAATGAACCTTTGTAGCAATATATTTTCCATTTTAATGCATTGTAATTCATTGTGATCCGCATTTGCATCGGGCACGTTATTAACCAATATATGCTCGTTATCAGAACTTGGGAAGCCAAAATGTATCATTAGCCCATAAAAATGCACTGACATCAACAAAATTGAAAGAGGAATTAACTTGCCCTTCTCTCTTTTTACCATAAAAGCTGTCGCTCCCCTCATGTAATTAGGGGGAGTTAATAAGGGACTAATTTTCCCTTAAAAACGGGACACGGCAATGCACTTGGAGGAGAAGATGGGAAAGGGAAGGGTTAACCAGGCTTGTAATCATTTCCAGAGAGCAATTATTCAATCCGTAAAAGTGCCAGTAGAAGAACAAGATGGAAAATGAACATGGTCCTAAGAGATTAATCAGTAATATTTAGGAAAGGATAGTAGCAGGTTTTGATCCAAAAGGAAAGGAGAAAAGTATTTTAATGAGATTGGCACTCAGACTTTTCAAGCTGACTCGGTTTGGGGTTTACTGCTTTATCAAAAGCGAGGGATATTTTCCCATTCTGAACCCCCTTTTGTCAAAGTTTGCGTTCACTTTAGCACAATTTGTGCTTGCAAAGAGGTGCTCACCAAGTGTCCTGAACCCTGACAGCCTTGCAATACCAACACCAAAATCCCTCCTGGACCAAGAGCCAGGCAAGCACTTGACAAGGAAACATTTAGCTGATTAACACTGCTGGAGATTTTTTTTTAAGGTGAATATTCTGTTCCTTTCATTTTTCATGCACTCCACAGCTTCGCTCAGAACAATATCCGCGAATAATCCCCGCTGTCTCGCCGCTCCGGGGGCCGTTCCCTGCAAGGAGCTAATATTGGCACGTTGACATTTTCGCGGTTTTTGCCAGCCAGGAGCAGGTGCAGAGCCCGACCCCTCGGAGTGGCACCGGCGAGGAGGAAGCCGCCCCGCTCGGGAGCGCGGGGACATTTCAGCCCTCTCCGACCGGAGCGCCCTGCACGCGGGCACGCGCCTTCGGCATCGGCTTTAATAAAGTTGTGGCCTCTTGGCTTCCTCGGCAGCACCGCCTCCAGTTTTATTTCCCAAGGGTTCCCAGCAACAGTAACGCACAGTAGTTATAATGTGTCATAAAATAAATATTAGCAAAAGCAGTCGAGAATCTGCAGCAGTTTGGAATTTGCTTGGGATTGCGGTTCATCTGATGTGCAGCTCCAAGGGCACAAGTTGCCTGCTGATGCCAACGCTTTGCTTGCCTGGCAAAGTTTGGGGGCTTCTCCGTTGCTGGTTCTCACATCACCTTCTCTGAATGCTTTTCACTTTGCCAGGACAAAGAAACACACACTTCAAATTACCCTGAAGCTGAGGCAGTGGTAAAACTCCACCCTAGAGCACTGGCGGTTGTTTTATGTATCAAAGTGCCCCATCTTTGAAGCTGAGCCTTAATAATGTCTTGTGGGGAAGCCCCAGGCAGCTCCTTTCTCTGCCACAGACTCCTTGTGCAACTTTGGGCAACCATTTACTTCTCTGCTTCTTAGCTTCAGAGTTATAAAATGGGAATCATTAAATTTCCCTACTTCATTGGATAAATTGGATAAGAGTGATTCTTCTATAAAGGTACTGCTTGATAGAGTTTTTCCTTTGATTCCCTTTAACCACCTGTTGGACTAGCCATAACATTGGAGCCAACCAAGAAACCAGCCACTGGGTTGCATGATCCCAAGGATCTTCCAGGTCAGGCAGCATCAGCTGGGGAAGCTGGAGTGACTGGATCAGAGTGTCCCGGGATGTTGTTCCTATAGGAGTCGTGCACCCATCAATCTCAGAGCAGCTTGTCGTACACAGCTGTTGCAGCAAGCTCATCAGATAACATGTACATATGTTAAGGTACCTTTAACACACTTACTAAAACATATATTTAGCTAGGGAAAAATAACCTTGCCCCTCTTGGAAAAGTCATCATTTGCCTTTATAAATAACTCAAGGAACCCTGTACGTATGGGAGAAAATGGTCAAACTGTTCATGCTTACACTCCATCTTCAAAAAGACCTCTGAATAAAATACTAATGCAACTGAAATAGAAATAACAGATTGATGAAAATAGTGAAATCTAATGAAGCCAGTAGCCTTCTAGCTCTGCTACCAGATCTTCCCAAGTCATGCTTGAGCATATGAGGACCTGGAGCATCCTTGGACACTCTGGGCAGGCTGGTGGCTGGATGTCTCACTGCACAAGCCCTAGCTCTACTCAGACTTCTTACTCACCTCTCTACTTCCAAACACACCAAGATGGGGATATCTCTCCATGAATTCAAGTGGATTTTCCCCGCAGCCTGTGTACACCTATTAGGCACCTTCCATGTCTGTGTCTCCATGCCTGGTCTATGTAGGGAGAGAGATGGCAGGAAAAGCCTGTCCAGATGAGTCTCCTTCGCTTATCTCGTCCCTAGGCTCTGTGTCCCTGGCTCCCACGTTAAATGCTCTTCGCGGTAATTTTAAGAGCAAATTCTTTGTGACAACTGCTGCTGATTTAAAACTAATGTTTAGCCACTAATGGGTAATTGTATTAGACTAAGAAAACCTTCTGTAAAGCCGACCCCGGTCTGATTTTTAATTTACTGCATCATCAGCTACTTTTATGATACTATTTAATCTGCCGAAAAAGAACTATTGCTCTGTGGGTATCTCTAACAGTCGAGAGAAATTGTTTTCTAGCCGTTCTGCTCTTAAGGGTGAAAAGCTGCTAATTATTATATGAACGAACACTGTTAATACGTGTATTTCTATTTATTTTAATTGCCACACTCCTCCAAAAAGAGGAACTTCCAGCTGTTGAGCGTGGAGGGGAGCGGCCCCGTAGGCTGCAGCTCTTACTGTAGATTCCCGAGGCGCAGATCCGAGCGACATTCCCGGTGTTCCCGGGGCCCGGCTGCAGAGCCGCGCGGGGCCTGATCCTGCTCTCTGGATATGGATCGATAGGAGGTGATTCCCCCCCTCGAAGGGCTGGTGCCAGAGCCCAGTGCCGGCCCCAGCATCCCCTGGAGCCCCACGGGGACCCTCTGGATGGGGTCCTGCAGCCCGGGCAGACGCAGCTTTCCCCTCGGAGCAACCTTCCCTTCGACTCATGTTTGCAAGCATCCAGTCAGGCATCCTAGTGGCTTCCTGCACCAATAACAGGGGCATAAAGTAGCTTCCCCAGCTTGCATCTAGCTTTGCAAATGCACCTTAAAACAAGGCACTCTGCACACTCCCGAGCAAAGCAGTGAGGAAACTGCAGTGCTGCACATTTGGGATTAAAAAAAAAAATAGAAAAGAGGAATGCAGGAACTAATCTGCCAGGAGAAAGAAAAAAAAAGATAAAAAAAATAGATTTTTGCTTATTTGATGATGTAAGAAAGCACAGGCACTCACTGATGTTACCTGTAGAAAAAAAAGACCCAGGGTGTCACCAAAAACGTGTATGTGCGGCACGTGAGTTGTTGATTTTTAATGTTCCCAGTACATTTATAGTGTAGCTTTAGGTTTATTTACCCTGATAAATGCTGGATTACCTGCCTGCAACAACTGTGGGGAGAGGGCTGTTGTTGGAGCTATTGTAATATGAGCAAGGAATGGTTACAAGATAGCATAAGGTAAAACAAATAATTCTTAATGCTGTGCAACCACCTATTATTTTATCCAAACAACTTCTCTTCTTGTTATCTCCTTATGGTCGAGTGCCTATTCCCTAGGAACAGAGGAGAAGTCTCTTTTTACCTCGGTAATTAGCTTGTTTGAAAGCTTCCACAAATTCTTCCTATCATAAATTTTGCATTGCTGTATGCACAATAATGCACATAAAATTAAATAAACAATTTAATTAATTTAATTAAAATTAAATATTAAACATATTGTGTATAAGGAGCCCATGTCTTTGATTTAATTGGGCAGGAGTACCCAAAGCAGTTTGGGTAACAGTGAAAAATAATTAAAAACAACAAGTACGGTAGCCTCTGGGTACGAAGAGTAGTTGGGAGCTTTCTCCTGAGAAAGGTTTATTTAATTAAAACTAAACTAATCTTTGGAAAACACTTGATAAGCATTTCATAATACAAATCATAATCCAAAAATGAAGCTTACACTTCATCTACACAATCCAGGAAAATAATATTAAATAATTCAGTTCTGCCACGAGCTACTTTCCTGGCATGCACGGAATAATTCAGCAGACAGCATGTTTACCACTTGCAAATTTTCTGTAACATTTAGTTCATCTAGATGAATATTAGTGAACGATAGAAAGGCATAATGGATCTGTAAGTTCTGGGGCTGGGAATTAATGCTTTTTTTAGGCTGCTGATTGCTTCTTGTAGATATAATAGCAGGCAGGGAGAGCACAGTGAACTTGTGTGGGAGACAAGCTGTGCCTCGGCTGGCAGGTCTGCTTGTGTTCACGTCTCAGGATAAGGTCTGCGCTGCCTCGCTGTCCCATCCCTCACTACCTCTCATTCATAATAAAGTCCATTATTTCCAGGATCTCATAGCGCTGGAGGAGGAATTGATTATTTATAGGGTGGTGTCTCTATCAATACCTCACGCTGCCAAACGTGAGGGTTTCTATAGCACGGCGATCATTGCAGCTCCCTGCAAAACTTGGATGCCTCCCAATGTGGCCAACCCTGCGCCCAGGCACCGGCAGCTCCGCACGGCTCCGTGCGGCTGCGGATGCTCACAGGCTTTATAGGTCATTTCAAAAACAAATGCTGCATTTTAGCACCTAGGCTGCGGCAGCTCCTGCCACGGGCTGCTGATGCCAACTGGCTTTTTGGGGAGTGAGTGT
>JAUBOD010000846.1:588172-600412 GCA_032353885.1 Nothura maculosa | reverse complement strand
GGGGAAGCGGGTTTAACACTGGTGAGCGGGGGAGGCCGGAGGGGAGCGCGACACGATGCGCCGGGGCCGGAGCGGGGCTGGAACCGGGGCCGGGGCTGGGGCCGGAGCGGAGCTGGAACCGGGACCGGAGTGGGGCTGGAACCGGGACCGGCGTGGGGCTGGAACCGGGGCCGGGGCCAGGGCCGGAGCAGGTCTCGCTGCTGCCGAACCGCGGGGAGGAAACCCGCCCAAATGCCCGTGCCTGAGGTGGGGCCTTTGTGCATTTCTCTCTGGATCTGCACTAAAAACTTCCCCATTTCCCCTCCTTTATTTGTTTATTTATTTATTTATTCTTCAGTTCTGACCTTGGTCTTAATTTTGTCGGTGTGGCAACAACTGGAAATGGAACCGTTCCTGTGGCAAAAGGAGAGAGGTGCCAAAAGCAAGGAATCTGGACTTCCCATTCCAAGACATCCTGGAAGCAAGTAGCCTACATCCCTTCCAGGAGAAGCCATGAACGTTTTGATGTGCGGAGATGGGGCTATGAACCCCCCTGGGATGCAGCATGAGGAAGACGTGCCTGGCTTTGGAGGCAGTGGGAGAGTGAAGAGGTGCCACCCGCAAGGCTCATCCGCAGGCAGCACCCCGGGCTGATCCCCCACTCCAAGAGCCTTGTCCAAGACAGGGAAGCAGAAACACTCCAGAGCTTGGCACTTCACCTGCACACCCAGCCCTGCAGCCAAATCCCACAGCCCTCTGCAGACAGCAGCCCCGCATTCCTGAGCTAGACAAATGATGAAAAAGTTCCAGTTCCTGTCTAATGAAAGGCCTCCATCTCCCTTCCCCCAGAGGTTTCCGATGCACATATAATTAGCTCTCAATATTTCATGAATATGGGGTTTTACTAATTCTTTTTCACTCAGGAGACTTGGCATTTGCAGCTTTGTGTCGCTGCATGGGAAGCCCTGGTGCTGGCAAGGGTGGTTAGGGCATGGAGCTGCATCCTGCCTGCCCTATGGATGCACAATATTCCTCAAGCCAGGCAACCAGAGGTGCCTAATGAAGAACTAAGGTCCTCTCCATGCAGCAAATTCAATGTACTGTGGAATTTCAGTCTTTGAGGGCCAAGACTTTCTTGTATAGAGTATTTCAGGAGGAGGTCTTTGCTTCTGAAGCTACCACATGTTTGGGAGGGAAATCAACATCTTCTGACCAATAAAACTGACTACCTTAGGAAAATCAGGGCTCAAAGTAGAGTCAAATACCACCAAGAAATGCCCTACTAAATCCCGAATTTTCCTTTTTTTTCCTCATACCATCACCCACATGCAATACGGGGACTCTCAACATCTCACCTCTGTTTGCAGACACTTGTGCTGCACTAAAATCTGGAGAGGAAAAATAATCCTTCAGAAGTTGTTCTTCAGAAGCTGCAAGGACCCATCAGTGGTTAAATTTTGCTGGTGTGTCTGTACAGCAAGAGTTATTCTTCCTCTAATCATGTCAGTAGACACTGAGTAGACACAACATTTTTATTATTATTTTTGATCATTTTTCATGCTGTTCATATCATATGTGCCTCAAATACGGAGCTGTAACAAGAGTTGAGTTCCTGGGGAGTTCTCCTGAACACACTATAAGAATAGAGTTTGGTCCTGCCTTCCCAGTGGATTTGGACTAATAGGGTTTTCACAGCATTGTGTTATTGCCAAGCACTAGCACGCAATGGATGAGCTTCAGTAAAGGCACCCCACAGCCAGAAACATCTCATTAAAAATCCCATTATCCCCATAACTTTGGTTATTATTAATTTAAATGACTGCCTTGTGATTTGTAGGAAGGAAAACAAATGCTGAAAGAAACGATGCTTGGGATCTTTGAGCCTGGTGGCCAATGAGGTTTTATTTTGTGCATGTTTTTAGTTGGACATTGAAGAGGCTTCCCAGTTTACAGCAACTGCTGTCTCTGAACGTGGTCCATTGAAAGATAGCTTTGTTTTCTCCTGTTAAATGCTGTGAGTCATCGGTTATGGTGCTGGGTTAGTGCTTTGCCTGTTTCTTAATAACAGCGTTGGCCGGAGTTGGGTCTTTCCACCCTGCAATTCCCTGTTGTTTACTTGGAGACCACGATCGGAGAGGAGCTCCCGCGTGAGCCCTGAGTCACGTCCCGGGTCCTTGCCATGTGTTGAGGCGCTGATGAACATTGGGGCTTCCTGCGTGCTGGAACCATCATAGATGCTGGAATCCCATAGGAGCTGGGGTATTTTGAAACCATAAAGCTAGGCATATTTTGAGAGAAAGCCAGGCCTGCGTGACTCTTCTTTCCAGGATCCTCTGTGCCTCCGAAGAGATTCCCGGGAGGTGCAGAGCATCTCCAGCTGGACCCTCATGAGCGACTTGTATGCTTGAACATGCTCTCCAATGTGCACATTGCCCTGTTCTTCCAGCACCTTTAAAAGTCACCAGTGCTTTTAATCCACCCACAATTTACTGATCCACGTCTCTCCTCCAGGTCAGGAGGAAGGACACTGGGTGCAGCCTCACGGTTGCCCCTCACCTGGGAGAACCAGCAATGAGGAGGAGGTTGCAGGAAGGATGGCTTTGAAACCAGGCTTGCACTGTGCAGCTGGGGTCAGCTCTCTTCGTGGGTGCAAACGGGCCCCTTTCCTGGGGTTATTAATGCCTTTTTTTTTTTTTTCCCCAAATGCTGGTTTCCAGAGACATCTTGTGGCTCTCGCTGGCTATCACAGCCGAGCCGCTGCACGTTCAAGCCTGCTTCCCCTCCCGACTACTTCTCCTTTTCATATTTGGGTTTGCACCTTTAGGGCAATGTCCTCTCAGATGTATCTCGGTATGTGGTAGGGCAGGAGGGAAGTTGTTTTCCAGCGCCTTCTTGGATAACATGAGAGGGACAATCCCCACTGGCTGCCTGGAAAGGGATCCTTTTGGAAAGGGGATGTCTGGGAGCCCGTGACCCCAGCAGTCACATCCATGTCCCCATGCTGACTTGCACCATCCTGGTCCATGGCAAACAAGGCATTGTGTGGGGCACTAAAACCCCTCTGCTGCAACGAGTTATTTCCAGACTCATTCATAAATGGTGTCTTTGGGGGCAACCTCATTGCTTTTCTATGAGTCCCTCTCCCCTGGGCCACAATGGAGGGAGTCTCAGACACCTTGGGCAACTCAACAGGGCCACCGAGGGTGGCAGGATCCATCTGCCCTACACCCACCTAATCCTCATGCCTCTCCATGGAAAGAC
Organism: Nothura maculosa; assembly: GCA_032353885.1. NCBI lineage: Eukaryota > Metazoa > Chordata > Aves > Tinamiformes > Tinamidae > Nothura > Nothura maculosa. The sequence continues at coordinate 597,172 of JAUBOD010000846.1, read as the reverse complement.
GGTGGCTCCCGCTGCGTTATCTATGCTGGAAAAACTTCTCCTCCCTGTCTAGCCAGGGATTCCCTTCGTATTGCGCAGCGAGCTACAATGTGATTTTTAACGTGTATCCCGTGTCCACACGGACTCTTGCTGGGACCAAGCCATATATGTAATCTACACTTTCCCACTGGTGTATAATTTTCTTGGCATCTTCCTTGCAACAGGTGGGCTGAAATGTAAGGCAACATAATGTGACTGCTTCGCTGCTGCCTAAGAAGAAGGATTTACTGCAGAAGACACATTGCTTACAGTTTTATGGAGATTTCTTATCTAAAGCCATGTAACACCCTATGGCGGGGGTCCACAGACTCGAGAAAGCCTCAGAACATCCAAACAAATGTTTTCGAGCAGGAAGGCAGCCAAGTTACCATTTCTGCGCACAAAACCAGGACGCTGTGATGGGAAATCTTAGCTGAGCTCACATGGTGCTGCAGCCCGATCTCGCCTGTCTGTGGTCCAAAGAATCTTACATAATTCATCCCGATCTGGATGATAGCATCTATTCCCAATGAAAAATGACTTCCCAGGTGGCCAGCACAATGGCTGGCTGTGCTGGATCAGACAGCTTGCTGCCCTCAATGTCCTCGAGATAATCGCCGGCGTCTCCGAGCAAGGAGCAGCTAAGCCCTTGACATGGCTTCTGTAAGGACAGCCACAAAGCCAGCAAAAGCTCTGGGTGAGGAGCTCTGCCCCACCGCCTGCCACCCACTCCATGGGTCAGTGGGTCAGTACACAAGAAGCACCCACGGTGGGGACCAGCCTCACCAACCCAACCGCAAGGAAATGCTAATAAATCTTAATAGGAAGAGTGCTAAATGGTAAAACATGACATATAGTAGGACATGTGGGTTGGGACTGAGCCTGTGAGCCTCTGTTCCCACTGTGCTGCCTCTACCGATGGAGCCTATGTCAGACAGCTGAGCTCACCCCACAGCAGTGCTGGCCACACAACTCTTATCCGAGTAATACCTGCTCATTAGTAACTTTTGCTGTTGAGATGAGACTCAATGGTGGCTGCTTTTTTGGCGAGGGTGAACTGCTCAATCACGTAAAACCTCGCCTAAGAGATCTTGCTGGGTGATTCATTTGGGTTGACTGAGGGCTGCGTAAGCGATATACAGAAGATGTGCCAAGCAGCATTCCTTGATGGGGGAAATTATGTGTTTTCTGGCAGATTCATAAGCTGAGCAATTCATCTGTGGGTTGTTAAGGAGATTATTGTCTGGTATGTGTGTATACACATGGGAACAGGAATACCAGTCAGCCCAGTTTAATGGATATCCAGAGGAATCTGTTCTTGTTGAAATGAAACTGCCATCCCAGGCTGATGTTGTGTAAACTCTTGACTCATCACATCAAACTGATTCTTTCTGTGGCCTTTACAGCAAGGATAAGTTTGGTCCTTAGACTTCAGAGGCAGGTGCTGGGTGGAATATGACCAGCAGAGCAGCTTGTGAATGTGCTTGCCCTTTCTGGATAGGATATTGACCTTGAGAACTACCAAAAGAAAGGCTAAATGTGGCTACACATATAGCCAGCCTTAGGATCAAGCTAACAGGTTATTATGCAGGCTATTCCCACAGCTCTCATTATTGGTTTTTCTCTTATTTTGTTACATATATTAAAATAATTATCATAATTTAAAAAAATCACCTATGTTGACCAAGTTGGGATTAGCAGACACCAAGGGGAAAAAACTGAATTCCAGTCTCACAAGAGATATAGGATGTCTGTGAGGCCACTCTAGGACAGTCCCAAATATCTCTGGTTTCTATCTCCAGATGTGCGATATGGGCTCAGCTTGGCTTTCGTCTCAGTTCTTCCAATTACATTTAAGAGCCTGCTGCTTTCAGTTATGCAGATCTGTGCCTCTCAGCACAACGTTCAAATCTGAAACCTCTGCACTCGAAACAGCAGCGAGCTGTAGGACCTGAGCGAGCTTCATGCCCGCTTGTTGGGTTATTGTTGCACGTGTCTGTTTTGTAGAGTTTCATGGACTACAGTTTTCGCTTTTCTGAGCTTCCATATTGTAATTTTTTCATGCTCCAGTGGGAGGATAAATGAAGTCAGAGTGCGGCAGGCTTCAAAGTCCATGGACTTACTAAGTCTGCAGTGCTCAAGCACTTTGTCTTTCCATGCTCTTTATGAGGTTACTGTGGCCATGATGTGTTTCACCTTTGCATATCCAGCATGGTTTTAGAGATGTTAAAGGGGAGCTTCAAAGAAATCTTATTGTTCCTTATGTTATGGGCAAAACTTGGCTTGGGCGAGATCCAGCCCGCAGAGAAGTCACCGTGTTTGTGTTTGCTTCCTGGTCCATCAGCAGCACAGAGGTCTGCAGCCCTCTCACCCCATGCCAAGAGGGTGGGAATGGTAAATAGCCCAGAGAGGGAGGGAAAAAGGAAAAATCCTAGTGTGGATGCAGCTATGGCCACCGAGGAGGCGTTTTTCTGGCTGACGTTGCGGCGGGATGCGTGCTGCGGTGAGATAAATCCCGCGGCAGGCAGCGGTGCTGTATCTACATAGCTGCAATGGTATGTCTGCAGGGAGGCCTCTGCCAGCTGCTGGACGAGCCCTTTGCTGATGGATGGCTCTTCATGGTGATACAAATGTAAATATGGGGATTAAAGGCTCCGTGTTTGGAAGGCTGCAACTCTCTGAGCTGCCTCCCAAGAGATGCTGGTGCCTTGGCATGCCAAGACTTTCCTCGCCTGCTTTTCCTCGCAGCAAAATATAACTCTCAAAATGTTCAAGGATAATTAAGAAAGTTGAATTGCCCAGCATCTGCCTAGCTAAATCAACTAGTTTATGTGGCCCTGGATCGTCTCTGGTTTCCAGACCCTGACGTCCTTGGCTGCCGGGACAGATAACGTCTTTCAGCGCCGTTTTGGGCACGCTCATCCCGGCGAGGCCAACACCGACCCAGGCTCGCAGGGCTCCCGAGCAGCTGTGCGAGGCATTGGTGCCCCAACAGTAAAAACAGGAATGCTTTGAAGAATGGGCTCGTAACGCCGCGTGCCGGCCAGCCCCGGCGGATGTGGATATCAGGGAGCTCCTAACCCCAGGTGATCCCCGCCACGGGCACACGGAGCCTCCAACAAGCCAGCTCCTGTCTGCATCTCCTTTCCACTTCGCCAGGTTTCCCTCTCTGCTTGGCATTTCCTGGGCTTACGGCAGCTTGTGGGAAGTTGCAGGGATCTTGCAGGGCCCTGGAGTGGTGAAGTCAGCTCAAGTCATCCTCCAGCAGATGCTTGCAGCCTCCATGCAACCTCCAAGGCTTTGAGAAGAAAATCTGCTTGTCTCTGACCTCTTATGTTTGCTTCACCACAGATCATGCTTTAGCTCTCTGAGCTCATCTGTAATCGGAGGGTTTGGATTTCTTTTTTAAATGAGGATAAGAGACTACTCATATCACTAACCAAGGGGCCAGAAGAGGCTACATTTGCAAAATACATTCTCATTTGCAAAATACATTTTCAGCAAACCTCACAGATCACACTCAAGATGCTTTCTTACAAAAGAGAAAAAAAAAAAGGATATTTTAACAGATATTTCCTGGTCAGCTATGCAATGCCTCTGGGAATCCTTTGATGATATTTTGAATCTTCATAAAACTTACACTCAGGTCTCAGAAGTGCATATTTGAACTTTTCAGAAGGAAAGAGTTAGGCAGCATCAGTTGGAAAAAAAAGATAAAAAATCAGGTCTTCCTTTATCTCACCAGGGCTTTCTTTCCTACCTGCTAGCATCTGTTTTGGAGCAAGGTGGAGCACATGTTTGTGTGTCTGGTTGCAATGAAAGCCTGTGGGAGCCGAGATGCCCACGTCCAAGCAAGCTGTGTCAGCATCCCGCAGCTCCGCTGCTGGGATATCGGCTGCTGGGAAAGGCAGTCCGGCATCGTACCACAAGGTGGGGATGCTACAATGCTGAACGGCAGCTCTGGCCGGGGCTGATTTCATTTATTCTGATGAGCTGCTCAGCTCCTCATGGCCAGAAAGGCCAGTAGCCACTTAACCATATAGTCCACTGCCTGGGAATTTCCCCTCCACTGGTCTTCTCCATAGCCCTGCGGCATTAAAGGCTTTGGGAAGCAGCAGAGCAAGTGCAGCCTGGTGCTGGCAGCTCGAGGGCTTTTCCCTTTGCAGGGAAAGACTCTTCCAGGAGTCAAGGGGACCAGCAAGGCCCTGGGATTAAATGAACCTCTCCCTTTGGAGGGCTCTAACGCTCAGCGCTCTGGCTCTTGCTGAGGTAGACGCCGTCCTCCCTGCCCACGCAGGCCACTCGCTGCAGCCGGAGCCTCCGTGGGCAGGGGCAGCAGGAGAACATTCCCAGCTCCCTGAGCACACATCACAGACCACGTCCTCCAGAGCACAGCCCTCAAGCAACAAGGGGACATTTCCGTCACGTGCACTGACCCTTATGACCAAGGCAAGGGTTCTGGGAAAGGAGGCCCGTGGGAGCCTTTTCTTTGGGACAGGAAGGGCAGGAGGTGGTTCCCTAATTTCACATATTCTGCTGTCCTGTGCTCTGACTACTCATCGCTAGTGCCAGCTCTCCCTTTTGCTGGATTACCTGTCCTCTGCCAAGTCTGGGGTCTCTGGCACAGCTGGCAGCTCCTTGGAATCCCTGCAGGTGCATTTGGAGCTGGTGGCCTTCGGCCATGAGCTCATTAGCCTGGGGACCTTGTCCCAGGTATCAGCAGGTAGTGCCCTGGCTGACACACTCAGCACAGGAAAACAATAGTGGTGACACTCCATGGCTTTAATAGAGTGGTTGACAGCCAAGAAAAGAGAAGGGGGAACTTTATTAGAGTCTTCAAATATGTAAGAGGTTATTATATAGAGAGCAGCAGTCAAATGCTCTCTGTATCTACCAAGGGTAGGAGGAAACGAATGATCTTAGTATTTAGCAATACTAACATAGCAATTTAGCTTAACATTAGGCATTCAGTAATTAAAAAAAAAAAAGAACAAAAGAAACACACTTTCTATCTGTAAAGTTAATTAAATATTAGGACAATATATCCAGGGAAGTCTTGGAGTCCTCGGCTTGGAGGCCTTTGAGCTTTAATAGCAGGTTGTAGAAACACCTGACACGAGTCACCTTAAGGCTCTCTCAGAGCTGCTTGTTTTGCATTCATGATTTTAAGACTGCCCTTCCTTGTCCCTGTCTGCATCTCTCACACCAGCAGCCGAGTGTTTCCTGGGCAGCTTCTCACAGGGAGCTGCAGGGATGGGGACTCCTGGCCAGAGGAGGCTGAGGGTCCTCCAGAAAGGTGCAAGTTCAAGCACAGATGGCAGGTGCTCATGGAAATACATGAAATATCTGGAAATAATAAATAAAAATACCTGAACAGTTAGGGGCTCAGTTAGGGGTTCATTGCAAATTCGTCCTCATACTCTGTTTTTTCTCTGTTCTTTACCACTCTTTTCTCGGCCCCTCTTTTTAGCCACTCTCAGAGACAGGTTTGATGGGCTATTGATGACTTTAGTTCTGAGGCAATGTGTTCTCTTATACTCTTATATTGAGTGAGGAGTTGAATGAGATTGAATAGGGCTCAGCAAATTAACAAGTTTATTCTAAATCAGTGCATGTTTCTCCTGAAACCCTCTCTCTGCCATTTAAGTTGTCCTTTGGAGCCTCTTATGGGTGGTCCATAGATCCCCATGCTGAAGCCTGCAAGAAAAGCTTGAAAGCACAAGAAATAAGATGCATAGAAGCCAGGCTATAGCAGAGATATAAAAATACTTCATGAGTATTTTCACTCTATTCAAGTGCCCAGGGTTTAGATTTTGCTTTATGATAGAAAAGTTACATTCAGACTGCAGCAGAGAAAGTTATCCCTACCTGTTATTTTATTTACAGACAGCTGAGGAGATGAAGGTGTTCATCTGTGACTGCTTTATTGCTGGGCCCAGCCACCCCAAAATGAATCAAGTACAGCACTTGATCTTTTATCACTTTATTCTTTCGCTCATCCGTGTGGTATGAAACACTAATGTCATGGATGGAAATCATGTCATTGGCAGGGGCTGGGATTTCTTTGCCATGTTGCTGTAGATCTCTCTGAGATAATTTGTATACACCAGAAAATTAGAGGCACTTAACTTATGAGTTTTTTTAATATGTATATATCCTAGAAAGCCACTCTTTTTTTTTATAGTCAAGAAAGTTGAAAACCTCCTTCTAACACCCTTCTAGTTCAGTTGCCATTCTTACTGCCTGCAGAATTTGGAAGTGCACGGTTGGGTTTTTCCCACGGAAAGCACGTGGCTGAGTTGCACTGGTTGTTGCCTCTCCGCTCCCAGCCCTGCCCTTGTAAATCGGATTTCTTCTTAACTGTCATTGCATTTTTTTTTCTGAAGAAAAAGAAATAAAATCCCTTAATAGTCTCCCAACCAACTACTATTGCTCCTCTCAGCTGTTTTTTTTCCTCCACAGGGAAGGACACAGGGGTCAGAGGACACTAAGCAGTGAGAACTTCCCGTGGTACCAAAACTCTCTGCAATTAAACCAGGAGAGAAGTAGGAAGAGCATTAAAATGGAAATTGTCTGGAATTCTTTACACTCTCAATATCTTTCCCATAGTTCTAGCAAAAAAAAAAAAAAAAAAAGCTTTTGGATTATAGATGAAAGGCTTTCCCCTACTTTGTTGAAAATTGCTTAATAAACTACTCCCCTTCAGAGACAGACTTTCCAGGGTGCTCCTGGACAGGTGCATCTTCATCCATTAGCCTTTTCCTGTAAGTTATGCCCTTTTCAGCTAACTAAATTGTATTTCAAGGAAGGTTCCTGTTCTCATATTATTTTAAAGCAGGAAGGGTCTTGGCAGGGTGGGCAGTATGAAAAAATAATAGCAGGCTAATGAAGAGTGGGAGGGAAGGTGATTCGCCTGCTATTTGTAACACTAGGCCCGATAAGAGGTTATTAGTCATTCAAAGGCAGCGAATGACTTTAATTAAAATTTGAGCTTTGCAAGCTGGATAAAGAGGCTGCTGAGCAGACTTGCAGGGAAAAAAAGGACAGAGAGAAGGAGAGGAAGCAAATGGGAGTTCAGCAAACTGTCAATGAGCTTAATTAAAGTCAAGAGGGACCTTGGCAAACTCTAATTTCCGGCTATCACCGTGTTTTTCTTTTAACCCTGGCTACAGCCCTGGCCTGCACTGAGGAGTTAGAGGGGTGGTGGAGAAAAGCTCTGGAAAAGGACTATCACTACATTGGTTTTAAAAGAAGGAAATCAATTTGCAAAAATGAAGAAGAGAGATCTGCACCGCTAAGGGGTAAGCTTGAGACTTCCCCATCCCAGCTTCTCCCTGGAAGGCTGCATCTCTGTTTACGCCAGGATGCTGAAATGCTTTGATATGTGTAAGTGGAGCAGCTGCTGGGCATGCATGGGCTGCTCTGGGCTGTGAAGGGAAAGGCAATTTTTTCTCCTCTGCTATTTAGTATATGCAACATATCAGAGTTTCATAATATGACCTTAATGTCAGCCCAGGACATAGCACGGGACTAGGATGTGCTTGTTTCCTGGGGCTGGAGATGTTCATACCTACCAAATTTATTTTATTGTATGTGTTGTTCAGGAAAAAGAGAGAAAAAAGAATTTTCTTCTAAAAAAAAAGGTGGTTTTGTGTAAATAAATGGTAGAAAAAGGTGTGAACTTCAAGGTATTATTGACAGATGAGGAAGCTGAGCTTGGAGTCCCGAGTCTGTGACAAGGACCCCAAGGACGAGCCTAATACCCTGAGACCATCCACGCCGCATGTCCCCTCCTCACAGGGTCAGGACACTGGGCTCATCATATCAGACCTTGCATGTGCCAGTTAGGGCTTCTCTTGCCAGCCAAACTCTATTGTCTCTACCAACAATGTTTCCAGGCTGACAAAACACTATTGAAACCAAGAGTTCTCTTGGCTCTGCTTTCCATGGGGAGGTGTGATCCTTCCCCTCCCTAGCCAGCAGTCCCACAAGAAACAAACTGCAGGATAGGCTGAGCTCTGCTGCTCTGGCAAAGTGCAGCCAGCGTAGACCTGTGCCGAGCTTCCCATCTGCTTGTCGTTAGAGGGGAGTCAGAGCCTGGAGCCTCCATGCTCAAGGTGCAGGATGAAATCTGTGACCTTGCACCTCTTTTGGTTCACTTCAGTTTAGAGTTTTGCTCTCATGGCTGTTAATTTTGAAAAAAAAGAAAAAATGTGGGAACAGTTTTGCAAAAGTGGCTTTTAATTTGGTGCTTCAGGATGCTAGGGAAAGGAGCAGACAGAAACAGTAAGCCCAAGCCTTATAAAGAGATGAGATGCTCCTGGATCATCTTCAAATACTCAGCCCTTGGCTGGCTGAGGGGAAGAACCTTGAAGGTGAGGTGGCATTCAGAAATTCAAGCTCATTTCTGCTTTGACCATTTTTTCCCTAATGATGTCAGCCACTGGGCTGTCTCTCTCCATAAAAGTATGTCTTTCTTTAGCTTTCTCTCAGTGGTTTTAGACGGGAGAACATCTAATGCATTTATTTCTGGCACACACATTTATTGGCATGCTGACCTCTTTTTTAACATCCTCCTCACCTAGGGCCACTTCATCAATCCAATATCCCTAAACAGGGATCTTTAAACGCACCACAAATGAGAAGGCAGGTTACTTTCTTTCTAACCTAAAGCAGGGGTCTTCTCTCCCAGGTTTTCTTAGCCCTATACAAAGGTTCATGCCAAGCCAATCTGAATTCCCTTTCAAAACTCAAACCATGCTTAATGGGAAAGGAATGATTTCATAAGTGGATCCTTGCAAGACTGATGTTGTTCAGACAAAACCTGGTAATGATTAACATGTGGCACCTTGGTCCAATTCACTCAGCTATGCATTTACATTGCGGTAAAACTGCTTACCTGCCAGGTGGAATGGTGCAATTTAATTAAATAAATTAGGAGAAGTAGAAACCCAAGGCAATTGTCATATCTTTTATTGACAT
>JAUBOD010000846.1:505934-517400 GCA_032353885.1 Nothura maculosa | reverse complement strand
GAGCCCCGGGACCCGCAGTACCGGCCGGTCCGACCCGCGGTACCGGCCGGTCCGACCCCCGGGACCCGCAGTACCGGCCGGTCCGAGCCCGCGGTACCGGCCGGCCCGACCCGCGGTACCGGCCGGTCCGAGCCCCGGGACCCGCAGTACCGGCCGGCCCGACCCGCGGTACCGGCCGGTCCGAGCCCCGGGACCCGCAGTACCGGCCGGTCCGACCCGCGGTACCGGCTGCTCCGAGGCGGGAGCCGCGCTCGTTCCGCCCCGCGCAGCTCGCGGCTCCTTGCGAGGTTGTCCCCGACTTTCCGTACAGCGCTCCGGGTGTTCCCTAAAAGCCCCGCTTGCAAGGCCGGACTTGGAGCGGGCTCGAGGGCCAAGGCAGTCGAGTCTTAAAATAGACCATCCTGCAGGTCAGAGGGAGCGAGCGGCTCCGCCTGATCCCGAGCTTGCTGCGGCCGCTGGCCCCGAGGCAGCGCGTGCAAACGGTGGCGTTTGTTCCGAGAACGGCAGAAACGCCCCGGGAGAGCCCGGGACTCCTCTGTTCTTTTTCCTTGAAATTCGATACAAAAGGCGACATCAAGGCTTTTCCACCTGCCCCTCGCGCATTGAGAGACCAGGTCGCGCTTACACCGCAGGCAGCAGTTTTATTTTTTGGCTTGGAGTTATTCTGGATTTTTGGAGATCAGAACTGAGCCCTGACCCTCACAAGTCTCTGATTTTTTTTCATATCTAAGTAAAGCACATGTAAAGCTGCAAAAGGAATTCGTTTTGCAAGTGGAAATCTTTCCCTGGCAATTGTATAGTCATATTACACTGTGCCTATTACTTAGTAAAATTCAGCTTACTTAGCTGAATGTTTTAGGAGATGAAATCATGACAAAGACGTAACTCCCCTTCCTCTCCTTTAAATTAACAGTGACATCCCACTGTGTTTTATAAGCCCCACACTTGTCTAGAGCTTTGTTCAATGACTTCTCATAGCTGTTTCTGTTACAGTCCTGGTGTAATTTACCATATATTATCTGTGTTAAATACAAATAAATTCACAAATTACGCTGCACTGCTGATCATCCCTATCTAAGCTGCTGTTAATTTCCCTTTTGTTCCAGTGTTTGTCGTTAGCTCAGTTATCCCTATATCCTTGTTATGAGTTCTGCAAACCTCGCTTACATGTTCATTTAATCTCCCGTTTTCCAAAGACAGCAGCTTTTCTAGCCCTTTCTGAATAAAGTTCCTGTATTTGTGCCCTGTTACATCTTCCCTGATTGCTTTAATTTGCTTTATAACGAGGTGACTGGTACTGGGAACAGTAGGTTCCCCAGTCCCTGATGTGCAAGGAATAATGTTCTGTGGTGGGGATCTGTTATTCCCACAGAACAACAAGGACAGAAGAAGGAACAGGTTCTAACTTGGAGCACGGCAGGACTAGATGTGCAGCTGACACAATCCTTAATAAGGAGGGTATCGCACTCCAGAAAACAGGCAGAGAAGTTGACAGAGAGATCAGTAGCTAGATTAAATGTCAAACCCCAGCAATTTGTCTAGGAATAATTTAATTAATCCTCTGTGCTGCAGTGAGATGAACTGATCACCTAGTTAATCCCTCCATCAGATTGCTTTAAGGTAAACACAGAGTGACTTTAACGTTTAATAAATAATCCTCAGTGGGAACTATGTTTCTGGAGACCTGGAGAACTGACCGATGTGAAGCCTCTTGTGCCCCGAGGAGCAGCACTGGGATCAATGGGGCAGATTGTGCATCCATGCACAGATCCTGCACTATTAGATATTTACTGCTGTGGACACAAAACCCAGCAAAAGTGATTCTGTGACTTAGGAACCCAGCTGCTGAGGGAATCGTTTAACAGTTCAGGCACAAGAACAAAAATGAGGCTGTCGAGAAACGAGACACTTCACCCAGAAATATCTGCATTCCAGGGGCATGTGAATTTCCACCAGTTACATCCTTAATTCCTGCTTCAAGACAGGTACATAGCCACATGGCTGAGTTTTTTAGGCATATTCTGCTCAAAAAATACTGAAGTATTCATGGGGTTGGAGGAAGGTAGAATAGCTCTAAAGACTGGTGAGAGCACCTTCTCACAAAGAAAAGAGGCCAAGGACTGAACCAGATGATAGCAGAACTTTCAAATTAGGTTTATCTCTAAGACTAGACACTTTACAGGCATGATCAGAGTCTGTCCATTAAGGATTCAAAATATAGGACTGGGTTTCTCCTGCCTTCTTTATTTCAGGAGGACATGGTCATCAGGACATCAAGAAGCAGAATCGTGTTCAGCTGCTTTTGCTGCTTGAGAAACCCCAACCTGTCTTCACTGTAAGGCTGTGTAGCCTCCTGTGTACCTGCTATCTGGAGGAGATGGGAGCAGGGAAGAAGCAGCACATGCATCTTACGTTGAAGCTATTACTTTTTTCTCTATAAAAATAATTAAGAGATTTCCACTTATGAGACTTCCATTCTGTCTCGTTTTATTTTTCTCAGCTTTCTGTCTTTCTCAGCAGCATGTTTGTCACAGAGGTAGCTCCTAAACTGAAGCACGTGGCCTCCTGCATGGGTATGGAGCGGTCAGCTTGAGCTCTTCGTTGAAGGAAGAAGAGGAACCCAGCTCTCCATGCCCTGCATAACTTCCATCACTGCTGTGGCGTTGTCCAAAGTGAGGGAAGAGGAAAACGTGTGTCCTGCTCCTGTTTTGCTCCATGACACCTGTTCTGAGAATGCTAACAAGAGCAGGAGCATCCCCTTACCAAACCCGCAATCCTGACTGGTTCCAACACCAGTCTGAAACTACTGAGACAGCAGGGCTTCATTCTGAAGTGCTTCATTCATTGCCTTTCTGAAATTGCAAAACTTAAATAAATGTACGGACAGAATCAGCCTCCTCCCCCACATGGAAATAATTGCTGTTACAGATTCTATGTGAGAAGGGCAATCCTAATAGCCCTTGCAACTGGCCAGACTTTCCTGTGCATATTCAGCAAGGGGAACTGCTGCTGTTTGCACTTTGCCACACTGATTTGCTTTGCAAAAGAAAAAAAAAAACAAGACAAAATCTGCTGATAATCTCTTTATAAGGGGGTGTCTGGGCATATACATTTAGCTACTCACTCTTGAGCAGTGTAGCCTGCAGGACTCGGAGATACAAAGAGCATGGAGGGAATCATTGGAAGTCATAACTTAGCATCCCAAAAACAGGAGCACAGGAGAACCCGACCTGTGTTTCTTGGAAAAGGACAACCTGAGGGATTTCCCTCTCACTTTAAAGCCAGCAGCACATTTGCTGTTAGCACAGAGTCACACCCGAACGTTACTTCATCCAGGTTTGCCAAAACTACATGGAAATGGAGCAATCTCACACAATAGTTGAAGCTGGCGCCAGATAAAATAGGAACAAGGCATGAAACACAGCCAAGGAGAAATATGTGTAGGGAACAGATTAAGAACAGATCCAGAAGAGATCAGGAAAGACGGAAGAGCAGTTTAGAAGGCAGCCACTAGCCCAGAACCTCTCAGAACTGTGAACTAATCCATAATTCCTGCAGCACAGTGTTTGCTGCAGGGAAGAACAGGGAGAATGTGGAGAAACAAACAAAGAAAACCCTTTATTCCATCAGTTCAGAGGTCACTGGCATCTGCCTGGTCCCTCGCATTAGTGTGCGTTTCTATTTGTGTCCCTCCAAAGCAGTGAGGACTTGTAAGGGAACGATGGCTGATATCCAGCCTGGGCAAGCAAGGGAGATGGAGGAAATGCCCCAGGAGCTCCAGGACACCTGGAGTCCCTCAGTCCCCAAACAGATATTCAGCTGGAGCTAAACTAGTTTGAGAGAGAAACAAAACTGTCCAAGGCAGACATGAAAAATGTCACCTGGCAAACTATCAGGCTTGAATAAAGTCTTGCTTAAAAATGGTAAATTAAAATGAGATGAGAAGCCAAAATTGCTTGTCCATAGCCAATGGAAGGCTAGAATTGGAGTCACAGTGAGGGAAAATTCAGCTTTTCTTTCCCAATCCTATGCTTCTCAGTATGCGTTTACAAATTGCTTGAAGGGAAACAGGTCGTCCCCAGATTTGTCTTGTTCAATTTGTCTCTGTAGATAATAATGCTTTTCCAGTGTGACTGCTGGAATAACTCTGTGCTATCCATACAACCAAGCATCTGTTTTCGTAATTAGTTGGGGGCCTTCCCAACAAATGATAAAGAAAATGTAAGCTAATTTATGGCAAACATCATGGTGATAGTAACTGCCAGTGGTATACCCTAAAGCCTTAGTCGGTAGCTGCATAGACCAGAGCAGCTGGTTTGATGTCAGGCAGTTGTGTTTGTGTGTATAAAACCAAACCTTTGGAATCTCCATCTGGAAATTACCCATCTCCCTCCCGAGGCCTCTGAAATTCATGGCAGGATTCACCTTTGGTGCCACTGTGACTCCAAAGGAGTGAAGGGCGATGCTGGAAGGTCACAGAGCTAAAAATTGGTTCATTTATTCATATCCTTTGTCCTAATTTAGCATAATTTCCACACCCAACCATTAGGCTGATTATTGCTATTCTATGAAAGAAAAAATTGCTGCAGGGGATTGATGTGCATGGGAAGCTAGTGTAACCAGAATGAAAGACACACATTATAAATGCTTCTGAAGTACATTTGGGCCTCCCCCAGGAGTTGACTAAACCTGCAGTCAGGTACCAGGCAGAATTTGTCCCCTCAAGTATCACAAGAATAAAATTAGTAAGAAATAGTAATCAAATCCACAGGTGAGACAGATGGCACTAAATGGACATCTGGGGTATCACATTCTGCTGCCACAGAATAAACTTTTGCCTTATAGCCCTATGAATTAAATGGGTTCCTCTATTAGTCAGGTGGCATAAAGAGCAAGACAGGAGGATTACAGACCTGAAGCCAAGGATGGCAGGAATGGGCTCTCCACCAAGCAGGGATAATAAACTCACAGAAAGCAGGTTGTAAAAGCCTGAGAAAGGCATATGGAAAAAAGCAAGGCAGAAGGTCTGGGTTTGCAAAGCCTTTCTCTATTTTACCACTGCCCAGAGAAAAGAAATTGTTCCACTGAGAGCAGGCAGCTATAGGATTTGTTTAGAGATAAGTTGTTTTTCATGTGTGAACAAATAGCTCCAGTTAAGGGGACCCTTGACTGCTGCTTGCAGAGTAAGTTTAATTTGGGGTGTCATTAGAAGGGGAACAGAGATGCAGAGACAGAGGTCGTGGTAAACCAGCCCCAGTACTGGGATCAGCTGGCCAAGCCCATACACTGTGAGGATACTGAGACAATTACTGACCAGACTACCTACACTAACATGAAGAAAGATTAGCTTGGGGAAAAAAAGAATACAGGTTTCTGTGGGAAAAAAAAAAACCCAGAAGAAGCTTTTTTTTTAAAAAAAAAAACAGAAAACTGAAGTAGACAAGATGGCTTTGTGAGATGGAAAGAAACAATTGATTAAAACATGGTAATAACTGTCCCAAAATATGTAGCCATTTATGAATAGTGATCCAATATAAACCCAAATTAAAAGCATGACAATGAGATTTATTTAGACTCATTCTGACTTTTTTTTTTTTTTTGGTATGACTCTCGTTCTGCCTTCTCATTACTTGTCATTCTCAGTCACTGTATTTTGTTTAAAAGAAAAGTGTAAGTTCTCCAGCGCATAGCAGTGCGTTTTTTTTTTATCTGCTCTGCACAACAATGCATGCAGCAGAAAAACTCTTATAACTATTAAATAGAACGCAAACAAAACGTTTAGACTCCAGTTTTACAGATTTACTGAATTGCTTTGCAAAAAAAGAAAAACAATGTATGGGTATTTGTTAGATTAGTTAGATGCGATTTATTCATATTAAGTCAAATTTGGCCAAAAAAAGGCAATCAAGGAAAACTGAAACTCTCCTTGACAATGATATTTATTAGGTCATGGAATGGTTCCTCAGGAGGAGAGGTGAAAGCCCCATTGCTTGATAACTTGAGAGCTGGGTTGGGCAAAGGCAGAGCCTGCACTGCAGGGCTCCGTCCCCCACTGGCAGGAAGACAAATGAGAAGCCCCAGCAGCCTTTTCTATCTTGTTCTTCTATGATCCTTATAAGAGAGATTGATGCTGACAGCATCCAGGTGGTGTGTCCATGACTCAGCTGTCACGTCACTGCTCACAGCTTAAAGTCAGTGAGTCAAGGAATGAAAAACAGGTGGAAGGAGGAGGAGAGTCCTCCTGAGGTGTTTGCCTCCAGCCATCTCTGGCCGAATGCGTGGGGCCAATGGCAGACTGAAGGGACAAGGAGGAAGGCAGGCAGTGACAGAAGGAACAGCTGGTTGCCTTACCAGGCAGCAAGGCCACGAGCCATTCAACACACCATACATGGTGTGGAAGTAAAGCCTGGTGGGAGCTAATGTCCCTCTCTGAGCCAGCAATGTCACCCCATGAGGTAGGCCCAAGGCCTGCTGACACCTGTGAATGTTCCCTAGGTGAAGCTGTGGATGAAGTAAATATTGAGTTCAGTAAGCCTAGTTCATGTCAGACAGAAAAGGTAATGCCATGGAGGTTGGGCTGTGTATCTTCTTTGATAGAAGGATTAATATTATGAAGTTGATTTCAAGTGATACCCCAAATCCTATTCAGAGAACTTGTTCTCAAGGAGCTGTAATATCTCTCACTGGCTGTAATAAAAGACAACAATTCTCTGAAAAGCCAAGAAGTCAGAAGAAGGACTCTATGGAAGCAGGTTCAGGGAGGCTCCTGAGACACTGCGTCTTGTGTGGGAAGGCTCACTAAGAAATGTGGTGCAACTGAGAGCTCAATCTTTTGCCACCATCTTGACTACAAGGCCAGCCTCTTGTATTCACAACAGCAGCAGGTTGATGGGATCTCAAGGTGGTGGATATTTCATGACTATCTTTGTCTTTGGGCATGATCAGTGTGAAAAGAACACATGGGAAAGAACACATGGAAATCTCTCCAGGGATGGATGCTCCATAACATCACCTATTTCAGTGTTTTCATAGTCTGTGCCATCCCCCCCCAAAAAAAAAATCATTTCCTAGTGAGTGATCTCAATTTATCTGCAGTTTAAGCCTCTGATTCTACCTTATCCATCATGGTCGGAGAGAACAGTTGATTTCCTTCCTCTCTGCAGTAGCTTTCCACATACTTGACAATTGTTAACTTGCTTCCTTGGTCCGCTAAGCCAAACACCCTCAGCTCATGCCATCTTTCTTTATCATTGGTGTTTTCTAGAGTTCTAGTCATTCTCACTGCTCCCCATGGACTGTCTCTCATACCCTCCATCTTTTTGAATATGCAGTGCTTAAAATGGGACCCAGTACACCCTTTTAGTTGCCTATATAAAACGTAGGCAATCATCATTGCTGACTCTGTCCAGCCCTACAACACCTAAATCCTTTTCTGAGTAACATTCAGCACCCTCTACTCGGGTAATTGAAGGTTGCTAAGTGCAGTTTTGACTGTTGAGTGGCTTTCTGGTCTTCTTTCCATTCAGTCTTTGGTTTGTCAGTGTTATTTGGAGGTCTTGGCCTATCCTTCAGCATGCCTGCTGTCATCACCTACTTGTACGTTTAATAAGTGTTCTCCGATCCATCACCAAGGACATTGCTGAAGCCATAAATAGGACCAAAGCCCCCCATTTTAAAATGCAACCTCTCCTTCCAAGTCAGCTTTGCAGACATCCTGTAGTATTTTCAGCTGACAAATTTTCCCTGGCTCTATATAAGAATGCAATGTGCAACAGTGTCATAAACTTTCTAAAATCAAGTTATAAGATATCTACTGATTTGCCACACATACAAGGCCTGTTACAGAAGAAAATTACATTGGTGTGATGCAACTTGCCAAAAAACATGCTGGCTATGATTTATCCATTTATTACAGAGCTATTTTCTGTCTTGATAGATACTAGGAACCTTGTCATGCCCTGGCACCCTGTTGTTCAAAGTGCTGTGCAAATTCAGAAGCGAAACGTGGATTCTGCACCATGAAATTTAAATCTGCTTAGTCCTAATGTCTTCCCCCAGGGAAACTTCAGCTTCTTCCAGTGCAGATTTCACATTGAAACATCTAGGAAAGGGAAATTAATTCTGCAAAATTTTTGTGTCACAAACTTTCACCACAACTTCTTTCCAAAGAGTCCCAAACAAGCAGTGTGTCATATTACCAGCATCTTCCAGAGTCATACCTGAGTCTTGATTGTGACCACATTAAGCCTTGCTGAAGGCTAAGAGACATCATCTGTCTGCATCTCTCTGTGTCTGCTCACTCACTGTCTCTTCCACGTAAGATGCAAGTCAGGCAGTTCCTCAGTTTTCAAACCTGACTGCTTCCAGTATGAATGACACATCTGATGGTGACACAACTGCTGCGGGGTCTGCAGGAATTGTCTGAAAGCCAAGAGCTCTGTCCAAAGCAAGGGAAAATGGCAAGGATATAGTTACGTGAAGCGAGTAAGTGAGAGTCATCAGCTCCACGACTGCAAGGCACAGGAACTGAAAACGTGGCATTTTGCGCTGTCGGTTCTGTGCAAAGCAAGCCAGTTTCAAAAAGTGCTAAATCATGGCACTGGTACTGGTGAGCAATGAGACTTGATCTTATTTTATGTAATTTTGATCTTCACAGTCACAAGGAAGAGCCCTATCAAATGAAGCCTTCCAGACAGATAGTCTCTAGCTGTTCCCTTGTAGAGCATCTACAATTGCAAGATGTGGGCTCTACTGTTGCTTCAGTCCCAAACAGTACCGACTAATGTTGTTCATATATGCAAAACATTTGAAATTAGTTTTGGTTCGATTTTCTGTTGATTTGATTTTTTTCTTTTGATTTGTTTTTTTGTTTAAATGTATTTATAATTACTTTTGATTATGACAAAGAGGATCACTTTTCTTTTAAGCATTTCCTTTTAAAGCATTAACAGAATATCTGGAAACTGAAGTAATTTTTTGCATTCCAAGTTACTAGTGCAAACTTCAGCACTTCTATAGGATATGTTTAGTGAATGGGGAATGGGTGAGATATCCAACATGACTTGGATGATCCTGGGACCTTAGTGCCACTGAAATGGGCTAGACATGAAATTTCTGTAGACGTGGTCTGTTGTGCTACTGTGTATATTTGCACATATTGTAGGTGTTTAGAGGCCTGTCTGAGAAAAAATTCCAGACTTGCATGCTCAGAATGGAAATACTTATTTTCCAAAAATCCATTCTGCCTTCTCCCACATAGCAGTTTCCTGAGAGAAAGTACTCATGAGTACTTTAGAGGGTAGCCTAACTTCACAGAGGAGATGAAGAGGAGTCCCCAGCCCTTGAACATCCTAGGAACTGGCCCATGCAGGTGGCTTATCACTGTCTTACTCAATTTTGCTTTGACATCCATGTCTGTAAGATCTCTACTCCAGTCAAATTTCTGCATCATTAAAGCACATGCTTAATATTAAAGCATTTCTACCTTTCTTCAGGAGAAAAAAATATATTAGAAGAGAGAAAGCCAGTACAATGAGTCCAGCCTGTTCACAGTGGGATGACCAACAAGTGTCTGATATTCTTATCATGTGAGGACCATTCCACCACCATTAGGAAGCCATGGATTAAGTCCAGGTCAGACTAGTTTTGCAGCTGAACCCGGTCCTGAGGCTCAGCTCAGGGCTTTCTAACATCCTACTGCCCAAATGGCTCCACACTGTTTGAATCAGGAGGCAGGAACATATGCCAGTGATTTAATGGGAGTGCAGGAGGCTGCTCACTTTAATATACAGCACATGTGGCATGAGAGTGTTAATGGAATTTATACTGTAAAAAGATATCTCCATACAAAGTATGGAATTGCTTGGGAGGATTTATACAGCAGACATAAAATCCAGTGGAAACAGTCTAACCTTTCTGAGGCTTATTAAGTTTTCTCTTTATTTATGGAAATGTCTTAATTTATGCAAGGTAAATGCCAGAAAAGTGCTATAGATTTAGTCAGAGCTTAGCTCCTGCTGCTTTTAGATTCACGCAGTCATATCCTGCTTTTGTATATACCAGGAGTAAAGTTACTAGAAGTCACTGGTCTGATCCAACATCTTTTTTGTTATTCTAATGAATTAGCTATCAGGCCTATAGGTTACCAGTCAACCCCAAAATGATGCTGATAATGTGTAAAAAGTTTGAAGAGAAATACGTCAGTAACAAACAGCATGGAAAGACATTGTTTTAGGCCCTGCTCATCCTTGTTGTATATGTTAAATTATATCAGTGTTAAAGTAACACCAGTGACAAGTTAAGAAAGGCCAAAATGCAAGTGCATCCTGCCCTCTCTCCTCCTGGGCACGTGCAGGGAGATGCAGGTTTCTCTGAGCCCAGATGTGTTCTCAGTGGTTAGGCAGGACCTTTAGCCAGATTACTAAAGAAATAAGACTTCAGAAGCCACAATGTCTCTCTCTGCTAGGTACCGTTGAGCCAGTTTCAACCGAACTGTGACCATGACTGTCAAAAGTTCTGTCCCTACAGGTGTCCTGAAAGTCAGAGCTGCAAATAAGCAGCTCTTATTTACAAGCAGCTCCATAAGAGGAGACAGTCAGTCCCCAGCTACAGCCCTGTTTCTCTCAGGGCTGGCCAGGGAGGACACCTTTAGCTCTGGGCTAGTCAGAAGGACTGTCACAGAGATGATGGGACTGGTAATACAGATGGAGGGTGTAGAGAGAGGGAAGAAACTCACAAATCTGTGGGAAAACAGGCTTCTGTTCTTCATCACTCAACACATCCGTCTTGATGGATGCATCTAAATCCAGTGCAAATTTCTTCCTGTGCTTTTCCACAAGTGCATTACTGAAGTACCTTAGTTCTTACAGACATGAATGAATTACAACCTTAGAATAAGTCCCTGAGGTCAGCTGGGTTGTTAACTGGGAGGTATCCAATAAGGAAGAGCCAGGAAACCTTGCTTTGGTGGTTTAAGACATCATCACCCCATTCATCCTTTTCAGCTTCTCCTCAAAGTCACGCCAGTGCAGCTGGCAGGGAGGAACATGGGCCAGCTCCCCAACATTTCCACCTTCCCAGCCTACATGTGGAATTCCCACCTACCTCCATTAGCAGGCAAAACAGCACAACAGCGATCACAAGGGCAAAGCACTTTGCTTAGCAGGGTATATTGTACATCCCCAGCAAAGCTCCTAGTCACCTCTGTGAGTATTTGGGACTGCTACAAAGCAGTTTTTTTCCTGAGATCCAGGAAATTAAGAGTTACAGGGCAACCACAGAGGAGGCTGAGTGATCCTGTGACTTGTCTATCGGGGCAGCAGAACCATGCGCCTTTGGCAAGGACCACATTCAGATCCTCGGGGCAGTATCCAGCTATCCTGAGCTGACTGCTGCCCAGAGAGGTTGTGGAGTCTCCTTCTTTGGAGATCTTTAAAACCCGCTTGGATGCAGCCCTGAGCCATGTGC
>JAUBOD010000846.1:487364-503382 GCA_032353885.1 Nothura maculosa | reverse complement strand
AGGGTGCAAATAAACAGCAATTCAGCACAGCCAGAATAACACATGTGCATTGCTGCAGTGAAAAGAGTGCTGTTTTGCCAAGGGATTTTGAATGGTACCTTTGGCTTCTTCTAATCTGTGCTTTGTGTACCAGTGTCATTTGCCCGTGTTCAGTTATTAAGCTCCCTCTTTGTGAGCACCCTATCTGCTGGCTTGGCTTGTGATCTCACCGTGTCCCTTTGCTTTCTGTCTCCTCGCTGAGGCTCCACAAGCCCAACTGAACGTGTGTCTTGCCAGCACCCTGTGCTTGCCCAGGGCTGCAATGTTTTAGCACAGCAGCATCCTCCAGGGCCCCACTATGACCCTTCCTGGTGGAGCAAGACCTTCCAGCAATGTAAAGGGTTTCACGATGGAGGGACATGCCATGCCGGGCATTGCAGCTCATCCCAGACACTAAATATGGGGAGAAAAGGGCTGACCACACACAGGGCAGCTCAGCTCTACCCCTCTGGGATCAAGGGATGTAGAATGAGATAAATCTGGCACTTGCTGAGTTCTTCCCACCAAGAAGCACATTTGTCCTTGGGCACATGGCCCTCTGCACAGCCCTGCCCTGTCACCAGTGTGCACTGCTGGACTCCTGACTCTAAATCTGCTCTCCTCTTCCCCATTCCTCACTGAAGGAGGTTGGCCCTAAAACTACTCCGCTTTCCAGTTTTTAATCCTTGGCATGGGGTTCCTCCTCGTGGTTTTAGGCACTCATTGACATTTTGTGATATTAGCATCTCCCAGCTCTGCCCCGTGCAGCAGCTTTCAGAGGTACGTTCCCGGTGAACTTGTCACCGGTTTTCCCAAGCGTTGTGCCAGTAATCCTTTTCCAAGTTAATTGGTCTGGGTGTGCTGTACACCTTGTCGCATAAAGCACGGGTTTTACTTTGCAGGAAAAACAGCTTTGCTCTGAGGCTAATATTCTTACATGGGGCTGCGTGAAGGAAGCACGTAGCCAGGTGAGGGAGCGCGACTCCCTCCCAAGGCTCCAGCTCAGACACTGTCGCATCCTTGTGCAAATCAAACCAGACACAGCAAGGGTAGCCTGGAGGACTGGAAATCAGCATAAGTGCACCCAAGACACAGCTAAAAATACTTCAGAAACTAGTCAGTGTGGTCTGTCGCCAAAAGCATCTACGGAAGCGTAACACCAGCACACACTGCAGATATGATAAATACAAACCCTTCCTGGGCTCAGCATCATGCATTAAAAGAGCTTCTGCCTCCTCCTAAGGAAAGCGAGTGGTGTTGAGGCATTCCCAACAGCAGAGAAATCAGGACAGAAACCAGGACACCCAGCGGCACCCCAAGGCACGGCCTCTCTCCTTCCAGGGGTCACATGCAGCCGGGTCTCTGCAGAGTCAGAGGGGAGAAAAAGGGTAATTCAGAGCATCGGAGCCAGGGTCCTGCTCTGGGGGAAACCTGTCTCCCTTGCCCAAAGGACACTGGTAAATTGAGCCTTTAATTCAGGTGCCTGAAATCGAACAGTGTAAATAACCTCTCTGCTTATATTTACTGTGTCCACTGCAGTTTTATTCAATATTTTTATTTAGTACCATGTATTGGATGAAAAGAGCTTTAAAGAAAATCAGAGCCAGAAGAGCTCTTTGCAAATTACATTCCATGAGGAATTTGGCTGGTTCAGCCCTGGCACCAGGAGGCGAGTGGGATCCCCGGGCACCCTCCTTGCTGCAGGTCGCCCTTCTGCCTGCACCTGGGCTTGCACGTGCAGGGATTAACCCCTCCTGGAGCTGACTGTCACACGGAGATCCCCTTGGTGCAACGGGATCCAAGCTCTGCACTTGGACATTGCGCCTGTCACCTTCCCAGTCACCTTTCCTGGGTGTCCCTGTATCAAGGTGGCATCCGGCCCCATACAGACTGTTTGGTGTCTACCCTGAATCTTTCCTCTTCCTTGTCCTTGGCTTTGCTATGAATGTGAAGGTACAAAATGCTGCCCTGGACAGAGGATAAAGACCTGGCACATGAGTTCTATTATCCTAGAACTGAGGATCAAAGCTCTCTAGCTCTCCTAGTCATACCAAGATGGTGAATCCATGGAGAGGTGTATCCTATGAGGCCTGTCCATTCCAGACGTTAGGAGTGACCGCCAGCGGCCGTTCCTGTGCATTGCAGAAGAAAATTCTCAGGCATTTGGACCCTCCATGTGCGTCCACCCAGCCTGTGTGTTGTGACATGAGAAATACAGTGGGAGCAGTTGCAGAGCCATGACCGGGAGCAGACCCTGAGGTCCTGCTTGATCCTGGTGCCGCTCAGGACATTGCAGCCCAACACATGAAGCCAAGAGGCACAGGCTGCATTTGGCCCTGGGATCCCGTGGGATCCCGGGCGTGCAGGTTAATGGGCTGACCGGCTGCCCCGGCCCATGAGCAGATGCTCCCAAGATGATTTCCAGCCCTCCGCAAAGGTCTCGCTTTGCTCTTTCCCTGGCTCTGCGCATTCGGATGGGTTTTCTTTGCTTGGATGGAGTTGCCGAGACACAGTTATTTCCACGTGTTTTAGCTCTGACAGAGCATTTTTGTGGGTAAATACCCACGGTTTCCGGCTCTGCCCAGGGCCACTCGGGTGCTTTGAACCTTGGTGAGACCCAGCACTCGCATCAGATGCTCTGCAACCACAGCCCTAGGGTACGTGCAAGCCCAAAATATCCCCGGCATGGGAATGGCTATCCCAGACTGGAGTAGCCGCACACAGGCAGCCAAGGAGGAAAATCAACCCTTTAAAATTTAAACCAAAGGCAAAAAAATCAGTGCAGTCCTGGAGGTGCAACCTCCCCCCAACCCGCTGCTGCTCCCACCCTTTCAGGGACTGTTTCTCCATTTGGACTTTTTTTTGTTTTGTTTTCCTTGGAATCTCTTTTTTCCCTTATATTATCTTCTCCTCTAGTCTCTTCCCTGCTGTTTCTTTTTTTCCCTTTCTGCTCCCAGCCCCAGGATGGGAGGTTGTCCTCCTTGGCCAGCACAACGATCCCCTTCTCGGGGCGCGCGGAGCCGCTTGTGTGGAGTGCTGGTGACATATTGTGGCTGCGCCGCCTAATCACATGTATTCCCAGGAGCTACTGAGTCGCGTTTGATACAAGAGCTCATTTAATGCAGAAAAAAATCATCCTGCCCCCAAAAACCCACTCACAGCAGCAAAGGCTTTGGCTGATGAGCACTATAGGCTTAGCCTTTACGCATGACACGGTGAAAAGCTGAGTTATGAAGATTGAATAATTCCATGCTATTAATGTCTAATTAGGCACATGCATACATTATTATTTAACATATTACTTCTTCTTCAAAAATATTCAGATTTAAACATGCACTTGAAGATATTTGCACTTAAAATTCTTGTCTCAGAGTTGCCTGCAGATCTTACAGTTCAATAACATTCCTAATTAAGGCCCTGGTGGGGCAAGGTATTTAAGACTATGCTTAAATCTATTGACTTAATAGAATTAAATATGCTTAAATATTTTGCTGACTAGTACAGACATGTGTGAGTAATCCGTCTCATTTACACTTAGACTCTGCATTTCTGGGGGCAGACTCTGGCTTTTTTGTTTAATTTATACATCATCAGACAGAACCACTGGTCCAGGCTCTTAGGCAGTGCAAGGAAGATAATTGTCTAACTGACATAATTATAGCAATCCAAGGCAAGAGGGCTTCTCATGTGTTTACGCATGTGCACAAATTGCTATCAAATCTAAGCCTAGCACTGGCCTAAGCTCAAGGCTGTGTAGGTGAAAACTTTATTGACCCAGAGCTCCAGGTTACCCACCGTGAGCATTGCCAAGGCAGCTGTAAAACCTGTCTGTGCTTTAGAAGGACAGAGCTGGGGATACTGCCTATCTGCACGGAAATTAAAATCCAAATTTTGAGCTTCTTCTTGGTGCCCTTCTGCCAAACAGACATTTCATGGCTGTGCTACCAAGTAATCCCAGTGCTACCGGGTTGCACAGTGTCTCAGTTATCCTCTAATAGTGTATTTACTGTTTTGTTTTTTTCAGAAGATAGTGATGTCTGATCATGTCAGGATTTTCTGCAGTAATTCTGCCTCGGGGTAAGGAGCGTTTTTTAGGTGGCAGCAATGGATCTATATGGCTTCAAGAGGCAGATTCTCCCCAGCACTCAGGGCCTGGCTTAGAGGACACTCCTGAACTGAATCTGTCAGAACGGGTTTGCGTTTTCTGCAGGGCTTGTTGGAAAAGGGAAAAACCTAAATGCATTTTGACATTTGTATTTCA
Organism: Nothura maculosa; assembly: GCA_032353885.1. NCBI lineage: Eukaryota > Metazoa > Chordata > Aves > Tinamiformes > Tinamidae > Nothura > Nothura maculosa. The sequence continues at coordinate 499,103 of JAUBOD010000846.1, read as the reverse complement.
AGCGTTATCCGTCAAATATGCCAAGACCGGATCACAAATTTCCTTAAGATTGCTGTGGCTCTCCAGCCTATCAGTAGCCATCGAGAGCAGATATATGATCCGAGCGGACGGATGCAATCCTGATAGATTCATATTAGGGAGCAGGAGGGATGGGAGAGGCTGATGGCATCTTTGAAACCACACACGGACTCGTAGGTAACTGGGGCCTGACCGGCCAGTCCCCATCACACCCATCTCCTGCAGACCCCAGGGACACACTCAGCACTGGCCTGAGGGACCCCTGTTCTTCTCCATAAGAACAACAGTTCTTATGGAGAATACCCAAAATCAGTACAGCAGAGGATGGAGGCTTTTCAGATTTTACATTGTTTTTTATATTTAATCTCGTATGTTTGCTACTGATTCCGGCTATGGCATTAGATGCAAGTCCTCATGACCACTAGGCCATCTAAGATGAGTTTGGATATTCCAGTAGCATAAAATTAGACCTGTTTCAAGGACTGCTAGCTACACCTTGGCATGACCCAGAGCACGGCTATCTTGAAAGGTGTTTCCTAATGCATCATTTCAATACCACGCTGAGAGGGAACGACAGGTCCCAATACGACACGAAATTAAAATTCCCTGTATTGGTTACGTGTCTCGGTTTAAAGTATCAGCAGGGCTGGCAAAACAGCAAGAGCCCACCGATGCCATGCATAATTACATTATTAATTATACATTAGTTATATTGGTTTGAAGATGGGGCATGTGCAGGTGGATGACACACTGGCCTCTAATGTCCTAAACAAAATGCCAGGGAAATGTAATGTAGGTAGCAAGATGGGAGTTGTTCCCGACTGCATTGAGGGCCCATGGGAGAAGCTGCATTTGCTGCTGAATGTGGTCTAGATCCCGTCGGTGCTGGTGACGCCGAAATCACGTTCATCCCGTGATTTTGAAGGAACCTCCCCTCTCTCCGGCCTGCCCCAAGCACCAGCTCCTCTTTCCCCTCCAGCCTGACCGGCTCCGTCCCCAGAGCCAGCATGGAGGCCGCGCACGCACACGCGAGGCACCCGCAGGCCTCGCTCTCCGCTGGGGCCAGGCCTTAATCACGGACACGGCCAACAGCAGCCAGCGCTCCCGGGGAGATGGATGGAGGCTCCCGAGGGCAGCAGGGCGGCGCGCACCGTGACTTCTAATGCGGAGCTGCTGTCCCTGTCACAGCGCTGACAAATCTGCACAGCAGCCCGGTGTGAGCTGAGTGCTGAGGCAAAGGCGCTTTTAATATCCATGCTTTGGCTGTAACTCCCTTTTCCTATGGTTTTTGAGTCCTGTGCCATCATAAACAGCTCCCATTTCTACATTCAAAAGCGGCTAAAATAACCCACCAGTAATAAGCTAATGAGAAATGGAGATTCATTCCCAAATACCAGCTTTCCCCAGTCCCAGCAGCTGCCCCTTCCTCCCATTTTGTGGTGAGATGCCACACATGGAGGCAGAGCAGCACTGGGGTTACTGTGAGTTTGCTGGGGCTCTGCTTGCAGCCTCGCACTGTCGGCAGCAGCTCAGCAGCCCCGGAGCATCCCGACAAGTATCCAAGGAGCTGAGTGCCCTGTGGCTCAGCTGCCATGGAAAAGTCCCCTTGGAGACACAGTCACCCTGAGGCAATCCCAGGTGTCCTTCACAAGGGCGGCCTGGGACAACCCGCAGCCACCCTCAATGCTTGGCCATTGGGCTGGGTAAATGCCCAAGCTCCGGATCAGCTCCAGGATGAGACACTCGCATGGTGCCCAGGCCACAGGCAGCTCCTGGTCCCCGTCGTCCTCTGGGCACGAGCGGTGCGGGCTGCTCCGTGTGGGTCCCCACCATCCTCTCACTAGAGGCATTTCAGCATCTGCTTCTAAATGCGTTCAAGTGCTTCCTCCTGATAGACGCCTTCACCATATGAATAGTTACATCCTCTTCGTTTCACTCCAAGGTTTAATTAATATATAAATCAAATGCTTATAAAGCTCGCAAATGCTTGGGAAGAGGTTAAATTTAATTAGTTTGCCCACACAACACCATATGTCAACTGTTACCTCAATTACTCCTTGCTACCACGCACTGACTGTGTCTTTCCACATTACTCATTTCCCTGGATTGGGAAGCCCCAGTTCATCACCTCCACCCCGAGCCCCTGCCACAAACTAAATCCCAAGCCCAGGAGCCAGCTTAGCGGGGAAGCTGCAACTGGGATTTACTCTCTGCAGAATTTGGGGCTTTGCTCCTTGTGCCACAAGGCGGGAATCACGTCCCGACCCTCCAGCTCCAGGACAGGCTGACGCTCCCCAAGACTAACTCTGGTGCTGCAGCCCAGGTGCCCCCTGCTCCTGCCAGCCTCCCTGAGGTCCCTCTTGGATGCAGGTAGTGACCCTCACCAAGAAAACGGCAGTTTCAAATGTAAAACCATGCTGGGGGGTTGCTATTACTTTTCATTTTTTGTTTAACTTTTTCTCCTGTTTGCCAGCAGAACTGGAACTCAGATGCAAAGCAAAATTTCAGCTTTTGCATTCAGCATTTGCAATTTCAGCTTCATTTTCAGCTTCTAAATCTCTTTCCTCAGGCTGTCAGCTTGTTTCTTTAATTCAAACTAGCTCTTCATACTCAAGTCTCATTTTATTTAATCTGCCTTTTCAATTAAATTCAATTGTCTGTGATCTCCTTAACTTCCCAGGCTTCTCTGCGCTGCAAACACAGACAAATTTGTCATTTCTTCCTTCTCTATTCTGCTTAACAAAACTGGCTTTTGGAAAAGAAGAAAAGGAAAAAAAAAAACAAACTGGTGCTTCTCATTTCCTTCAGCGCAGAGGTGGCTCGGTCCTGGTCCCAGCAACAAGTGCCTTAGTAGCTCCAGGGCCTGGGAGATTCTGCAGCAACGGTCCTGCCACACGGACACAGCCCACGCTGGCTCCCAACTCAACCCTCCATCGCCCTCCAGCCCCTGCAGGTCACAACAGCGATGTTGCCCCACAGCCAAATCCCTCCATTTCCATGTCCTCAAAATTGTAGAGAAAGGCTTTAATTTCCCCAAGATGGGTCATTCCCACCGTGAGGATCAGTTTCCATAGGGAGTCTCGTCTGTCTGTTCAGGCACTGCTGTCACCACGATGCATCCAGCGCTTCTGCTAAAGGTTACAGGAACCAGAGGGCTAGGGATTAGGTGAGAAATTCACTTCCCTCCTCCCTTTTTTTAATAATAATAATAAATATTTAGTCTTTCTGATGATGAGAGGAAAGCGAGATGCAGTCCCTGAGTGCAATGCAAAGCCTGAAAGACCAGAAGGCAGAGACAAAAGGCCCTCGATTTTATTATTTTTTATAATCAGAGTATAATTGGAGAGCAGACGCCGTCTGCAGCCTGCTGCCATCGGGGACTCCAGGTTTCTAATAAGAAGCCCACAGGGGAGTTAGATGCTGTTCAGACGGCATTGCTCTGATTTCCAGGGAGGCACCTGCACTCAGGAGCGTGGCCCTGCGTTGTGCTACTTCACCAACAGCAAAGAAAACATTGAAACCATTTGCAAATCCCTGCAAAAACTGGGTTCGCAGAGGAAGTGCTGATAGCCCCTTAATTATAGCAGCACTTATGGGAACTATTATAATTAGGAGATTCTGGTGTTCTGAAAATCAAAGTGATTTCTATTCTCTTCTTTAATTAATTCAGGCTTTTATCTGTGAAACCGGAGATGAATTAAGGTTTCTGCTCTGGGCAAAGTGAAATCACTCTAGCGCCGTCCCCGGCCCATGAAGCTGTCAGAGCCGGGGACATGCAGGAAGTCACTCTCCATTGCACAGCCTCATGCTGAGCATTCCCATTCTTCCCATTTGGGTGGGTTCTTGCAAAAATGAGGTGAGCTGACAACAGGAGAGAGCCCTGGCCCGAGGTGGGAGCACAGAGCGCCTGTTTCCCGCATGTGCTGTGTGGACCAGCTGCCCGGAGGTGCCCGCAGAGCAGATACGTTGCTGCCGACCGGAGCCCCGGCGCTGCAGATAACAAGCGCCCGGCGTTATCTTCTCCTCACAATGAAAAGCTGCAAAAAAAAATCAGAAGATTGGTATAGTATCATGATTTTTTTTCAAGCAAATTAACGTTACAGGCACCTTTTGTTTAGCTCTCGCTGACCCTGGAGGTTGACTTGGGGAGCTTTCTCTGCCAAATCTCCCAATTTACTTCAGAAATAAACTAAGTTCTGCAATTTGGCAGCATCAATGTGGCATCTGCAAGAGAAAGGTGGAACTCACTATATCAGTCTCTGTAATAAAATCCCAGCCGCTGTAGATGCCTGGATCCTGGGAAATCCCAGGTGCCCGAGGGCAGAAAATGAAAGAGACTGGGAAGAATCGTCAGCCTCGAGTCTGGGACTGACCCTGTTGAAATGGCCTCGAACAGCCAAGCGTAACCTGGATATTGGAGCTAACTCACAGGGAGACTTAACTTTATCCAGCTCCAATGTGGTTATCAAGACGCTGCTGGAAAGGATCCTTTTGTCCATGTCTGGCCACTATGCCCTACATGATGGCTATCTAAAGGTGCCTGGCTTTATACATATATCCACACACACATAATCAATATATGTGTATATATATATATATATATACATATTTGGCTTTGGATTGGATTGACCCATTTCTTCAGTGCAGCTGGTAAACACTCCACTCAGGCATGGACACTCTTGAAAAGTTTCACTCTCTGGTTTCCACCATGTTTCTTTTTTGGTCTTTTTCAACCTTTTCCTACCAGTAGGCCAGGAGCACCCTATCCGCGCTCGTCCACAGCATCCCTACCAGATCTCCTGGGGAAAAGCCTGATAAAATACCCTTTTCTCAGAAACGCCAGGCAGTTGTGGAGGCGATAACCTGACAGCAGCTGATTAGTTGCTGCGTCCGTTTGCTGGCAGCATCAAGTTAAACATGTTTTCAGAACAGCTTCTTGAAAGGTGCTACCAGCTCCTGGTGGGGCAGGAGGCTGTGGGGGAAAAAGACATCCCAAAAGGGATCCCAAACAGGTTGGGTTTGGAAAGGCCAAGTTTGCTTGGAATCATTCCCCAAATTCTGGTTGCACTTTCATATGAAATTCATGGAGTGACAACGCGTAGGGCTGTGGCAGCAGTATCTGGGAAGAGCAAAGCACCGCGGGCTGAGGGCAGGGGAGGGCCAGGGCCCTTATCCCCCAGGGCCAGGCGGCGGGAGCTCTGCTGGACACCGGGGCTGGACAGAGGCGTCTCCACACAACGACCACCATGGCGCTCAACATGGCGCAGCCCGTCCAGGGCCTCAGTAATGGCGGCAGGCGCGCAACATGAGGCAGCTGCCTCCAGCTTAGACCAGCCGTGTCCGGCTGCACTTGGGGGCTTCATCCCTCCATATCTCATCCACGTTCACCCACGAGGAACAGCCCTTCCACCCAACTAGCTGCCTTCAGGGGACATAGGGGGTTGCAGACCCCATGTGGGAAGGTGCTGAGCGCCCAATCTGGCCCCCACAGCGCCTTCCCCAGCGCGAGTGGAGCTGCCAAGGTCCGTGTGGCCTCCTGGCCACTGCCCCCACGCTGTGCCCGTGTGGCCCTGCACAGATCCGAAGTGACTGCGGCCCCAGCGGGAGGGTGGCCGGCCAGGACGCGGGGCGGGCAGCGCAGGCTGGTGGGCAGATGGCCCTGGCGGGAGAGGGTCGGCGCCTTCCAGTCTGGTGGAGCGGTCTGTGAGGAGGAGTGTGGGGCAGGAGGGCTCTGTCTGTTGGAGTGGAAAAACATGGATGGGGGAAAAGAGATGGGGAGGGAGGTGTCACACCTGTGTCGCATGAGGAGCAAGAGGAGGAACAACGTGAGCTCCATGTCTGAGATGCCCATGAGCATGTGGGGACAGGCACGGACACTGCTGCACACCATGCACTGAGGAGCTGATCTGGCTCCCTCAACCTTTCTGGGGGCAAACACCAAGTAGCTTATTCAGAGCTAGCAAGGAGAAAGGGGAAGATGTGTAAACACATGAGAACGGCTTTGTAGGTTAAACCAGGAGAGTTGGACGTCTCTGAGGGAAGTCAGAGGGACAGAAATACTGCCACTCTGCCAACCTCGTGAGGTCCCCGTGGCTGAAGGACAGTGCAAACCAGCTTTTCTCCACTATTCCATAAAACCACTGTAGGAATCCAATCTGGGGGGACTTCAGCTGCCTCCCTATATGTCTGCAGGAGAAATGCTGCGGGACTCAAAATGGTCTCCAAACTCTTGGCCTGTGCAGTGCCAGGTGCAGGCATTGAAAGGTTAACTCTGATGCATTTTGTCTTGACATAAAGGTAGAAAAGTGGGTGGTATTTTGAGGAAGATGTTTTTTTTAAAAAAAAAGTTTTATATGGGAAGGAAGTGAAATTTAAAGACAGAGAGAGAGATTTCAGAGCAGTTTCAGACACAAAATCTTGGGACAGGAGCCCACAAATAAAGGACCTAAGGAGGGCTGGGCATTACCAAAAGATACTACATTAAATTCACAATGGCAGATGTCCCCTTGCAAGGGAAAGAGAGGAAGTGAGGAGGGGCTCCCAAATAGCTGCAGCAGGGAATTCACAGATCCTGAAAAAAAGGGGGATAGTGCAAAATGATGCTTGGTACAAAATTTCCTCCAAAGAAGGAAAAAAATGGCTAAAAGTTCTATAAATCTAAAACATGGAGAGGTGAAAGAAAAAAAAATGAGATAAAACTTTATCCTTTGCTTGATGTGGGAGGACAGGTAACAGGAGCTGCAAAATGCAGGGAATTCAACGATTTCTTGCGTGTACAAAAAACGTTGCTAGCGCCACACATCCAATAACATTGAGACCTGCGGGACAAAAGGGAGCATTTGGCAAAGGACAGAGCAGGTTTAGCAGCTGCAAAAAAAATGGGAAATCTCCTTGACTTGGCGCGCAGCAGCCTGGAAATGCCCCTGCTGCTCCCATAAGGCCCCAGGCACACAGGGAGCTCTGGTTTGGGGCAATATGTGAGGTAAAGAAGAGCAAGGGCAGAGAGGATATAAAATAGAGGAGGGGAAGAGTGCAAGAACTTGGGGAAAGCCGCCTGATTTGCAGGAGGCTTCGGGAAAGGCGCCGGCCCCCTCAGGAGCACTGCGGGGAGGGCCGCGATGGGCGCGGCGGCTGCAGCGGCTGCGCGGCCGCTGATAGCGGCGCTCGGAGCCGCGCCCGGCCCGGCGCCTCTCACCGGGGCCCTGCGGCCGCCCCTTGTCCCCTGCAGCGCTCTGGGCGACCCCGCTCTCCGCAAAGCAGCGTCCACCTGCAGAGCCTCCCGCTGCTGGCAAGTTTAGCAAGGCTGCCGCGCTTGCCTCTGTGCGCGGAAACACCTCGTGTTGCAGCGTGAAATGCACCACGAGAGAGCGGAGGGAGCGCGCACGGTGCCCTCAGCAGCTGCTCGAGCTCCCCGCTGCCCTGGGTGCTGCCCCTCCACGCGTGGGGCAGCGAGAGCAGGCGGAGGTGGGAGTTTCCAATGGGTTGCTCCCCTCTGGAGCTCCTTTGCTCCTGGGTTTCACGTTTTTCAAGTTTGCCGCTTTGCAAATGCTTTGAAGAGATTGCCGGCTTCTGTAAGGGGGGAAGTCGGGCACAGAGATATAAAGAGAAGGAAAATCTTGGCCAGGGCCACCCAGTTCAGCAGTGGCGAGAGCTTCAGCCGCTACTTTCTCTCCACAGGAGATCCGAAAAAAGGGAAAAGGTGCCGAGTGCTGCCATGGGGTGGGAGCTGCAGGCGGGCACATGTGCGGGCCCCGCTGGACAGGAGTGTTTCAGGGTGCTGTGGAAAGTGGGAATCCCATGGGAAAGCAGGCATGGATGTGAGTTAAAGCTCAGGACGGGCAGGAGAAGAAGGCTGGAGCTTGCAGCTCCGCTCTCCCTGCGGGCGGAGGCAATGGAGAGCTAATGAGATTTAAGTATCACATCCAGGCTTTGCTTTTCTCCTCTTCTGAAAATGGCATTTGCTGGAAAAGCAATGTACGGTAACGCCAGCGCCGGTATTCACTGCATGGATTTGATTTCCCCTATAATTGTAAAGGGGAAGATGTTGATGACTCAACAAGTCTTTGTTTAGGAAGAAAACACAACAAACCCCAGGAAAATACGCTGCTTGAGAGCAGCGTCTTCTCTTTTGTTTGCTTTGTTTCTTTATTTCGTTTTTGGTTTATTTTGCTTTTTAATGGTAGGAGCTATGCTGTGACCTTGTGGTGTTTCCACCCATAAATAGAAGGAGTTGTAGACATCAGGGAAACGCATTTTTTCCTCCCTTGGAAGAAATGGGCCACCCCGGCCCACTTGTGGGAGAAGTGCGAAGGACGCAGGCGGCTGCAGCCATGAGAGGTGATGTTCCCACAGTTAAAAAATCCCAGTTTTTCCATCATGCACTTACTGTTGCTTTTCCGTCAACTTCCCAACAGAGACAAAGGCTGATGGTTTTTCAAACTTCACGTTGTTGCTGCGCTGTAGGGTGGTGTTCCCGGCTGCTCTGGAGTGGATTAAGCTTCCCATCGTCATCTAAGCTTGATTGAAGTGTAGCTTAATTGTCAGGCTAAGATATTTTGAAAGGCTGCCAGCCTCCTGGGAGCCTACGTCCCATTTTGAAGCGCCTGGAGGTACTTTGGAGCCTGAGCAGCTCTGAAAACGTTCTCCAGGCTTCGAGGAGTTAAGTGCACAATTAATTCCTCCCCTCTTTTTCTCAGGTTCTCACAGTTTCAGTTAATCTGTCTGAGGCCGTGATCATGGTAGCATTTAAAGCTTATTTCTTCCCCTATGGGTTACCCACAGGCCTTCAAGAACTGGGGTCCACAGACAGTGTGTCCACCACAGGAGTGCACTGGAGTCAAGAGCTGATGGTGCGAGCACTAACACATCCTAGCTGCGTCCCTTTAGTTACTCAGATAAATTAACTTTTCACCAGGAGCTCAGTGTTGCCGCAGGTGGGTGAGGTGGGCAGCAGTCCAGCAGAGCTAATGTCAAAAACGCATTAAAGACCATCAAAATGGTCAGGGGCAGGACGTAAAGCCATAAAGCATCAATTAGCGGCGCATGTGGCGGGCTGAAAGAGCAAGCCTAGCTTACGGAGGCCGTTCCTGACCTTCCTGTAATGAAGGGGGAGGTTGTGCGATGCGCACGTCGGGCCTGGAGCACGTCCAGCCCTCAGGCCCTCTCCCCACCAGGACGTCCCAGGGTGTTGGAGCCCATCAAGCTCCCATGGAAGAGGCCACCTCTGTTCATGGCAGAATGGGGATGTCCATTCCGTAGCTTAAAGCTGCACAGTCTGTGCAGGCAAAGCAAAGGCAAAGTGATCGCCGCAGTCCTGGTCTGTCTGCGGTTCCTTATCAGCGAAGCCGCGTGCCGTCCTCTTTTGGCTTCCCTCCTGTTCCTCCCCAGCCAGCAACACTCCCTCTTCACCTTCCTCCTTCCCTAGCAGGCACTCGAGCAGGAGTGACGGGCAGTGTGGGGACACGTAGAGCGGGTCGTCATGGATCCTGGAGCTGCCCTGGAGCTCCAGGAAGTGAATGTGCACAAGGCCATACGGTCACCTCAGTGACCACCATACAGTCAAACTTTGCCTGAGTTTGCAGTAGCAAGAGAGTCATGCAGGACTCAGGCCACAGGTCTGGGGGTTTGTCTTCCCTCAGCCCCAGCTGGCCTCTTGGGCCACCTTCTCACCCCGCATGGTTCTGCACAATGTCTGGAGCCTCCAGGAGAGGCAGAACCTGAACCGTGGGGGCGGCTGATCTTGGAGAGCCTCTTGGCCGCTGCAGGCGTGGCAGCAGCCAGGCCAAACACGGTGCGAGCGGCGCGGCTCCTCGCGCCTTTCCTGGAAAGAAGCGGCCTTTCCAGGAAAAGGAGTCCACTGGTGCCCTGCAGTGACTGCTCAAGCCCAATTTCCACCTCCCTTGAGCTCCCAACCAAACCACGGGCTGCCAGTCGCCTGAGACCCGGAGCTTTCCACCTGTGGAAGAGCAGAAGAGATTTCCTCCTGCTTGATCAAAGGTGCCACCCTGACTAGCTGCAGGGTATTCTCGGGACCACCCAAATGGGGTTTAGTAGCCCAACCTTTGGCTGCTCCTCCTACGTTTCGGTGGGAGGGAATGCTCAGAAAGGGGTGATCACTGTTAGGTGGCCTCTCCTTGCTGCGCCAGCACGAAGCACCGCAAGCAACGCCGTCCACTGGCGCTGCTGCTTTCACACGAGCTCTTCAAAGGCTTCCTTTGCTGCGGAGGCCAGTTCTGGGAACCATATCCCATGTCGTAGGCGGGTGTTTTTTCTGTCCAGCGTTAATGTTGACTGTTCAAACTTGGTGCCTGCGGGATGAGGCATTTCTGTAGGAAAACTAGGCAAAATGTCTGAGAAAGTGGGGAAAAACAGGCTGTGGAAAATTCTGGTACCCTTCCCTCCCTCTGCTGCCTGCCTGTGTCGAAACATGTTTTGAATATTGATGCAGGTGGAGAAGGTCCTGCGGTCAGGGCCATGCCTTTGGCTTCATGGCTAGCTTCAAAAAAAGGCCTCTTTGATAGTTATCAATGTTTGCACTGGAGAGAGTCCTGCGAGGGGGGGACCGGCGCCTGCCCAGGCCACGTCTGCTGGAGCAGATGGTGGAGCAGAGAGGCGCTGCTAAACTGGTAGGTGACACCGAGCTGGAAGCGTTCTGGGCGGGAGGATAAGATTGCAGCAAAATGGATAGATGGTCTAGGAATTCAGGCACGCTTGTGTCCTCTCTTGTAAGGCTGCTGGGCGAGGGGGCCAAGGCAGAGGTTTTGCTGGAGATGGCGCAGGGGTTATGGGGACGGGAAGGTGACAGTGGCCAACATGCGGTTGTGCAGAAGCAAATGACATACTGGGGTGGATGGGCACGAGTGCCACCGTGCAGGGCATGAGCTGGAGAGGGAGGTGGAGGAGCTTGGACATTCAGGAGGTGAGGGGATGGAAAGAGTTCGGAGGAAACCTTGGGTTTTGTTCAGATAAAGCCTCCCTGTGCCAGCGCTGCCCGTCGTGGCAGAGGGGATGGGGCCATGGGCTTGGAGACTGAAGGAGACGTGTGTGCAGGAGGGGCCGAGGGAAGGTGTCTCAGCCCCCTTCCTGTGGCGTTTCCTCCCCGGGCTGGTGTCCGGGATTTTCAGCATGGCTTTTCTGGCTGCAGGAGCACAGACGGATCCTGATCCATGCGGCTGGGGAGTTATCTTGCCCGCGTTGGGAGGAGGAGGAGAGCAGGAGCTGGCAAGCCGGCTTGTGCCCAGCTTGTCCGCGGCTTGTTCCCCTTTCCGAGAGCGACTGCCGATCACAAGTGTGATGTTTTCCACTTGGTCTGGGCAGGGCGGAAGGGATTCCCGAAACGTGCAGCGGAGCTGGCGTTAAACCAGTTTTGGATAAGCCCTTTATTCTTTTTACAGTCTTAATCTCGGCAGGTACATGGTGCAGGTTGTGCTCTCAGGAGGGTCCCCCCTGCATTTGGGAGACATTTAATCCTTTATTGTCATGGGGAACATGACAATGTTCCCAAACATTTGTGTACCCCAAACCAGTGTATTTCTACCTGGGAGTGAGAGCAGCAGAAGCCCAATGGAAATGCTGGGAGCTTTTCCAAGCGGGGATGCCTTGGTGCCTGTGTGCCAGAGGGCACGGAAGGCAAACACGAATCTGGGACAGGCAGAGGTACAAAGGTCCTCATGGGCAAACGGAAAATCACGCTGGGCAGAGGTTGCCCCGCAGGCAGGACCC
>JAUBOD010000846.1:450344-463300 GCA_032353885.1 Nothura maculosa | reverse complement strand
CTCATCAGCTGGCCCAAGTTGCTCCTCTGAAGAAACTACCCACTGGTTCCTAGTGTCTGTGGCTCTGCACATACTCACTCACCTTGCTAAGGTTATTACCCTATCTCAGAATTACTGTACAGCTAGATTTACTCTGATTTTAACCAGAATCATTATACTGCCTGTTTCCTTTTATTATTTTATTGTAATTTCTGTTAACTAATCTTGGGGGGTGGGTGTTACCGTATCTCGAACTACTATTGCAATTAAAGCTCCCACTGAGCACCAACGACAAACACAACCTTTGGTCTGATACTAGAGTTACTGCCTAAATTCCCTTGACCCTCTCAAGCTGACTGCCCATGAGGACTGTAAAGGCAATGAGGACACGGTCATGTGGTTCTGACCCTGCAGAAATCTGGCAGGAACATCCCAGTAGTGGCTTTTATAGTCTGAAGTCCAGCCTCTCATACTGCCCCATACAAACAGCACTCCAACAACGGGTATTCCTAACTGGATTGATCTGTAAATACAGAAATGTGGTTTTGTGGCAGTTTTACACAGTACTAAAAGGAGGACAAATTGTAGAAAATTGATTTTTAGCAGCATGCAGGGCAGAGCCCACGAGCAAGTGCAGCAACACTGACATCTCCTCCGGTGCCAAAGGTCTGAGGTACATCTAGGGATTTATCCTGGGCCTTGGAAAGCTGAGCCACTCTGGAGAGCTCAGCACTGAGGCAGCCTGAAACCAGCATTGCATCAGTAGCTTTAAAAATTATCTCAATTCCTCCTTCCAAACAGGCTGCAGGAAAGAACACTGTTTTTGAAGCAGGCCTGGCTCTTTCCATGGGTGGAATCATGTTTCAAAAAGCCTCCCTTAAACACTAGCTTTGTCTCAAATAACTGAAAGCTGCAGCACTGTGCACATCAAAAGCAAGTTCCTTAGCAGTGGTCTTCATGCTGTTTTTCAAAACAGAAGGTGTGCCATGTGTGTGAAAATGCCTGCAGTTTTCTAAAGGTTCTTTATGATCTAGCCATGCCTCTTACTGTGTGAGAAGCTGCAGAAAAACAGAATAGAGCTGTGAGGCCCTGGGCAATGTCCTAGGAGTTGCTCAAATATGATCAACCGTAACAGTTCAAGACTTGCTTAAGCTGAGATCATGCAGAGTCTCAAGCAGCTCTGAATGCCTCCATTCAGGTGCACAGAGCACATCTTCCAGTCTAGAGCAACACCCCACCTGCTCTGCAGCTGCGTGGGCTGCTCTGCATTAATTAACCTGTAGCAATATCTATCTCTTCTAAAGGGGAGGCTATGGATGAATCACGTTGCGCCACAAAGCGCAAGATGAGAGAGCTGCTCAGGAGAAAAACATGCTCTGTGAGGCTTCCCAAGCCAAAAGCAATTTTCCAAGATCCTCCCTCTTTTTACAAATAACCCACACCAGCCACTAGTTCCAACTCTGTGCAGTTCATAGACATTGAGGGCTCTCCAAATTCTATTCACTTCCCCCTCATAACTCCCAAACTGCCCAAGGGGTGTGAGGCACTGAGGCAAGCACAGCCCCTGGGCAGGACGTGGGCAGGGGCAGCAGTGTCTACACAAACGTAGACATGGCACAGGCCAAGGAAGCTCTCAGAAACCCCAGTCCTCTCAGCAGAGGCAGGTGAATACATAGGGGATACAAATACAGCTCTGGCCTTTCTAGTAAAGCCAGAGTACTCCCATTCATGTTCCCATTCCCATGCCATTTTCTCTGGCAGGGACAGCAACATACAGGATTGAAGCAAACGAGCATGGGTGCCTCCCCTTACCCTTCTGCACGAAGGTGATGAACTGCTTCACTGTCTGATCCAGGTCGACACCGTGATACACCACGGGCCTGAAATTCCGGTGCTCAAAAGAGCGAACGAGGCGCACGGTAATGGTTGAGCTTTCTGCCGACATGGGAATTAACGGTGAATACCCTGGAAAACAGTAAAGAGGGCAGTTATTGACGTTCCTCTATGTATGATCCCAGCTAGAAAACAAGGTACAGGAGGACTCTCTCCAAGATTAAAAGATTCTGTGTTAAACAGTGGTAGGTTTTTCAGGCCTTTGTTTTTAATATTCCTGCAGGGGTCACAGCAGGATCTCCAAACAGAGAGAGTTACAGGAGGAATCATTGACATTAAATACCAAACAGCCCTTATTAACTGTCCATTGGTTACAATGGCCCAGCACAGACTACAGCACCAAACTTCTTATAGAAACAGACGGAAAGCTACATGGCTAGACACAAACGGGCCTCTGGGATTTTAAGGGACTAGATTTTTCCTGGCATGTGAGTAACAAATTCCTCTGAAAGGAAATACGCACAAAACCGAAATCTTTTTCATATACCGTAGAGGGTGAAATACCTGAAAAATGCTTCTCTCTCCCCTCTTCCTTCCTCCCTCCCTTTTTTTAATGCTCCATTCCCTTTTTTCGCTTTGTTTCGCATAGAAACCCCCGACCCACTCCCCCCGACCCCGCCCATCAGGGAGCCGTTAACAGCTCCCACCCTTACGGCAACCGCCCCGTCCGCCACTTCCGGGTGTCTCCCGTCGCCCCGGCCGCGTAGCTCCGCCCACGATCCCCTTCCCCTCCGTCAGGCTACGGGATTGGCTACGGGACGCTCTAGCCCCGCCCCTTCCCCGCTCCCCCAATCCGCGCCGCTGCTTCCGCCCGCCCTCTCCCTCCAGGCGCGCTCACCTCTCGCCTCCCCCCTCCCCAGCCCGCCTCGCTCCCGCGCCACCTTTCCATTGGTCCCTCAGCCGCTTCTCCCCGCCCCCGCCAGGCTCCGATTGGCCGGCGGGCGCTCTGGCCACGGGCGCGGCGGCGGGGGCGGCGCAGTCGGCGTGTGGCGGTTGGAGCGACAACGATGTCTCAGGTGGCAGCGGGCGCGGGGCGGAGGGGCCCGGGACGGGGTTTGCGCGGCGGGAGAGCCCGGGGGGGAGGCCCGGCGGTGGCGGGGGCGGGGGGCTCATGGCGCCGCTGCCCGCCCCGCAGGCCGCGTTCGACAAGGCGGCGGAGGAGGTGAAGCGGCTCAAGTCGCAGCCCAGCGACCAGGAGATGCTCGACGTCTACAGCCACTACAAGCAGGCCACGGTGGGAGACGTGAACACGGGTGAGCGCCGCGGGCACCCGCCCTAACGATCGGTATAACCGGGGGATTAACTCGGTGGCAGCCGCCCAAATCCTCACGAGAGGCCCAGGGAAGCCCTGGCCCGAGGAAGCCCTGGCACATTTGGAGTTTGGAGCCCTTTGTCCATGAGGAGCTGCCCGGGGCAAGGGCTGCTGCCGGTATCCAACACTTACTGGCTACATGGGCTTAACTGGCGAGGCAGGATGCAAAGGTGCGGCCCCAAACGTGGAGCTGGGGAGTAACGAGAGCCACAGCTAAAAATAGACCTGGAAGCCCGGAGCGGAAGAAAGCCACACGAGTGTGTGTAAAACAGGCAGAACTTCCAGGGAGCTGTGATTACCTGCCGTGGTTATGGGAGTTGGTAGTTAAACACCTCTAGGTGAGACACTGCCGGGTCGGTCGT
Source organism: Nothura maculosa (assembly GCA_032353885.1). Classification (NCBI taxonomy): domain Eukaryota; kingdom Metazoa; phylum Chordata; class Aves; order Tinamiformes; family Tinamidae; genus Nothura; species Nothura maculosa. Next base: position 459,754 of record JAUBOD010000846.1, on the reverse strand, counting down.
GCTGCTCCTGCTGCTCTGCTTCAGTCCCCCGGCCTGTGAATAACGCTCAGAATGGGCCCTGTCCCCACTGACCTTGTGCAGCGCTGGAATGACCAGGTTCAGCAAGGAGAAAGGCCCTTGGCTTGGAATACCGGCCTCCTTGTCCCCCTAAGGGGCTAGGGTTATTGGGTGCAGGTTGAGCCCAGTGCTGGCAGTGTAAGTGTGTGCCCTGGGTTGTGGGGCAGCAGATAACAGGAGCTGGCCCGAGGAGCAATCTCTGCAATACCAAGAGGGGGAGCTGCCAACTAGTTCGTTAGGTCACGGTGCCACGTGAGCAGTGCAAAGGCTCCTGCACCCACTGCTGTCCAGTCCCTTTAACTGCCCGTGAACAGGGTTGTGTTTAGTGGGAGAGAAAACTGCTGAAAACACAGGTGAATTTGCATGGAAAATAATTGTAAGTACTTTTATATCTAACTGCCTTTTTCCCCCTCTTTTTGCCCTCACCCCTGGCCTATAATGAAGTAAGCCATAATTCAGTGCTTATACCACTAGCATGATAAAGCACTAGAAAAACTACACTAAAATACTGCTAACTTCAGGATAATGAGTTCTAAACTGTATTTAGAACTAGTACTGCAGATTACATGTCTGTGCAGGCAATGGACCTTGAGCAAGGGGATTTCTGCTCTGCTTTAGAGCTAATACCCTCTGATTGGGTAGTGTTCATGCTAGAGAATCCCCTTCAGAAAGCACAGCCATAAACCCAGAGACTCTGTGGTGCCCTTTTGTTCAAGTGCTTAAGGGACTCAGCAGAGAAAAACAAAACCTCTGTCACAGCCCATAGCGCTGCAGCCCGATCTCCTCCCTGCAAGTTAATAAGTGATGCCTGCAGTGGTGGGTCTTTGTATTCTGCCATGTTTAAGAGCAGACCAGTTTTTAGGAGGGGGTTAGGTGTTATCTGCAGCCCAGCCCCACAAACTAATGCTGCTGTTCATCCTCTCAGAACGTCCTGGCATGCTTGACTTCAAAGGCAAAGCAAAATGGGATGCCTGGAGTGCATTGAAAGGTAAGAGTCTGCTTAAAAAATAGAGGGTCGGGGGAAAATATGAGGTGGTTGAGCATGAAACTTGTTGCAGTCTAAAATACCACATAAGACAAGAATTGGAACTGCACCAAAATGGAGTCTGAGCTCCTTGAATGGCTTTCCTGTAGCATTGAATGGACTGAATACAAATAATAGACTGTTCTGTTGCCATCCATGCAGATGTAACCTGGATGTAGAATGTGTTTCTTGTGGCTGCTGATCACGTTTGTTTAGGATTTTAATACTAGCTTCACAGCCAAGTACTTGATTCACTGTAGCTTCTTTGCTGTGTGTTTGCCTGCTGCGAAATGTTAGAGCGGGAAATCGTAGCTTGCATGAGGAAGACATCTTAATGCCTAAGTAATTGCGGGCTGGGATAACCGTACATTTCAGAAAGATACTTCCCGCTTGCCTGAGCCCTTCTTAAAAGTATCACAGAAGCAGAACGACAGGCCAAAAACCAAGTCTGCTTAAGCAGGAAGTTCCTGCATTGCCTGCCAGCTCTGGGGCTACTGTGCTGTTCTGCCCTTTAACTTCTGCATCTGGCCACAGCAGAGACAGTTTGGGTGACTTGAGTAGTGATTTTATGTCCTGACTATGGAGAGAAGAGCGAAAGAGGGACCCTGCAGAAAGCAATGTTGCAGGAAGCTCTTTCTTTCATAATAACTTGTAAGTGCCTGTGTATATCAGTGATATCCAGCCTGGATATAAAAGTAGTCATGACTGAAAATATTGAAAACTGGGCCTCTGAGTAGGCAGCACAACTGCTCATAAGGTGGCAGCAAAGTCGTATGTTTGTGCAAGTGCCTGGTAGACTGCAGGTAGCTGCAGATGCGCAGGCTCTGTGTGAACCTGCATCATGGGTGAGTGGGTGTGTGCATTCCCTGGATTTGCTCAGCCTAAATAAATAGTCTTCACCATTATCTCCTGCTATGGCACTTCTAGTGGCATTGGTTTGGGGTCTTTGTTAGCCTAGACACGCTAGGGAGTGAACCAGCAGAAAATCCAGACCTGGTGAACAAAGCTTGTGTGGAACAGATGAGCCTGTGACACCGAGATGTTGCAAGACTTGGTGGCCTGTGAGGCCCTGGAGACACAGCGAGCCTGTCTGGGGAAGAGCAGCTTGAGGGGAGCTCGCAGGACAGGGCTGGGCTGCTGGGTCTCTTCTGACTGCCTCCCGTGTTGTGTCTTCCAGGGATGTCCAAAGAAGATGCCATGAAAGCCTATGTAGCGAAAGTGGAAGAGCTGAAGGGCAAATATGGCATCTAGGGCCTGGATATAGCAACCGTTTTCACATCTGCAATATGCCTTATCTCTAATACTGTGGAGAACTTATTCCTGAGGGTAACTTTAAATACCTAGTTTACTGTAATCTGTTTTCATAATGCCTACGGTTCAGTAGAAAGTGCATATCTGCCTAATGTACTGACATGTAATGACTTTGTCCTGTGAACGAAATGATATGGAACTCATTAAAGTGCTTTTGGTACTCTGGCTGTCATGATGCTCGTCCCTCGGATCATTCGGCACCTGCACCCGTTTCCAATGAGGAGATGCCTCCCTTGGCTGCTGCCTTTCCTTGCCACGGCTAAAAGCCAGAGCTGGCACCAGCCTCTCTGGTTGTGGTGCCACTAGGGGGACCCAGTAAATTGCATTTACAGAATCACAGAATCTTCAAGGTTGGAAGGGACCTCTAGAGACCATCTAGTCCAACCTTCCCACTCAAACATTTAGGCAACGTGGCCCGAAGCTGAAGAGGTGACACCTGCCCCTGCTCTGCCTCCTTGTCCCTGAGACAAATGGCAACCTGCAAGCACCAGAGCTTAAGGGCTAAGTCTGATGCCATGTGTGCTAGGAAGGAGATGCTGGATATTTGTTGCCTGGGGCTTTCAGGGACTCATTGAAGGATCACCAAGGTGTGCTCTGCAGAGGCTGTCTTGGACGTGGTGTCCCTCAGCACCACTGCTGAGGTGCTGCAGATAAGGCAATTAGTCAACAAATGGACACAAGACATTCCCTGGGAAAGGAAAGAATCTGTGGCAAAGTGAGCAGTTTGTGTCCCTGATGCTTTGTTACCTCTAATTCTAGCAATTACCAGAGCCACTGAATATAGTGAGCAAATGTAGTGATTCACAGGGACAGGTGAACCAAGTGTAAACTCGTTTAGCTCTTACAATGCTCTGGAAATGGAAGGTTAACTTTTGCAGATCAGCTCTGTAAAAAGTGTTGTTTTGTAGAAGACTCTTCTCCATTGACCCTTTAGCTATTCCTGGCTGCCACATCTGCTGCATTAGAGCTGCTGATGCTGAAAGGAGCGTCTTTCAAAATGTAAAACTGAAATATTGTACAATAGGGCTTAAGAGACAGACTCGCAGCTCTATGTAGGAGTTGGGCATTCCAGCTCCTGCTGCGTGGTTAGGCATCTCTGGATGAAGACTTCAGATCAAGCTGCCTGCAGGTAAGCAATTAATTTCTTTAAATATATGGCTGTGAATGCTGTAATTATTATCTCACCAGCTAAATACATAGTTCTGTATATCGTTATCACACTCTACTGTACATAGCTTGTATTATACCACTGGTTGGTATGGGGGGATATGACTTTACCTCTGTTTTTTTTCAAAAGTTACAGCCTTCCACCTCTGCTAAACTTAATCAAAAAAGCTCTTGGATCTGATTCCTCCAACACATTTCAAGGGGAGGTTGAACAAAGAAGGGTTTGTTCCTTGTCCTCACAAGGGAAAGGTTGCTTATTCCTTTTTTTTGTTCTTTTATGTGAGTAACATAAACACATCTTTTTCTCCCTGCATCCTGTGTTAGTCGCTTGATATGAAGCGTTAAGTGTGTTTATCCTGCAAAAAAGAGCTAGGAGCAGCTGGCAAAACGGTTTTAGTTCTTCCTCAACCTGGAATTTCACAGCTGTGGCCTGTGAAGCCCATTATCCTTAGGGGACATGACTGACTTGCAGCAGAATGTAACTTGTATTAGCAAATGCTTCCCCTTCAGCTCCTATTTGCTGAAAATTTACCTCCTGTTAGCAGGCAGCATCTTGCCAACTTGCTCTCTGTCAAAACAGATACTTTGCTTTTTCAGAATCATTGACTAAAACAACAGAATTTGTGTTCCCTGTGAGACTATCAATTCCAATAGAGCTGTTCTCTTTCCTTACACCTGCCTGGCGGTAGGGAGCAGTCACCGTGTATGTGGTGCTTATCCCAGAGAGGACTTGGATTCAGGTCCAGTTTTTACATGTTGCCTTGTATTTACAAGTAACGTTGTTTACCAGCCTCTATCTTGAATATTTCTGTTTAGATGCTTTATTTTTACCACAGTAACATCCTTCTGCTTGCAGCTTCATCTTTTTTTTAGAAAAGTAACACTTTTTCTTATTGAATCACCACTTACTTGATGTGCTTGTGGCCTCTTGCGTGCTCTTTCTCTCTTCAGAAACGCTGCAGGCTGGAGGGACGCCCTGAAAAGGCTGTGAGCTGAGCAAGTGCACTGGTTGTTAAGCAGCAGGGTGAGTGTCCCAAAGGCTTGGGCTCTTTGTGCAGAAAATGCAGCCGACTTTCTGCATAACCCCTGCAACACTGGACCCCTGGATCATGTAAATAACACAGGAGCAGCAGCAATGAAGGACCAAGGAGAGCTTAAAGATGCTCACAAGCAGGTTTGCAGCTAGAGGTAATGGCTGGTGTTGAACTAATAGAGTGGTAAAAATAAATAACCATTAAGACTTACAGCCTGTTCTTGAGGTTTGAAAGGAAGCAGCAAGTCTCATAGAATCATTAATATTGGAAGGGATCTTTAGAGGTCATCTAGTCCAACCTCCCTGCAAACGCAGGGTCACCTAGAGCAGGTAGCACAGGCTGTATCCAAGCAGATTTGGAAGAGCTCCAGAGAAGGAGACTCCACAGCCTCTCTTGGCAGCCTGTTCCAGGGCTATGTCACCTTCACTGTTAAGAAATTTTTCCTTAAGTTCCCGTGGAACTTCTGGTGCTTCAGTTTATGGCCTTTTCCCCTAGTTCTATCAGTGGCCACCACAGAAGAGAGCCCACCCCATCCTCCTCCCTCCCTCTTTGAGGCATTTATAGACACTGATCAGACCCCCCTCAGCCTTCTCTTCTCTGGGCTGACCAGGCCCAGCTCTCACAACCAGATAAAGGAAGGAGAGGGAGCCGTGGCCAGCGCCGACCTGCTGAGCGTGCAGAGTGCGCTGGACTTTGCCACCAACGCTGCCTTGCCTGGGATAAGGCAGGGCTCTCTATCTCTCTCCCACCATCAGCTCTTGCGCAGAGGAATTACTTGAATGGCTCCCAGTGCAATAAGAGATAAGCTATAAAAGGGATAGATTTTTTTTCCTTTTTTTGTTTTCTTTTTCTCTTGCATTACTGAAGACATGTGAGCATGCAACACTCCTAGTGCAGATTTAACAAATAGCTCTGTATCAGCGTGCTGATTAAGGCCAATAATAGATTAGCAACCTTGAAGTTAAGCTTTCTGCTTCACTAAAAACCCTCCAGGGGTTACTCTTCTGTCAAAATCTTTCAAACCTAATCTGGAGTGTCCATGTTTTACAATGCAGGTATTATTTTAACCTTTGAACCTATTTGATTTGACAGCTTAAATGACAATTGCAAGTTGCATTTGTAGTTTATAGTACAGACACTTGTCTGCTCAGTTCAGAGCCAGCAATATTGAGCAATACCAGGCTGGGGTAAACAGGCATCTGAGCTATCTGGAGTTATGGGTGAAAGGAAGAAGAAAAAAAAATGTATTTCAGCTTAGGTTCCTAGCACAAGAACATTAACCAAAACCAATCCAGAAAGGGTTATGCAGTTTTATCAACTTTTCAAAAGTACTCAAAAATGAGACAGGATAACTGATCTTTGACTGATCTTCAGCTGTCAAGTTGAACTGCAAATAGGTCCTAGGAGTTTATTCTTTATAAAACTGGTCTCCAGCTTTATAAATGATGTGTGTGCATCTCCTCCAGAACCAGCATCTACACCAGGGTCAGCCTGAGTTATTCTGCAGCAGGGCTCTTGGGCGGAGGTTGGGTGCAGCAGCCTGCTCTAACTTTCCCACTTACACCTTGTGGCTTCTGGACTTTGAGCTGCTCCTACCCCTGCTCCATTTGCCTTCGAGATAGGGTGCAATAGCACTTGTCAGTGCTGATTCATCCTTCAGCAACCATTGTGCCATGCAGTGTGGGTTCAGAGCAATCCCTTGTCACATTAGGAGGACCTGTAGAGGCACAGAGGGTTCTTCAAAGTCATTTAATATGTCCTGGCTCTCATGGCATTTGAATCTTTCCTGTAGGTAGAAAAATGCCTAGGCTGCTGGAGAAGCTGTGTATAAATACAGGATGATTAATAAGCATGGGCTGCGGATATTGTAAAATCTGACTAAAGATCTTAGGTCAAAATTCCTGGAGCTCAGGAAGTTTATGAAAGAGGTGGTGTGAAAACCAGCCTGGAAGTGGAATCAGTGGCTTGCAGATCCCTGTTCTAGAAAGGATTATTTTAGCTATAATATAACACTGCTGCACTGAAGTGCCTTAAGCTGAGCCTAAAGTTCTGGCAAATGGGGGAATTGTGAGCTCTATGCCAAGCCCTTTTAAGTCATGTGTTTCTTCTCTCGGTCCTTGCAAGACTTGTCCCAAGCTTGTCCTTGCACCCCCGGCAAGAATGAAATGATATTATTGAGTTAAGATTGATATTATGGAGTTAGGATGACCGAGGCGACACCCTGTTTGCCTGCACCGGCCAGTGTGGAGGAGCAGGGAAAGGCATCAGTTGCACAAGGCAGCTTAAGGTTCTTACCTCTGCAGTGGGATAAAGGCTGCTGGCTCTCTGATCTAATGAGATCTCTGACGTGATAAGAGCACAGATGATAAGAGCACAGCCTGGGATTTGCTCCTGTTTATCCTCATCAGCTCCGTAACTAGAATGATCTGAGGTTTTCGGAAAGGCAGCTGTGGCTGCTGGCTGACAGCACTTCAATAATGCTCCCACATTCAGAATGAAGGTGAGATGTATATGCAGAAATGCTGGGACTATAGAGACGTGTACAGGACACTCATTTTTGTGTTCCCTGCAAGGCTGAGGTGCCATCTCCTCCTACCACTACCCGAGGGAGTTTTGAATCTTAAACCTGTGCTCCCAAACTTAACATAGTGGATATTTCTAACATTGCTGTTTAGTTGCATTGATCTGAGATAAAAAACAAGACAATTGAGAAACCAAATACCTGATTTCTCCCCTCACAATTCAGTGGAGTGCCCCAGCTTGCGTTGTTCTGAAACGTGAACCCGTTTTTTATTAATGGTGAAAGGGCTGGAGTTCTCTTTCCTCCTGAACGAGTATTGCAAAGCATCAATTCCTGCTGTGATGAATGCATGCAAACACTGCAGAAGAGCGCTGAAGAGCGGTGAACAAGACCACCATCCTCCTGCTGTTTCCTCCTAAATATTGTGTTCTCCCTCTTTTTTTTCAGACACAAAATAGTTGGCCCTTCCTCGAGACCTTGGACATCTCCTGAGGTATCAGCTCACAGTGTCCTGAAGATCTGCTGAGATGAGGCAGACTTCTGTCTGCAAAGATGTTTTGAAATAGGAATCTTATAACGTGATGAATTCAATGCCCAGCTCCCCCATATTCTCCTCCAATAACTATAAAAATGCACGATCAGAAAGAATTTTTTTGAACAAGCATTTGAACTTTTATGGATATAAACAACATGTTGGAAAGCCCCACACTGCAGGGTGTATTTAGGAGAAGCAGGAACAGCCCCTTTGTGTTGCACAAGCCAGCCAGTCTCATGCCACATCCAGTCACTTCTGTATTCCCAGTGCAGCGTAGTTTGGGTTTATGGTCTCGAGGACAGAAATTGGGATTTATTAAAGCTCAGCCTTTACAAGGTGCCTGGGAACCACGGCTCTCCCTCGAAGCAGGACTGTTAGTAACTGTTTCCTAAGCTGCCATCAGGCTCAGGTGCTCCCTGCAGCTGGAAAAGACGCCTCACGCTCAACTTCCTTATTTTAAATTGGCCAGATTAACCCATTCCCGGGTTTTCCAGCAGTCTGTGATAACTGCTGCTATTTAAGGACGCATTTCCCTGAAAAAAGCTCTCTCCAGAGACAGGATGTGGAACAACCATTTAAACAGTGGCAGGATACCAAGTATTCCTGATTGACACAGCTGAACTAGTAATGCCCTCCAAGTTCATTGCAGGTCATTTCTGTTGTTGTGAGGTAGGTTTTTTAAAAAATGGGAAAAGAGAACTTAATTTTCTTTTGTCTCTTTTAAAGTATTGTTAATGCTGTTGTATTTGTACACTTTTTCCCAAATGGTAATCTTGAGGCATTTTTTCCATAATTTATCTTTTCTTCTTGCAATTTCATTATTTTTGAGAAGAGGAGGTTTTGTTTGTTTGTTTGTTTGTTTGTTTCTTAGTTAGGACATAATGAAGATGAATGTGTGTCTGGAGAAGATGGTGGGTCCAGCATTTAAAAGGATATATGAAATGTCTGGAAATGGAGCTGTATTTAACACAGGATGCTTGCAGCCAAGCAGCTGCAGTGCTACTGTATTATGCAATCAAGGATGTTTGAAGTCCCAGATTTTATTGTATATGCTTTACATTCAGAAAAGCTAAAATGAAAATATTAGAGCAACTTTACGCAGACAGGCAAGGTAATGAAAAGTGATGCAAAAGCAGCCCAGTTTCAACCCAGTCCTTTGCTCAAGGAACCAGTTTGGCTTCACATAACAGCTACAGGGGGGACCTGTCCCGGGATCGCTTCCAGTTTCCAAAACAGCCGCTTGGATTCTCCTTTTGCAGAGATCTAGATCTGCCCATGGGAGCAGCGAAACCGCCTCGGCGCAGCGGGATGCGCCTCGTTGGGAAAGAAACCGCCCTAGTGCTGAAGTCCTGGGGGAATCGCGTGTTTCCCAGCCCTATATGCGCCCCTTAGCGACCTGGTGATCGGGGCGCTGCGCGGGACGGGCCGCGTTGCTCCCGCTCTAAGGCCGGTTTATCCGGTGGGCAGAGCTCGTGCCCCGATGGAGCAGCGCGGAGCCCCAAAGGGATAAATACTGTTAAACCTGGCGCTGGAAGGGGCAGGGCCGGGCGGCAAACGCGCGGGGCGAGCAGCGCAGCGGGAAAGGCGGTGGAACCGGCCGGGAGAGCCGCGGGCTTCCCCGTGTCCGCGGGGCAAACGCCGCTCCGGGCGCGGCGGGGCGCGTGGAGCCGCGCGCTCCTCCCGGGAGCCGCAGGGATCTGGGGAAAGGAAAACACGGAGCTGCGGCGGGAGCGGCGGGGGGCGCGGGGCGGCCTCGCCCGG
>JAUBOD010000846.1:432333-443480 GCA_032353885.1 Nothura maculosa | reverse complement strand
TTATTATGGGGGCAAATCACTGGAGAAAAGGGATCAGATGCACTGGGAAAATCACTCCCAGCTCTGGTCCGCAGGCACCAGCTGAGATTGCAAAAATTGCCTATTCCCTCTGCCTTGCTGGATGAGGGCGAAGTAGTTAAAAATGGCAAAGGATGAGGGTTTAAATAGTTCTTCCCTTTCTGTTTCACCCCTCTCTGGGGGTGGAAAACAGATAAAAATACTGCTCTGTTTCTGGCCTGGGAAAAGATGAGGAAATAGCTGTTTTTGCTGTGGAGTCAGGCTGTGGGTGTCCTTCTTGCTAAAGTGGACACAAAGGACAGAAGATATTTAAGGTTTTGGGGAGATTCAGGTTTGAGGATTCTGGGGATTTTGGCCACCAGCTCAGACATGACCACTACTTTAGCACGGAGCACTTTGCTGGTGAAGGTCTCATGGGAGAAGGGAGGTGGGATTCCCAATGGGATGAGTTGCCAGTGGGGGAAGGTTAGTCCCAGAGCACAAAAGAGTTTATCTGTGTGCATTTTCTGCCCTTTGAACTGCTAAGGATTACGTGTTGCAAGGAACAGTGAGATAAGATCTCAAATCTGCAGGTTTAACTGTTTGCTTGTCTTGGTGGCTACGGGCTGGAGAAGAGTCTCCTGCAACAGAGGGGCAGGACTCTGCAGCCTGCTCCTGCCTTGGGCGGTTAAGCTACATGTGATCTGTATTTTGTGGAAATTTAGAAGGGGATGGTGGGTGGCTCTCAAAAGGTGATTTAAGATTGTGGTTTTCATCTGGCAGAACTTCCAGGTCTGGCTGGAATTGCAATATCACTGTCTGGCTTCTGGAGGATAAGTGTTGTTTCATTAAGAGAAATAAATGCTGTGGTGCCTTTAACATCATTGATTCTGAATCATTTGTGTGCTTGTCTTCAGCTTGCCTCAGGGGATGAAGGTCTGCATGAGCAGAATCAACCCAACACCTCTGTGGTTTGGATTACCAAGAGAGCATGGAGCAGTTGTAGTTTGTGTTTTGCAAATATAAGGGATCCTACTGGCAACAAGAAAAACTAAATGAATCCTTGCATGTTCTCATAGTGGTTTCAGTGGATAACTTGAGTATAGCTGGCAAGTAGCAGGGCTACAGATGAATTATTGTGGACAGGTCTATCCCAGAGCATCACATCTGGGTAAAATAACTGTCACCAGGGAGAGACCTCAGCCCCTTCAGCCCCAAAAAACCTCAAAAGCTCGTTCTAGAGTATTGTTTGTACAGAGTTATTCTTTATATCACTACTGCCTTGCAGTGCAGTACCCTGAGCTCCACTAACACGCACCTTGAAGCCCCTGTGCTGCTGTCAGTTCTGCAAACAAACAGCAATGGTCATGTTAAGGCAAGTTGGGTTTGGCTTTGCCAAGAGGGGCAGTGACTGGGAGACACAAAGGCTTTTGTACTGAAATACCAAAACCTGCAGCCATTTGTTTCTCCTTCGGAGCCTTCCTTGAACCAGTCCAAAACAAGCTTCCACAGGCCGGCTCCGACCCTCTGAAATCAACAGGATGTGGAAACCCGATCTTCTCCAGGCTCTGGCTTCTTGGGAGGACACTCTAGCTTTCCTTGTGAACTTAGCCCCAGGGCATTACTTACTTAGTAAATCCTGCCGAGCAAAAGTTGCTTAAGCAGTAATTTGTGTCACACCAGCTCAGGCAAAGATCATTTCACTAACACACTTCTACAGCATGTTGAGTATATGATCTCTGCCTCGGCCATGCTTGAAATACAGTTTGAATGTGCTTGTCCCAGAAAGACTTACAAAAATAGACAAAACTACAGGGCCTCTAATGATCCACCAGGTATTGGCATCAGTGTTAACGTCCCAACACCTGTAAAAATAGAAGAGAAGGTGCATTGAGTTATCAAAACACTGGCATCTTTTCAAAGGGTTTAATCTGTTTTGCACTTCAGACAGAACTCTGTTCCTTCTTTTATAAAATTGATTGCCTGCTCCCTCCTAGCTGGTACTACATTTCAATAAAACCATGAAAGAAAGCTGTCAACCCACACTGGACAACATTGTATTCTGCCTTTAAAGTACAAGCAGTTCTCAAAAGTTTGGAAGGGAGGGGTGAAAGGAGCCAAGTTTCACTGGTCATAAAGTCAAATACAGATGTTGAAACATGATCATGGGCTGGATTTGTATTTGGAAGTCATCTCCCACCCATGAGAATGCTACAGGGATTTGAGATTCTTCTTCAGATTGGCCATGGACCAATGTTCCCCACCAGCATGGGGATCTGCCCACGCTGGGACCCAGGCTTGCACCACAGCTAAATGGCATCTGGTTTGCTTTGTCATCAGCAATTACAAAGAGTAGGAAACCCACAGAGCAGCCCAAACCCAAAAGTGGGGGGGCTGCATGATCCTGCATGGAGCACAACCCTCCTTTGTCTGACCAACTTACCCAATATTTTCATGGAACTGCCTGGCCATGGCCCATGCCACCACAAACACAGTTGGGGCACCTATAGTTGGAAAAGCTAGTTACTGCTCCACAAATCCACCCCGAAAGCACAACAATCCAGCGATTACTCTTACTGAAAGGAGACCATCGTACCCCATCCGAGAGCAATGAACCACCAGAGGAACTTTCTTTCTGAGAAGAAAGAAATGACCAGGAGAGTGTGGAGGTAGAGCCCCTCCACAAGGAGCCAGCTGTAGTTGGCCATGATGCAATACTGGAAGAAGACCATCGTGAGTTTACATCCAGCCTGAGAAAACAGAGTAGAATTAACATGTGCTTCTGTTTCCACCTCTTTTCCTGTCACATAGGATACTGATTAATAAATCTTGGCAACTGGGGGACTAAGTTGGTGACAAGAAATCAGGGTTGATCTAATAGCTGCAGTACTGCCCTGGGTTTGATCCAGGGTAGGGTGAAGTGACAGGGAAGAGAAAGGATCTACCTTTCCTCTCTCATAAACTGCTATGTTCCACAGAGGTCTAGCATGAGGATTTCCTTCCCTGCACACTGACCACATCCCAAATCCTGCCAGAAAAGTGGGATGTGGAGGAAGCTGGCACTGAGGGGGTTACCGTGTACACCCCGCAGTAACTGGTGTCTTCGGAGGAAAACAGAACGGCATCCTTGATGAAGTTGGATGAGGCTCGCAGGATGAACGACACAAACAGATGCATGTGGATGTAGTTCCTTGTACAGCGAAGTCTCCTGTGCCAAGAGAAAGAGTCTATGAGGTTGGATTCCTAGAAAAACACGGACAGCTTGTTGCTGTAAACATGAGGTTTCAGTGCTTGCTAATGTTGAAATGACACATTAAGAGCGTTCTGTTTTCCTGGTTATAAGAGGAGGATTAATTCATTTCCGAGGAGGGATGGCCTAGAGAGGCCCCTAAAAAGCTAAAGTCACATCTGCTCCAATCAAGTACTAAAAAAAAAAAAACATAATGTGGCTAGAAAATTTGAGACTGCAAATAACTACACTGACATGCTTGCTCTAGCTCCTCCCTCTGCAATTCTGAAGCCTCGTGAAGCCAAGCAGCTGCCAGTTACCCAGAGCTGGGCAAATTTCTTTGTTTCATTTGCACAATATGCTTATTCCAGTAATGTTTCCTGTATTATACCCCCTAGACTATCTGGGTCTGGAGGACTTCCAGGCTCAAAACTATTTGGCAAAGCAGTTGGGGTTCTTCTGACTGGAGAGTCCTCCCTGATATTAACTGTAAGGGGAAATCCTTTCACTGAATAAGCAGCCTCGCTCACCTGAAAGAGGCCAGGATCACTAAGGCTACGAACAGCGTCACGAGGGAGGTGCAATATCCAACAGTGTACATGGTCTTCAGAGTTGTGAAATAGGAACGCTGCAGAGGAACACACATTCACATCTTTATCTTTGACTATATAGCAAAAATCACCCCACACCAAGGGAAAGGTGCTCCTTACTATTTCACAAATCTTGTAAAAGCAGCTTCTTCGCTTTTGCCCTGGAGCAACCCATTCTGACCATTTGTAGGACACATTTAGAAGAGGATTTGGAGGAGCACTGGAGGAAGCTGAAGTACACCCACCACCCTGCCTAGTTGTCCTCCTCCCACCATAACATTATTCAGTCACTCCAACAGCCTGAAAACTCTCCTCGCTCCTGGCCCTGGAGCAGGGATCTACCCTCACAGGCGCTCAGACTCACTCTTGCTTCATTCACGGTGTCATCTACGTTGTAACCACAGGCGATATCAGGTCTTGGATATGGGGCTGACCAACCCTCGCTAGTACAGTTTCGATAGACAAAACCTGCATGGTGGCAACAAAAAAGGACAAAACCAGGTGTAGTCATTTCCAGTCACATCGTTTTTCTCCTCTGCAGAGGCGTGTTGCAGGAGCAAAGGGAATGTTTCCCCCCAGGCAATCCATACCCCATAGCTGGAAGTGAAACACAGTCGAGTTAATTATGTTGATATTTACCCAGCGTACTTGTGGTGGTCGTGCTGTTGTTTGCCAGCTCAGGGATGACTGTGATGGATGTGTTTTTATTAATTGCAACATAAATAACGCTGTTCAGTACATCTGGTGTTTCTTGGCCAGTACTCCAGGATCAGCAAACACGTGACTCAGTGAATCACAGATTTTTTCCTGCTCTAGGCAAAGCTCACACTTTCTTGAATGTCCTCCTGGGTCAGGTATCTTCACTGTGGTTTGCCATAGTCTGAAGACAGCTCTAATCTTTAGCTGGTCAGTGTAAGACACCAGAATGCTGCAGGCACTCTGCCATCACCAAGTGATTTATTACTGCTTCTTTGGTTCTGGCTTTAAACACATTTTTTTTGATGCACTTTAAATGAAAAGCTAAAGTCTAGTCTCCACAGTCAGGTCTGGACAGCATTTTCTACTGCTGATTTCCTTGCTTATTTGCAACTTACAGGTTAGCATGGGATTCACCTCACTTAGGTAAGGTAAATTTTGGATAAAGTGGTTCCCTCCTCAGTGACTTCCTGGTCAGTGGAGAGAAAGGAACATTTGCAGAATTCATCTCATTTCAAGACAGACATCTGCAGAGGGCAGTTTGTCCTAGTCCTTTCTCTCCATGTGATACCAGACTTCCTCAGCTCACTCTTAAATGTCTGACTTTTAGACCCCTAAAGCAGAGTGAGATGGATCTCCACCAAATTGCTCAAGAGTAAGTATAACAGTCTTGAACATGCTCTCATTGATGCTAGATGTTCCTAGTGAGAGACAAATTACAACCTGACTGGGTGAAAATGACCCTAGCAGATTGATAGGTTATAGGTGAAGAGAAACTTTTGCCAAGAAATATTCCCCCCTGTGTACTGTTCCAATCACACATGAGAAGGGCAGGAGTCACCCTTTGAAAATGGGGAGTGAAATCCTGCCTCTGCTGCAGTGCTGGCAATACCAACAAGGACTTTGAGGAGTTCAGGAAGCAGCAGCTCTAAGCTAAAACTTCGTCAGAAAGCACCACAAGGAGAAGTCTCCCTTTGCCTGCACATTGAGGTGCAAATGCAGGGACTCTGGAGCATCCCATTTCTGCAAATAATCCCCACAGTGCTGAGGGAGTCGAGGCAGATGCATAGGCAGGGCCAATGCTCAGCACTGGTTTATGCTCTTTGGAGCCCTGCTGGGACTATCAGGATGGGGTCAGGAGTCCTGCTACCTCCGAGATAGTTGTGGTGACCTGACCACATGTCCGCACTTGATTTGGACTCACCTCTGAAGAAAGGCAAGGCACAACAAACACGCTGTGTTCCGCAAGGAGGACAAGCTCTGGGTGTGACAGTGTCAGACTATTTTTCTGAGGCTTTTAGGAACATCTTGTTCCAGCTTAGCATCCTTGGAAGGGCTAGGCTTGTTTTTTCAAGCTGTGTTTTCTGTACCCTACTGTAGCACAGCAAGAATACATGGAAGAGACAAAGCTGACCCACCGCTTTCCCTTCTGCAGCCTGCCTGGCATGCAGCAAGGAGCAATGTGGTGGCAAATGCTCTGCTTCAGCCTCAGCTGAAGACAAACACAGGATGCAAAGCTTTTAAATATGCCTGTAACTGGTACTTGTCTAAGGGTGTCAAAGAGGACCAGAGGAAACGAGGGAGAAGAAGTGAAGCTATATCTTGGTGCAGGTAGAGCACAGGAGATCGAATGGTGTTCCACACGCTTCAAAATAGTGTTAGTCAGTACAGCCAGCATACATTCTGTGCAAACCTGCCATGTGCTCTGCTTAGAGAGGCCTCGAGGCCTACAGCCCATCTGGCGATGACTGCCCCATGTTTGTGGATGCCCTAGAGGCCTGCAGAGCTGCCCAGGCATGGGGAACATGGGCAATGGGACTGGGGCCTCCTGAGGTGGCTTCCTCCTCCCCACAACCTTCATATGTTTCCTTCATGCCTGCAACAGCTGCAGGTCTGAACTTCAGTAACATTTGGGTTCCTGCTTGGTTTCTTTCTTTGGAGTGTTATGTGGGAAGGGGCCAGACAGCCTGGGCTCCGCATGGTCGCATGGATTCCAGCCTAAATCACAAGAACCGTCAGAGCAGAGGTTGGGCTTTGGACACAGACCCTATCTGCGTTCCTTAACATATGGGTCTTTGGCATTTGTGGCTGCCTGTCTCCTTTGTACACAGCAAGGAAAGAAAACTTTTGCTTTTCTTTCAAGTAAACAAACTGTTGTTTTTCTTTCTGTCAAATGACTTAAAACAGGGCAGCAACTGTAGCAGAAATGCAACACATGACTCACAAGCCAGCCCCAGTGTAAAATCAGCAAAGAATGCGACTGTGAGAATGAGAAGAAACTATTGTTGACTTTGACCCAAAATGCCAGATGCAGAGACTAGAATACAATGTAAATGCCGACGGACCATGTCTTGGCTTGCTCGCTTGAACATTGTCACTTTGGTCACGGCTTATTGGAAGCGACTCAGCTCCTCGATAAGGAGGGCAGCTAAAGTTTAAAGTTGTTAGACTATCTCCGAGATAACGCAGAGCACGTTGGATTTCTAATTACAACCTTTGGATGGACAAATTTCTGTTTTCCGCCCCGGATGGTCCTTTCCAAGGACGCGGGCGCTCGCGGTGGCCAGAGGCAGCCAGCAGATCCCTCTAGCGGCTGCAGCAGCCCAGGTCACATTTAACCAATGCTGGGATGCTCGAGACTGCCAGTGCACAAGGTCTTCTCAGCCATCTGTGTCTTTGTATACTTTACCCTCTACCTTAACAGCAGATTATATTATTCATCAGGCAGCTAGAGCTTGTGTGGATATGCAATAGCACAATACAGCTTTTAAAAATGTACTCTGCCTGATTTTAAAGACCTTAAATACTTCTCCTTTTCCTTGTCTGTTCTTTGTTATACAAGTTAATCTCTTCCTCCCTCCCTCAAAAGACACTGGTTGCTTTTCTGTAAGTGCCAGCCTCATCAATCTATGTTCTACACTCAATGAATGATGAACCCTCTTATGACCTGAATCACTACCTCACTAAAGGGAAAGGCAAGCACATTTCTCAGGCATTGTTAAAAACAGAAATTGAACAGAAGTAGGCAGAAATTCCTACTTAATATCTTGTGATTACTGTAGTACCTCAGGAATAAATTTCACTTCATTTCCAGCTAAGAAGTCCCACAGAATGGATGGCAAACATTGCCTGGGCTCATCTCTTTCCAAGTGAGTAGTTCAGCAAGCCATGGGGATAAAGCAACCTGCTATCCCAGTGATTTGCACCTTTTCTTTGAATGGAAAGGATGGCTAAAGAATGAACTCCCACTGCAGATTTTCTCTTGATGGAGCCACAGGAGGATCTTTGCCCCTACCTGGCTGTTTTCCCTGTATTTTTTTTTTTTAAAAGACTTAACACTGTGTGGACTTTTACCCCTTGTCAAGCTTCTCTGAAATCAACCTCTGGCTGTAGGAGCCATTAGAAGGGGGAAAACAGGCAAAAATACCGAAACACAGAGCCTGAGTGAAAATCAAATAAACTCTTTCCCTAAGAAACTGTGTTTAAAAGTTGCTTTTTAGGATAATACTTACTTCCCACACTTTTCTCAGATTGACTAAGAAAAATAAACTTTTAAAACATCTAATGAATTTAATTCCAAGTTTTCCTGTATTTAGCTTAGTGTTGTGAAAGGAGCTGTGAATTGGCTATCAGCTTAAAAAGATTGTTTCAGGTTTTTGTTTGTTTGTTTTTAAAGCAGGAACAAAATTTCATCCTTGGAGTTCGGTTCTGATAGAAGCATCTTTGTAAACACCACATTTCATAAACACAATAGGCAAGAAAAACATATTTTTAGTATTACCTTTTTTCCCTGTCAGCATCTGGAAGAATCTGGGACACTGAGCATCGACAGTCTGTCCCACCACAGATGAAGGCCAGCAGCTCATATTATCCCACATTCCAGCACATCTGCCTAGAAGACAACAAAACACCATGCGACATCATCCAAAGACCATGGACCTATTGAACAACAACACTTGCTGAAACGAGGATTTCATTTCCCTACTCTGAAATGGAAACTTGATGGAAGAGAAGAGGTCCTTTTGATCCCTGAATGAAAGAGGTGTCGTTGAGCAATGCTGAGACCTGAATGTGAGAGAAGAGGATCTGTTAAGATAAACTGGAGGCTTGGATGGGAGAGAAGAGGTCCTGCTTGCTTCAGACCAAGCCAAACAGTTTCAAGGACCTTGCCATTCTGGTCCTTGACTCCACTGGTGTCCACTAGCCAGATAAAGAGGAGCCTGGGCTGTGGTGGATCTTTGAACAGGCTCCTGGCCACCAATCTCTCCTCTCGTAAATATTCAATAGGCCTGTAAAGTTGAAGGAAGCCAGATGGGGCTGTTTTGCCTCACTTCATCCTTTCTAAAGCTTCCACTTGGAGTCAGACTGTGTTATATAACACTTGCATAAATACAAAAAGATATAACTTGAGCAAGAGTTTAAACAGCTTCAAAATGATAGCAGAGAAAGGGCAGAGAGTTACAGTATTTATGTCAACCTTCTACCAGCATAAATCCTCTTCCACTTCATCATCTCTTTCATTACTCTGAGACTGAGCTAGAATGAATAAGACCAATGGACCACGCTGAGGCTTGGCCATGGGTATCAATGACTTCTTTGCTTCAGGAGAGCAAAAATTTGCTGAGCTCTTCCAGTGTCTGGGACTATCAAGGGAAGACTGTAAAGGGAAGACCCTGGATCCACTCAGGACCACCCTGCCAGATCTTGGCATACGTTGAATGACCTGGACCCTCATCGTGTGCGTTGGGCTTTACAAGACCAGGCTCCACCAGCCTGACTAAAATATTTACATTTCCAAAAATTGATTCCTTCCTGGTAATAGGACCTAGAAATGAGGAGCTTTTCACAGCCAGTGTGGCTCAGCACTGGCGCCCTCCTTGTGCCTCTGTTTTGATGACTTGGTAACCATTTATTTCAAAGCAATATAGTTCAGCTACAAACAAAACGTCACCTTGGGTGATATTTATATTTAGACATGCTATAGTGTTTAGGTTATCAAATTTTCATGCCAACAGCCCTGGCATGAAGCCCCCAAATCAGACTCAATGCACAGAAAACCTTCGCAAAATTATGACACCAACATAAAGAGCTAAAAGAGCAGTTAAAAGAGAACTGATATTAGCTAGAAATGCCTGCTCAGGGAAAGCTTTTTACTTATAATTATGCTTTTAATGCCTCTTCCATAGGTCTAGGGGAAGAAGCACAGATGTTAGGGTCAAACTTTGTCAAACATCCTAATAACAAAAGACCTCAGCATAATTTTTAAGATTTGGATCCAAGTTAAACCAGATTAAATTCCTGCCGAAATGCTGCTATTTGGTCCTAGATGAGAGGTGCATGCACACTAGATGCCTCCCATGGGACAAAACACAGGAGCATCAGATTTTGCAGCCACCTACTTCACCTAAAAGCAGTTTTTACGTCGCGAGCCCATTCCCCCTTTACCTGCACCCAGGAGCAGATTGCTTTCAGGCGTCCTGTTCTTTGCCTCCAGGTAGAGAATCTCGGCGCAATTTTCTTCCTCCTTTCTCAGGACGCTCAGGAGGTCACAGACGGGTGGGACGGCTCTGATCTGCAAATTTTAAAAGCAGTGGAATCACTTCTGTTACGACTTAGGTCACTTCCATGGATTTGCCTTTCTTAGGCTCACATTGTCCATGCGCAGACTGAGTTACTGCCTCCTCCCATTGCTGGTATTAAATTGAGAGAAACAGGTCAGTTGACTTGTTCAATGTAGCAACAGCAACAGCATCCAGGGCCTCGCTGGGCTCCCCTAGGGCAATTGCCAACAATTTGTTCACTTTTGGCACTTTTGAACCATAAAATTGCCCGGTCATTTTCCAAGGTAACATGCAAAATGGCCCAAATATCTCCTCTGGTTGCAGATCACCCAAGTCTGACTTACTGCAGTGGATTAGGAAGCTGCAGGAGCCAGCATGAATGCAGAAACTCACTAAGATTTTTGCAAGGAAACCAAGATAGGGTTCATCCTAAGTATATTTACTCACCTTCATGTCTTTCTCCATCCTCCTTCCTCACAAGGCAGAGGAGAAATGCTAATCCTGATGTAGCAATAAAATACGCAGTTTATTTTATGTGCAGCTGGATCAAAATAAAAGTACAAAACAACTAATGATCATTAAAATTGCATGCATTAAATATCTCTGCAAAATGATTTGTAGGACAAAGTCCCAGCGTTTAAGTCGTGCTGTGGTTTTACTGATGACACATTCCTTAAGTGCCGGGGATATTTCAAGTTACAAGCAATAGACAGGGAAAAATGCTTTCACTATTTTGCTGGTTTCCATAATTGAGACACCATGAGGAGTGGATACCACCAGGTTTCCATTATAACAGATTAGATAATTTCTCCCTCATTAACAACAAAAAAAATCTTTATAAACTCCCACCGAGGAATATATATGAACCTATGTACCTACACACACACACAAGACTAAAAGCAAGTAATTAGAGTGTATCATATGAAAAATGTCAGATGGATTTTTTTTAATATATTAGTTTTAGGAGAAGTTAACCTGAGAGAATCGTATTAATGCTCATTCTAATAAAACTTCTGAAATTGCTGATCACTTTCAGACTAGGTTTAGGTGAGAGTAATCTCTAAGAACCTTGCA
>JAUBOD010000846.1:352995-369543 GCA_032353885.1 Nothura maculosa | reverse complement strand
GGTTCTGCTTTAAGCCTCTCCTCTCAAAACTTTACTTTTAGGTTTGAATTTTTTGAATCTTTGGAAGAAGTTAAGAAAAGGACCCTGGACATCGCAGTGAAAAACAGCAAGCCCTTCATTTCGCTGGAAAGAAAGGAACTGGGAAGGGTAAGTTTGGACCAGTTGTTCAGCTCCATTGGCAGCAGGATCTGGGGGAAGATTCTCCCACTCTTGAGCTGCAATTCAGTAACTAATGCTGAATAAAACTAGCAACCTGAAAGAAATTTTTCTTTTTCTGTCAAATTTTCATCCTTTATCAAACTACATCCTTACAGAAGTTTGGATGCTCTCACATGATTGTTAAGCCACACTGTTTCATTGGAAAGGGGTATTCCTGAAATAAAAACGTGCCTTTGGGAGGCTCCACAGCCCCTCGGGGCAACCCCTCAGTTAGTGCAAACATGAAGCCGAGAATGCCCCGTGATTAAAACATAGAGTTGTCCAGCAACACTCATGTTTTCTGTGAGCCTTTATGTGTTGTTTTCCCCTCATTTCTTCTTCATTTCTCATGATGGAAAGACTTCCAAGTTGTGCTATTAACAAACTGATCCTCTGTGCTGGGGCTGGCTCATCCCTGCATTTTGGAGCTGCACAAAACTCATCTCCAGGCCCCCTGGAATTAAAGCGCTACTGACTGAGAGGACACTGACTTTGCCAATAACCTTGTCCACTGAAAAATAAAATAAAATATAAAATAAAATGTGCTTTTTAAAGGTGCGGATTGACCTGTCCCAGGAAGACTTAATCAAAGGCTTTGCACAATGGTAAGTTTGTTTCATCGTCATCCTTTCCAACCCTAATTGCTTTGTTCTGCATTTGTGCTGGAGGGATTGTAAATGGCTGGTGTAATTTGGAGAATATGGTGTAGGCAAACACTGGACTGACTTGAACTAATCTGGTAGTTTTATCAAATATTGTTGTTAATCCAGTTCTTAGGGCAATAGTGCCCTTGGAAACTGTCACTTAATAAGAGCCCACATGGCAAATTATTCTCGGTCTTTAGCATATTTTAAGGTACAACAAAAACCACTGGGAAATAAATGTAAAAGGATTATGTTTATTAAAGTATACTTGTAACAAATTGTAAGGTGGAGGAAGATCTTAATTAATAGCCTGTTCAGCAATGCATATAAATATGATAAAACTATAATTACAGAGCATTTTCCAAAGCTGCTGTGATAAGCCCTTCAGTTTTGCTTGTGGTTCAGGCTCAAACCCTTAAGCCTTGGCCTGAGGCAAAGAGCAGGACCCTGGTTTTTCCCCTGCTCAGTCTGCAGTTTCCAGCTGTAGCTCGTGCTCCTCCTTGCAGGGAGGAGCCCCAGAGCGCAGGACGGTAGGTGGGAGCTGCTGGACACGCTGCTGCTGCTGCTCAGCAAGCTGGGACCAGCAGGTCCCTGGGCCTGGCTTGAGCCTGGGCCTTGGGCAGGCAGCAGAGAAATGATTGGGGCCGAGTTTGCTGCACAGGACGGAGGCGTGAGGCCAGGCTGAGCTCTCCTGGCAGGAAAGCAGCTCCCCTCTCCTCCTCCTGGTGCCCCTGGAAACTGTTCACAGGCCGTGACTGTTTTAACCACTTGCTGTGTTTGTCCTGCAGGTATGAGCTGACGAGAAGCAGGCGCAAGAAAAGCTGATTTCTTCTCATGTGCGGAAGTTTCTAACTTGTAAAGTTTATACAAATGTACATATCTTTTGTAATGAATGTGTTTTGAGCAATCACTGCAAACTTAGAGTAGTTTCCTGTTCAGGACATGTATATTTAAAAGATGCTACTAAGCAATTAGTTCTTATTTATGTAAGTCAGTTTAACTAGCGCTAGTCACTTCTGTTCTGGCATATTTTTCCTAAAGACTCCTTAAGGATGAAAGCTCTTAAGCAGGTCTTGCACCTGAAGTTATTCTAGCTGCAGTCAGCTACACCTCATTGCTCTGCTTGGGCAGTTTCACTTTGCCAAGATTTTATGTTGTTTTAGCAACTGTACCTGTGAAATAACAGACTTTAAACAACATCCTTCACCTAAAGGGCTTCCGAAGTGTCGTTCAAAGTGTTTCATGGCAGTTGGTGCTGAGAAAATACGTGTAGTGGAATATTCACTTACCCTAGAGTGCTGCTGCTGGTAGGTATCTAATGAGCTTCCAAAAAGCAAGTTTACCAAGATCTCGTTAAGGTTTAGGTTGTGATGCCTTAATGTGTTTTGTCCTTTGTTACAAATAATTTTTGATGTAAAACATTCTGCCTGAGGAGCAGCAGAGTTTTGTAAACTAAGCTTAATAACCTTGGAGTGAAATACATGGAACTATTTTCAGAAGCTCAGTGCACCTACCTGTTTCTGTACAATAAACTCTAAATATCTTGCTTTAGAAACTTGATCTATGCCTGTCCAAGACTGGCCTTCAGAAGGAGATCCTGAAGCCTGAATCCATCCTGTGGAGAAATCCACAAACTGCCCCCTGAAGGAACCTTCAACTATTTTGAGAGAAGCTGATGTTAACGTAGTCTGTCTTATCCCAAAATCAGAAGGAATACCCACTGATCAACAATTTTCAGCACAAATTGTAGAGCATGAAATCAGGCAGGTATCAGAGCAGAGGAAAATGTCACCAAGTCCAGTGTCAAAGTCGCAGGAAGATGGATGTGCCAATTGGAAATAGACTCTCCAGGACCCAACACTTTATCAAAGGTGACAGAGCTGGAGCAGTTAGAGCACCTTGGCTTGTTGCTTACCCCTGCTCTGCACAGGGGTTGCACCTATTACCTGAGGTGGCAGGGGTTTGTTTTCCTAGCCTGAGAGCAGGGGGCAGCAGTTCCCATCTCTGGAACTTAACAGACCGCAAAGCCATGGGTATAAGAAGTCTTTGCTGTACTTTACTGAAACAACTATAGAAATAAAAGGATGCAGGGGCAAAGTTAAGCATTTATTTATGTCAAAATATTCTGCAACTGCCCGCTAGGGTCACAAAGGCTAGAGGTAGCTGGGTGTCGTTTAGGTGATAGGTTCACAAGAAAGATACCTTGTGGTGGGGCAGACAAGCCCCTTAACTCGCTGCCAACTTCAGGTTTTTCACAGTAGGTAAAATATCATCCAGGTTACTGATTTCTGAAACAAAAGGGAAAACAGAGTAGTAAAGCAGCTAGATGTAGAAGGTCCACCAGCATTCCAGCTTCAGTGTTCAGAAATGGAACTGGTGAGCAAGTACCACCTAGAATAATCTCCTCCAACATATTAGTGCTTTCAGTGCAGATTCTTCCATCTTATCTAATGGATAACAGGATTGAACACATGCAGAGCCATTTTCAAAAAGAATTTACTTGTATTTTCCTCACTTGCTGTGAAAAGATAGAAATGTGAGAGTAAAAGCTGTAGCATGTTTTCCTCACATCATCTTAGATTTGCACAGCAGGAGTAGACAAAACATTTATTAACTATTTCAAATTTGAGGAGCAGGGACATGTGGTGACATGAAGGTACTGCGTTGTTGCAAATATGACTTACCTAGAAGGCAGAGCAAATCCTGAATGAGAGCTTGAAATGGTGGAAAGAAGCATTCGTGTTCTTCCAGCTTATTGATTATACTGAAACGTGGAAGTGAGACCATCAGCTCAGAGCTGCAAGGACAGGTCCTCTCCTTGGCTGCTGTGCCATACTCTGCCCTAAGTTTCTGAAAACAGCGCTACAGAACAGTTGAGCTCCCGCAACGCTTTCTCCTTCGCATGCACATGCAGCATTTGTTACGTCTCCTTATGAAAAACATCTTTAAAAGATTTATTTTATCACGCTATCCAGGAAAGCCAAAAAGAGTGCTTTGGAGCCGTCTGGCCTTAAGTTTTCTCCTTAGCAGCTTCATCCAATTGAAAGTATTCACGGATTTGTTCCCACTGGGATAAGAGCAGCTCCTTTCCTGTCTCAGCTGTCTAACTTTTTAATCCCCTGCTACAGCCTGCCTCAGTATTTGCCTCAGCCAGTTCTGTCGCTTGCTAAGCCTGAGGTTTAAAGAGATGTCACCCCTGGAGAAGCCCCAAATACCTGTGGATGTCCTGGGTCCCCAGAAGCTGCTGCACCTGCTCAGTCACATTTTCATTGATTACGTCACACAGTTTCCCAACAGTATCCACTACCACCGTGGGTGGAGCAGAGGTGTCTGTGAAAAGAAACAAACACGTCATGACTAATAACAGGAAAGTACTTGAGACGTAGCTCAGTTCTTGCTGCTACCTGGGTTTCATTTGGCTTTCCCATCTCGGGGCATTCAAGTTCCATCCTTCACAGAAAACAATGCTCAGAAATAACCCCACAGTATCAGAGGTGGGGGATTGCTCACGTATCCTTCAGCAACTGGAACCCTTGGCAGAGGGGCCCGTTTCACATCAGGGATGGTTCTGGAGCACGTGCTATCCTGGCAGCGGGAAGAACGCCAACTAAAACTGTATCAGGTTCCTGTAATGCAGCATTAAGGAGGTATGTGGTGCAGGCCAACGGGGAACCTGCTCCGTAGGTTTGTGCCCGTGAGCCAGAACTCTGTGGCAACACTGGGTTTTACCTGCCCTGGCTGCTCTAATGAAAGCACCAGGCTCCTCGTCCTCCCCTCCCTGCGTCGGCTGCAGAGGGCCCAGTGTGAAGCCAGGAGGACACTGAGCTCCCTGGCACCAAGGCTGCCTCCTGCTTTGGGCCAAGTTCCAAAGAAGACCTTGCCTTGCAGGAGCCCTGCGCTGCCAAACCCTGTGGAGCTGCCAAGGCTTTAAAACCAGGAGTCCAGGGAAGACTGACAGCGACTGCTCCGGAGCAGTAGAGAACTGGAACAGAACGGGTTCCTCGACACGGCTACGTAGGTCTCTCAGTACGCAGCGTTTGACTCCAGCGTCTTGTTTCAGAGTATGGCAGAATAAGAAGTTTGAGAACTGGGCATGCAACTGCTAAACACAATGAACAGCTTACAGATAAAAAGGTTTTCCTGTTTGAACTCCCAACAGACAACGAGATACTTTTATCTTTTAGCACGGACGGTCAAGAACATACCCACTCATTTTTAAGTAGCTCAGTGTATTTTCCATGAAGATCAGCCTGTCACTCAGCTTCTCACCTGCAGAAAGGGTCTGCACACACGCTAAGGGCAAATCCCTACCTAGCTGCAGGAGCTCATGGAGATTCCTCATGGCATTGGTCATCTCCCCCAGCCTGGTGTAGACCTCGTTCATCCGCGGGTAAACGCCGTGCAGGGAGCTCACATCAAACAGCTTCTGGAAGTGCGAGACCATGGCAAGCAGCGTCTGCACAGACGGGCCCTGGCTGCTCTGTAGGAATTACCGGTCAAAGTTACTGCTTTAGCAAAGGAAAAATTCCCTTAAACACAACACATTCTTGAAACTAGTTTGTGAAGAAGAATAGGTGTAATCTCTCTTATTACATAAAATCATTTCAAATATTGCTATCCCAAGGACACATTTTAAAGAGGGTTTGCAGACACAGATTCCCAGTGAACCAGAAAATCCTTTGTTGAAATCTTTCATTTCTGTAGCTCGGCGGGTACTTTCAGGCACTCTCAGTGCTCAGCGAGAACCAGATGGAACAGGACGGTGCCTGGGAGACCGCAGGGCAAACTCATTGCTCATCAAATGACTGATTAAAGCAGAACCTTCACCAGGATGAATTTATGCTTCATATTAGAACAGTCTGACTATGGAATATGTTCAAGCAGCTATTTCTGCAACCCCACAGGGCGTTCAAATGCACTTATCTAACTAGCATGTGATGAAGCCATTTAAGAATTCCAGAGTAACTTCCAATTACAGACCGCTGACAGGAATTACCTTCTCCTTATTTTCCAGTTCTTCTAACATTGCATCTACCATGAACTGCAGGTCTTCAACTCGCACGGCCTCCCTGTTATCCTGGGTGTTTGCCAGGTGCCAGGGCACCACTTCCAGAGACAATTTTCTCAAGGACCTATGCAAATCCTTTCAAAGGGAGAGGACATGACTGTTACTAAAGAAACCACTTAAAGTTCTTTTTTTACACTATAGAATCAAGCAGACCTTCTGCTTCTTATATGCAAAACCAATATAGACAGTATTGCAGACAGTAAATGAATTTAAACAGAAAACCTCGCTTACATCCTTCAGTTTTCTAAAAGCAGCACTGATGTTCTGAAAACAAAAGTACTTTGTATTTTATTGCTTCTGAAAATATTAGACCAGTTGATCACAGAGACTTGTATTTAAATCAAAAAGTTAATGTTCTGGCAAGACAGAAGGAAGATAAAGAGAGAATATCATCAGAGAATATCATCAATAATGTGTAAAGTAACAGGCTCCAAGCTTGCACGTGTTTTTAGGGACTCAGGGAACAAAAAGAGATAATAAACACAGAGGTGAGAATGCATCAGGCCTGTACACACTGCACATTTTTCACTTACTTTGTTTTGAAGAGGTGCACAAAGAGAGAGCAGAATTCTCTTTAAAATTTAACCCCACCAAATCAGAAAGCAGGCGCTACAACCACACATGCACAAGCAGAGTACAAGTACAGAAGGCCATTCAGCAGATTGCAAACACATCAAGTTCAACAAGGTGTTACCTTTACGGCCATCAGCTGCTCTGCCCACAGCTCTATAGTGGGAAGAAGGTGCTCAAATCCACATTCCTGTCCATCCTCTTTAACACCGTTTTGGGCTGGCCCTTTACCGTGCCTGTGTATTAGTGGAGGAGCTCTTTGACTTCTTATAACAGCATCAATACTGGACAAAACCTTCAATATCAAATAAATGAGGTCACTGCTCCAAAATCTACAGCATCATTTAATAGAATCATGTACCCCCACAGTCAGAATTTAGTCCAAACATCATAAATAGCTTCAGTATGTTATTATAGTTGAATTTTAAAAATGCAGTCAATGTATAATCAATTCAAAGCTTTAAAAATATACTAGCTAGAAGAAATATAAAGATATGCAAATACACTTCCCCTTTAGGGATATTTAACATTCACCCCCTCATGTCATTGTTACTTACACAACTTGCATATTGCTCATCTTCATTACATTTACTTTTTTTATTCACAGAAAAATATCTCCCACTATCTCATTTCTGAAACCATAACAAGAAATAAGTTTTGCACAGAACCCTGAGCAGACCCCACGTCCTGGGCTTTCAGCTAAGCCCCCGATCTGCTGGTGCCCAGCAGAATTTTGAGGCAGTTTACACCGAATTAAGGACAAGGCAGTGCTCAGTGCTAAATGCAGTGTGTTACATGTTTTGTGGGGGGGTTTATACAAACCCCTGGACTCAACACAACGTGTTTCAGCTCAGCCCGGGGGCTCTGCAAGGCTCATGGGTGCAACCTGCCCACCTGTAGGTGCTGCTGCTCCCCGGGCCGCAGCCCAGCGCCTCCCGGCACCCGCTCGGCTTCTTCAGCCCCTTTTCCTCTGTCTCCGGGGCTGCTCCCTGAGGACCTGCGTGCAGAACACCCAGTTAGCTCCAGGGAATCCTCAGCAGAACATCCTGCTTTGCACCTTATTTGACAGCTATGGATTTGAGAAACATTCTTGTCACATTTCAGACAACTGTTGGTCTAAAAACTACCATCTGAGTCACATTTACTGCATGAGATAGGAGACCATTCAAATACACTCAGTCTAAAATGAAAAAGGCAAGCACTTTTAAAGTTCAAGTAATGTCTTTTTCAGGACAGAGTGTGTATATACAGACTGTATATCAGAATATGTAGCACTGTACTACAAAATATTTAGTATTCAATCACGCACACATGATTAAAGTCAAATTACTGCTATAGACACCTTCTAACAATACTGGAGCTCTACTACCCTTGATGCACTCAGCAGTGTTCCAGGAAAAGAAAAACCTCACCAAGTAAAACTTCTAACAGCAGCAGTAGCTGAAACATTTTGGCAACTTTAATGGTGAAGAATAAATAACTAAGACAAATAATTGTCCTTCACAATCCGCAATGCAACCAATAACTTCTTTTTAGCTTGTGAAGTTGCAAATACTGTATTTTGGTCCCATCCCTATTACCCATTACAGCATTTGAATCCCAAAAGACAAAATCAAATAAAAAAAGACACAATGATGGGCACTCCTCTCCTATCTGGGCACTCCAATCTGTGGAGTGACAGTAGAATCTGCTGTCCCCAAACCTGCTCTAAAGTATTTACTTTATAGGCCATTATCCACATTGCAGGTTGCAGAATGTCTTTGCTTTTAAAAAGTACAGATGACTCATAAAAGTTACTGAAGAAATATAGTTACTGGATAGTTTTCTTTAGAGTTTTTTCTAGTTTCTTCACTTGGTGCTTGTAAAATTTGAGCTCCTGTGCAGTTGGCCTGTTGGAAAGAGAAAGCACCACATTATAGTGCTGCATTTGCAGTCATCAATAAATCCCATTCAAGAGAGCAGTAGAGAGCTGTGCCAGTGCTGCAGCCTCATTCTGGGGAGGAAGGTCTGCAACATCTCTGCATGACACTTCATAACACCATCCCAAAAAATGCTGGATCAGATTGTTTTCTTACTAAAAAGGCCTGCAGCTTTACCCAGGCCAGCAGTTTTTCACACTTAGCAGTAATGCCACTGCTGTGACGGGTGAGTTTTGGTAAGCACGCTGGGACAAACAGCTCATTAAGGACACGGGCTCAACCCACATGCACCTGTATTGCTTTTGCTAAGTGCAATAACACAATTGCCAGAGACAATCCACAGCAAAAGAACCACTTTACAGTCATAATTAACAGTGCGGGGAGTGAAAGTGTTCTTGTTGTATCCTATTAATTAAAGGCGGGTTATGTACTGCACTTTTATAACTGCTGGTGCTTTAGGTTGTTTTCAAAGAAAGCAACATCTGCTCAAGTGCCTTTATAAAGGATGACATTCATCCTGTCTCACCTTATTTCCAAATCTTTCTTGAGATTTATATTTTCAAGCAAAAGCTGCTCATTCCTGGCTTTGGTTTCAACAAGTTGATTCTGGAAAGACTGCAACACAGATGGTTATTTATTTTATTTCATTCATTCCATAATAAACTAAGGGCACTATGAAGTATGTGGGTCTTAACAGGAGATTCCTGTTCAACTTAGCAAAGATGGGCAACTATCGAGAACACACTGCACTAGATCACAGACATGTTCACACACCTGTGATGAGAGAGGCCTGTTCCATCCTCAGCAAAGGAATTTCTCAGTACAGAACTAAAGATTTCTCTTTTTTTTGTCAGAAAAGTTTACAAACTAAGACAACGAGAACAAAGAGGTTAAAAGCAAAACAAAACATGTATTTGTGTGGCCTTTCAAGGGTTACCATTTAGAGATCTGCAGTGATTTATCCTCTGCATTACCTTACCGTGAGTAGTGCTCTATAATTAGGAGAAGCATCTAGATTTAAGAATTCTTCCCTTTTTATTTCTCTCTGTACATGATCTTCATCTCTTTTGTACAACCTATTGGGGAAAAAAAAGTTGTTGCCCCTTCCTGAAATTCAAGCACCGCAAGAAACTAAGTTGTTCTAGTTAGCAGTTTGTATCATAACAACATGCCTGTAATTGCAAAATACTCAGAATAATAGTTCTAATTGCTACTGCTCTTCTCAGTTATCTGAGATACTGCTTCATATACTAATTGAGCATAGTTATTCCCCAAAGAAACTCCAGTACAAGCAAGTTCCACTTCAATTATCTCAAATTATGGGAATGACTCTCAGGTATCTACTGAGGTGCTTTGTACCATGACAAAGCTCAAGTCCAGCATTTCCTTGGTCTAGGGAGATCATCAGCTGAGTGTGACCAACATAACAAGTGCCTGTGAAGCACTGTAAAAGGGGAGGGGAAAATACACAGATCTTATTGCTCAGGTATCTAAATAACCTCAGCCTCCTAGCACTGCCTGCTCACTGAGCAGCTGCTTAGGCTGCCTCACAGCTAATCCCAGGGTGAATCCAAACTTCAAGACCAATACGGTTCTCTGCTGTTTCTTACATGTTAGGAATGTCTGGAACACAAAATATACCACATTTATGATTACATATTTTATACCAGAATAATGACAACTCCCATTTTTCCATGGCAGTGTTCCTGCTTATTTGAATGGGAGGACATTAGAGAACTCTGAACATGAAGCACTACTAGAGATTTGCATTAAAGATTTCACCTACCTTAATTCTTTCTTCATTTGATTAATCTGAGATTCATAATAATCAATTAAACAAAGAAACCTGAAAAAGAAAAATGCCATACTGAGTTTCTAATATTATCAAAAAATCATGCCTTAAAGATATTGTAGTCACCTCATATATATAGGACACTTTGACACAACTGCACTCTGTGTTTCACGGTGACTGCATCAAATAGCAGCTCTCTCTCACACTGAACCTTCCACAGCAGCGAAACATGGACATCACTGCTGCACCACACTGAATGGGGCCAAACTAATGAGGAGACAAAAGTTAAGCCTTCCTGAGAGCAACTTCTACTCTAGTTATATAGAGTAGAGTAGAAGTATGGGGCCCTTATCATAAAAGGGACAGAGCAGAGTACTTCCAAAAATTCCATGGAAGTTACTGCAAGGCTTTACAGAGAGCCAGCAGTTAGCTACTTAACAAAATTAATGGATTTTTGTTAGTTTAAAGATTTACATTTTAAAACAAAATCCTAGAATGCAACCACCCTACTGGGTGCTAGAGGCTAAACATTCTCTTTTCTTTGCTGCCACCTTGTGTACAGTAGCCCTATTTTTTTCCTTTTTTTATGAGGACTTGAGCAGCTCACTTTGAGCACACAAGAAAAGTTTACTCAACTAATGTAGCCTGTAAGGATTCACATTTCAACTGGCACTCCTAAGGTACCTATTTTTTTTAAATTCAAAATATCAAAACCAGTTATTCCAAAATGTGTTTCTCCTTCCATGTCACAGGGCATTCATCAGTGTAACAGTGCAGAAAATTACTTACTGCTGATCCAGGAGAGTCTTGGGTGCCCTTTTGCAGAACTGGCAGAACATTTTGCTTTGAGTGGCCACCCGCTGCTGCTCCTCCAGCCCCAGCTTGCTCAGCTCCCTCTGCTGACGGGCAATAGTCTCCTCCTGTTCTTGCAGCTTTTCCTGTTGCTGTTGGTACTTGGCCTGTGAACAGGTAACGGGAACATCCTGAAATTAGACTGACAAATGTGCTGGAGACAACACAATACATGCCCTAGTAGGCACCTGCTCACAAGGAAGCTCAGCAGCTGTTTTCTAGCCCTACTGAAGAGACAGTAGAAGCAGGATACATTTTTTTTTTCTAATTTATTGTTACAAAATTCCATCTGATTGAAAAATCTTAGACATTAACAATACACTAACTCTAGGGAAAAACAAACAAACAAACTTGCATTTATTTTGGCCAGTATCACTATTTTAGAGCCTTTAACTAAAAAGGAAAAAGTTCAAGTCCTCAAATGGCATTACTAGAATTACCTGTGAAATTTCTTGATCTTTTTGAAGCTCTTTGACTTGATTCTGCTGCTGACAAACCTTAGCTATCGTCTCATCTTCCAGCTGACAAATCTTGGCCTTAATGTTCCTCACCACGTTCTCCAAATCGTTAGCCCGTTGTTCTTGCCGCGATGCCCGGCCTCGCTCCTGCCGTGCCTCATCTCTGATCAAAACAAAATTCAGACTTTAGCTTGGAACAAATTAATTCCACAAATACATAAAGGAGGCACAGGCCTGACAGACCATCCTGGTTAACACTCAGTAACAGCCCACGGGGGCAGGTATGGCAGATGTTTTACCATGCAAAGAAGCAACACATGAAATGACAGAACTGCCCCACAGGCACCAGGCCAATATTGCTGCGTTTCCCAACAATCCCACCAAAGGGCTCTTGAGCCTCACAAGTGACACAAGCTCTAAGGAGGGGAAAGCGCAGCCCCCAGCCACACTTTGGGTGCATTAGCACCAAGTCTCACCTAAGCTGGCGATTCACCTCCATAAGCCCACGCATCATTTTCTGTTGTCGGTCTGTGTCCTCCACCAGCGTTTTTAAGGCCAGTCTTATCCCCTGAGAAGACTGATTGTCTAGGACAACCGTATCTGGAGATATTTAAAATGAACAGAGTCATAACGAGAGGCTTTTGGTAACCGGAGAAGACACGTTCTGCTTGCACTTGGAAATAACAGGTTTAGGGAAGGTTTATGAACTTGGGCTTGTGTTTTCCAACAGAGAAGCCTGTGAAGCCCCCATGCCCTCACCTGACGTGCTGGTGCCGCTTCCCAGCACAGCGAAGCTCAAGGGTTTCAATCCATGACGCACTAGCAGCTTGTTCAAGTTCTCCCATTCCGCTCTCTCCTGCTGCAGGAACAACAACAGATGGGAACCTGAGTGTGGCACACGAGCTCCCGTTCCAGCCACAGCAAACGCCCCCGGAACAGAAAACCACCACAACCCACACTCACTGCAGGTGCCTTTAGAGGCTGTTCAAGCAAGCAAGAAATACTAGAAAAAATGCACTGAACCATATCGAGAATATCTCATTTCCAAACACAGTTGCTGTATTTGCAGTTTTAGAGAGAAATGCATTTGCAAATGGTTTTAAAAACACAGGATGTAAATACTCAAACAAACAAAACTGTTTCCATAAAAACAAGACCTGAAGGGCTCTCATGGGGTCAGTGTGACGCTCCGGAGCCAGCCCAGGCTGCCGGGGTCAGTACCGTACCTCAGCCATGGCGAGGGGGCTCGGCTCGGCTCGGCTCGGCTCGGCTCGGCTCGGCTCCGCCCGGCTCGGTTCGGCCCGGATCCCAGCGGGAGGCGGTTGGGAAGAGGCCGGGAAGCGCCGCCCTGCGCGCGGGCAGCGGCGCCTCGGGCCAGTGGCGGCCCCGCCCCGAGGTGGCCGTTAACGGCTCCGGGCCGCCGTTAACGGCTGCGGGCCCGCGCTAACGGCTCCCGGGCAGCGGCGCGGGGCGGGGCAAGCGCCGCCATTTTGAGGCGCGGGAGGTGGCGGCGGTTGCAGCGCTTGGAGTCCCGCGCAGGTAGGAGCGGGGCCGGGATGGAGCTTCCCTCCTTCCCTCCCTCCTTCCCTTCCTTCCCGCTCGCGCATGGCGGCTCCCGGCGGCGCGTGGCGGGGCAGGCGCGGCCGGGGCCGCCTTCCTGAGGCAGTGCCTGACAAAGAGACTCTCCGTGTTTATTTATTTATCTGTGTGTCCTAAGGCAGGGCGGAAGGGTGTGGACGCAAAGCCTGCAGAAATAATGACTTTTTTGTTTGTTTTCCACTTTCCGGATGCTGCATTGGATTAGAGCAGTAGGGTGTGCCTTGGAGGAAGAACATAGTGTGGTGTTATATATTGCACAGGCCCGAATGATTCCCTGAGCTGCGGGGCTGACTGTAGCTTGTGTGGCAACAGGTTTTCCTTTTATTGTTTTCCCACGGTTTCCAGACAAGGTATCATGTGTAATGCAGAGGATAAGGATGAAAAGTAGGTCAGCAGAGCTGTAGGAACACACAAGCCATGCAGGCACCCTCAGAAAAAGAAGAATTGTGGCATTTGGGAGTGTTGGGGGGGTGTTCTGGTTTGGTTTGGGTTTTTTTGTGGTGAGCAGAGGTCTCTGTAGCTGGGAACTGCCGCACGGGTTTAGCAGAGCTGTTTGAGCCTGGCTTTGGTGCTGATGTTCCAAGGCCCAAGCTGAGAACAAGGATTTTTGCTGCTCTCGGTTCACTATTAACTTTTTTGGTGGGTTATTTCACCTTCCCTCTCCTGGCAATGGGCTCCGGTGCCTTATGGTCTGTGACTGAGCTGTGGAGCTCTGGATTCGGTTCCCGGTTTAATCCGGTCTGTTCCTAAGTATTGGTTCACAAATCCAGGAAGGCATTTGTTAAATATGTGATAAATGAAGGGTAAATCACATGTACAAGTTTTGTAAAGTAATACTTGCAGATAAACTCGGATTTCCTTTTTCATCTAAAAGGAAAAAACACATTTGTTGCATTGGCATATCTGATAATGCACAATAGTTCACTACCCTGCCTAAAAGATACTGACTATCTTAACAGGAAGCAAACTAGGAAAATTGAGTTCTCAGTGCTTCTCCGTTGCTGTCCTGCTTCTCTCTCTATTTTTTCTTTCTTGCTGCTAATGGGATTAAAAGCCAGTTTGGTTTCTATGGCGTCCCGTGAGGAGATTACTGTTGATGAAGAGGAACTAAGGTAAAAAAGCAGCAGCTGCAGAAACAGCTTGGAAAAGGAGTTCGGTTCTAGCAGTCACTTGTGCACACCTGGAATTGCAGTGCGGTTTATTAACTGTTGTCATCTGCTGTGGCAGCTGTAGAGGTTAGATGGGTAAATGTTCTTGTGCGGTGCTAGTTGGAGTCCACCTCTCACCTGTGTGTGTGTGTGTGCAGTTTCTGTGCTATCGTCATATTTGAATGTGTTTTCAATAAAACAATTGGCTACACTTGCTCTCGCAAGTCTCACTTTGCATTTGTAGAAGGTGGCTTGCTGTGAAATAGTGAAGCTTTGAACTAAACTCCACAGTGTTCTCTCTCAGCAACGATTAATTTATTTTTGTTGCCGTTTCTCTAGGTCCCGCTACAGTCACGTAGAGAAGATGACCGATTTGGTGGCTGTTTGGGAAGTAGCTTTAAGTGATGGTGTTCATAAGATTGAGTTTGAACACGGGACCACTTCTGGAAAGCGTGTTGTCTATGTTGATGGAAAGGTGAAATTATTATATGCTCTGAATTCATTATGGTACAAACTGTGATTCCAGACAATGCATCGGAACAAACAAAAGGCTAATAAGTGCAAGTGTATTCACTTGGCTAACTTTATATCATTTAATAAGCTATATCATCCTCTTCAGTTACAGTTAAGGCATGAGTATGTATTTATGAAGTTCTTTGGAGTCCTTGGGCAGAGACACTGTTACATGTACCAAAATAATAATATTAATTACTGAGTTGTTGCCCAAATTCTAGTTCAAAATTTCTCAATCCCGAGATACACTTCCAGGTTTATTAATTTATACCCATTGGCTCTGTTTTCTTTTTCTCCAGGAACAAATAAGAAAAGAATGGATGTTTAAGTTGGTGGGTAAAGAAACATTCACTGTTGGGGCAGCTAAAACAAAAGCCGCGATTAACATTGATGCGGTCAGTGGCTTTGCATATGAATATACTTTGGATATCGATGGGAAAAGCCTCAAAAAGTACCTGGAGAACAGGTCAAAAACAACCAATACATGGATTCTGAGTCTGGATGGCACGGTGTGCAGAGTTGTGCTGGGTGAGTTCGTGTCGAATGACTTTGGTGTTGCCTTTGAATGAACTTGAGTGCGTTCAGTAACTGGCAGGGCAGAGAGGCATCAATCGGCAATCAGGGTTCAGTTCGTCATTGCCAGTGCAGGGCAGTGTCAGGAAGGGGAAATCTGCAGCTAATGAACTTAAGGTTGTGCTGGGAAGAAAAATGTAATACTACTTAAAACAGTTGTAAAATTCTTCATATTCTAGTATGGGTGGCACTGGAGTTTTCAGGGAGATTTTAAGAGCTCGGAAACTCCAAGTTATAAAGTAAACCTTCTTTAGAATTAAAATCAGAATTCCATTGAATAATCTGTGCTAACATTTCAGGACTGTTTCGTTCACTTTCCTGCACTCAGGTTTCCAGTTTGAGGATGTCAGAGTGCTCTGACAATATTCACAGCCATCCCATAGCAATACCCAGAGCTAGGGAGAGGTGTGTTCATAGCCAAGGTGGTTTGCCCATGGATGACGGGGCTTCCATTTCTGCCTGTTGGGCCTAGCCCTCGTATTATAGTTAGATAAAAACTTCTTTGAGGAATTCAAGTAAAATCGATCAGGGATTGGAGGTTGGGTTTGGTCTTCCTAAATCTTCCTGTCTAGGTGGAGGGGGGAGATTTGGGGTTTTTTTTCCTACCTTTTATTCTCCTTTTTCCTTCACAGAAAAGGACACTATGGATGTGTGGTGCAATGGTGAAAAGCTGGAAACGGTGGTATGTGATCTTTCTTTCAAAGCCTTTCTATAGGTTGTGGCTAGATAACTAAAGCTTATGGGTGGAGATATGTATCACATACACATTGTGTGCCTTATTTTACTAATTGCCACTTACATTTTTGTTTTACTGACAGCACTGACAATACATGAGGCTTTGCAGCCTTGTTCAGCACTCGAGCTGTGTGGCTGCTCTAGCCATGGAGCTGAAAATGATTAGGAGCTCGGAAAGCTTGCACTGCGACTCTATCTTATACTGAACCAGCATTTGTCTGTTACGTTGTCCCTTTTCTCCTAGGGTGAATTTGTAGAAGATGGGACTGAAACTCACTTCACTGTTGGTGATCACGACTGTTGCATTAAGGCTGTCAGTAGTGGGAAACGAAAGGAAGGAATTATCCATACCCTCATTGTGGATGGCAGAGAAATCCCAGAGGCTGTGGAGTAGCCTCTACCTAACTGATTGTTGTAGGACTAAAATCAGGATTTTTTAATTACTGTGGTAATTATTTTAATATGTACTACTTAGTACA
>JAUBOD010000846.1:321243-331777 GCA_032353885.1 Nothura maculosa | reverse complement strand
TGTGCACGTACGTTAGGAAACCCATATCGGCATAAGCCGAGAGCCGGCAGGACCCCTTTTTGAAAAACATATTTGTCGATTCACGTCATAAGATCAGTAGCAGGTTGAGAGAGCACTGTCTCACCCTCTCGGCGAAAATAAGTTTAAAATAGCTTCTATTTATATTTTTTTGCCAAAATATTGTTTACTATTTAGTATGTGAAAAACCTACACAATATGAGGAAACTGTGTTGTTACAGAGGAGAAACTCCTAATCTGTTAAATTCATAGGACAAGCAGGGTGGAAAACCTTTTATTTGCCATTTTTTAGAAGATAGTAATTTGGAGAAGAGCTTTTTGCAGTTGAAAACTATTTCACAGTGCAAAGGAGGCTACATTTACCTCAAAGTGCTGTGTTTTTTTTTTTGTTTTGTTTTGGGTTTTTTTTTTTGAGACTGAAGTATCTAAGCCATAGCATAACTTTTATCGTAACTCGTAATACTGTTTTGCTTCATTTGGTCATATGACATAAGAAATAGATGTTAGGTCAGATTTTCAAGTAAAATGCAACTTGGTGTATTATCTGTTCTGTATAGGGAGAATGGAAATGGCATCCTGTGTGTGTGTGTGTGTATATGTTTATTTTTTTCCCCTCTATGAAACTAGATGCCCAGGAAGTTTTGCAAAGAGACCATCACTCAGTGAAGAAAATTGAGCTGTTGGTGAAGCCTTGGCAGGTGGAGACTATCCAGGAGCTGTGCCAAGTGGAGAACTCTCAAGAATCTGTGCCTTCTGCCTTAGTTGTGCTCAAAAATGTGCAGGAGACACTAGGAGATGATATGTTAATTATGCTGGTAGAGAACATCAGTGGTTTATCAGAAGAAGACAAGGACTTCAGTGTGGAAATGATACCTGAAATAAATGCTGCTGTAGTTACTTTTTCTGGAAATACCGGTAAGGAATTTGCTTTGCCAACCTCTTACACTGGTTCAGTTCCAAATTTCTTTTTTAGCCTTGAGGATATAGGTACACCCTTCAAAAGGTTCATTAGGCATTTACCAGATAGACCTAAAAGTGACTTACCTGTCTTGTTGCATGATGATAATGGAAACAAAAGTAGCCAAAATTGAGTATAATACAAATCACAGAATACAAATTCAAACAGATGACTCCAGTCTGATTGTCTTGGGGTTTTAAAAAAAAGTGTTACTTAGTTGGTAAAGTAGTGACAAATTGTTGTTACGGTTAATTTGTTGCTCAGCAGCTGTAATAAATTATTTGGTTAACATCAAACTACAGAAACTGAGTAAATGGAAAGAATTAGCTTTGTGGGCAGCATCAAGTTAACTGCTGCCTCATAACTCAGCACTTAGGTCAGTGTATGCAGTGATAGTCTGCTAACTTACCAGCAGAAAAGTGAGCTGCTTGTTTGATACTGTGCTTTGTTTTTTTATCCCTTCTCTTTTTAGCCCCAGATGAATTTGTTAAAAAATTTAATCAAAATAACAGAGCAAAACAACACGGTATTACTGCACAATACCTTGAGGTGACAAAGAGTCTTATGGCTGAAAATATACCTCCTAACACCCCCAATGACTATATAAGCATCTACTTTGAAAACAAGAAGAATGGAAGTGCACAAGTGGTGGATGTTCAGCAGTTGTGTGATGAAGGTGCAGCTATCGTTACATTCAGCGATCATAAAGGTAATACAGAAAATAGAATCTTTATTTTGTCAAGATTCCTTGATTTCAAAATATTTTTCTTTTTCTTAAAGAAAACAATATTTTGCCATTATAAAACAGCATATCAGATGCTTTGTCAGCAGGTCTCTAGTAATTGGAGTTCAAGCTAAAGCTTTGGACTAGCTAGGCAAGATGGTTTTCTTTTTTTTCAGGCATAGTTTATTAGTTCACCCTGGCGTTGCTCCTTAGGTTACAGTTTGAGCTCAACAGGAGTGAGCTCCATGCAGGAGGCCATTTATTTTATGAGCCACCTCGATGCAGTTTGTGCTGTTGGGCTTATTCGAGAGCAATTTCTTGGGCAAAGTGTTGACCAGGCAGCAGGTGCTGTAGCATGTCCTAGTGCTAGGAAAATGAGCCTCTGAGGAAGATGAAGGACAAGGAAAGGGGAGGCTGAAAGAGGTGGGACTTGGTGCTGGTGATGAGTAGCCTAGACATATACTGTACTTGAGAGCGCAACTCAGTACTGACAGAAGTGGGGGCAGACACAACCCCATCCTGTGTTTATTCCTTCCTGGAGGTGGATTGAGTCAGTACTTAAGTAACTCCTCCTCATTTATTTTATTAGTCTTTAAAAACAGTAATTCTTTAGTAATTTGGAATTATTTGGAAAGAAGGGAGGGAAAGTGCTGTAAAATCTTATGTATATTTAAAATACATGGTAAATAATTTTAAAAAACAGAGCAAAAGATTCTTGAGTTCAAATGCTGTGATTGATTGTTCATCTGTATCTTTTTGTGTGTGTGTTTTAGATGTGCTCAATATCTTGGCAAAGGAGCATTCACTCAACAGAGTCCCCATCTATGTCTATCCTTACTATAAGTCCCTGGGAACAGCTCTCTATGGAAAGGAAGGGCCGCAAATAAAGGAGCCAGATCCAGTTACAGTGCCTCTGGATCCCTACATCTGGCAGTTCTTACAAAAAAATCATACTCTAATGGAGACAATCAATTGTGATATGGCAGAGTGTAATTGTCTGCTGACATGGCCTGAACCCAGCTGTGAAGACCCAAAAGTTACTTTGCATTTTGCAGCTGATCTGTCCATGCAGAAGAGACTAATGGCTCAATTGATCAAGACCTGGACTAACAGCGTTTCCATAGCATTTTCACGTAGTATATCAAAGTACACAGCAATTACATTTCAAATAAATGCAGAGGTGTGGGATGCTGTTAGCAATAGCATTGCCCCAGCTGGAATCTTGATAATCCCATTTGTTCACAATGAGTTACTTGTTCTAGTAGGTGACAAAGAGCGTGTGAAGGATATTGAAGAAGAGGTGAAGTTGCAGATAGAAAATGCCACCAAGCAAATTGAAAGAGAAAAGAAAAAAATTGAAGAAATTGTGAGTGTGTGTCCAGGGGAGTATGCAATTTTACAGGTTATTGGACTTGAAGAAAAAATTCATAAGGAATGTCCAACTCTGCAGATGACTTACGATCCCGTCCAAAAGATCATCATCCTCCGTGGCGTGACTGAGGAAGCTTATAAAGTCAAAAGTGAAATCCTAGATAATATGCACAAAATGGCAAAGAAATCAGTTAATGTTCACCCTCATATTTTGCAGTTTTTAGAGCATGTGGATAATGAAACTCTGTCACAGAGCTTGTTTATGTCAAAACAAATTAGTGCCTTCTATGAGCTTGAAAAGGAAACTATTATGTTGACTGGGAGTACTTCTGAAATGCTCCAAAAGGCAGAAGATGAAATAAAGAGGGAACTGAACCACAGAAGCATTGATCTGGAGGATGAGTCTGTCCTCCAGAAGGAAGAATGGAGGTTGCTTACCACCCGGAATTGTTCTAGTGCAACTGTAACAGTCACTCGGGTAGGAAGGCAGGTCATTGTTGCTGGTTGTTCTCAAGACGTGGAGAAAGCTTATGAGGAGCTCTCTGACTGTATAGATCAAAACACTCAAGTGCAACAGTTCATCAGAGGAAAGCCCATGGCAGTCATAATGTTCCTCGAGAAAGAGAAGGCAAAAGTATGGACTACGTTGAAAAATATGGGTGTGAAAGTCAACTTTGGCACGGAAGGGCAGGATAGCATTATTTCCTTGAGGGGGCCAAGAAGAGAAGTGCTGAAGGGAGTCACGTTAGTAGAACAGACTCTTTGTGGGTTGCATTATAAGCGTGTGTTAATTAGTGAGCCAGGAGCCATGTCATATTTGAAAGAACGAGAACACATTTATGCTGCCATTGCAAAAACCAACTTCAACTGTGTAGTCAGGCTGGAAGAGCAGCCAGAACAGCAAGAGCAGGGTAGGGAAAGCAAGCCCTACGTGCAGATGGCTGCAGGTGGAACCCTGATAGTTCGTAAGGCTGACCTGCACA
The DNA here is from genome assembly GCA_032353885.1 of Nothura maculosa. NCBI lineage: Eukaryota > Metazoa > Chordata > Aves > Tinamiformes > Tinamidae > Nothura > Nothura maculosa. The sequence goes on along the minus strand of JAUBOD010000846.1, from coordinate 327,723 downwards.
CTCTTCATGTTGATGTTGTTGTAAATGCATCAAATGAAGACTTAAAACTTACGGAGGCATTTTTACAAGCGGCCGGCCCAGAGCTCCAAGAAGAGTGTGACAAGCTGACAAAGCAGGGCTGTTTGCAACCTGGATGTGCTGTTATCACAGGAGCTGGGAAACTCCCCTGCAAACATGTGATTCATGCTGTTTGGCCCACCTGGAGCAAAGATGAAGCACAAAAATGTGTGGTGTTGTTAAGAAAGGCAGTGAAGAATTGCCTACAGCTGGCCGAAACATACAATCAGCGCTCCATAGCCCTCCCTTCTATAAGTGCTGGGATTTTTGGCTTTCCAGTGCAACTATATACATATTCAGTTGTATCATCCATCAAGGAAACCTTGGAATCCATGGGGACCAGTAGCTTGAGGGAAGTTTATCTTGTGGATGTTGCAGAGAAAAATATTCAGGCTTTCATCGAGGCTCTGAAAGAAGTGTTTTCAGATAACTTGCATCCCCAGGGTTCAGTCAGTGAGACTAATCGGCCTAGGAAAAGCCAAAGTCCTCAAAATAGCGACAGCCCCATGATGGTGACAACAGAAGAAGGCCTTGACATTCTGCTGAAAAAAGGCAGCATTGCAGATGCTACAGTAAGTCTTAAATTATCAGCTGTTGGTCTAGTTTTAAGTAAAACTCATTTTTAAAGTATGGACAAAGTGAAAATAGAAGTTAGATCATCATCTATAATTAGCAGACAGGCTGCATTTTGATAGCTTTTGAGCTTAAAGTTTGCACTGACTGGAGTTTGTGGCTGTTTCTCTCTCCCCACCTCTTTTCAGACAGACGTTATTGTCAACAGTGTTGCTGAAGATCTAGAGCTTACGAAAGGGCCGCTCTCCAAAATCTTGCTAAGCAAGGCAGGGCCGATGCTTCAGACAGCCTTAAAGGAAGAAGGCCTAAAAAGTGCACCCAGTGAAGGATCCGTGTTGAGAACGAAAGGATACGGTCTAGGTTGCTGTTATGTGCTTCATACCATTTTACCTAAGTGGTCACAGGGATATTCGTCTGAAAAAGAGGTAAATGGGATTTTAAACTGTAATTTGGTTGCATCTTGCAGTGCGTTTAATGCAACTTCTCCTTTGAAATGAATTCGTAGATGAGTTTGGACTTTTCTTTTGTATGTGGTTGCCTAATACGTACTTTTTGATGTATGTAACCATGATAGTTTTATTTTAGCTGCCTTTTGGTATTAAAAATGCTGAATTTCATGTACTAGCCAAAAAAAACCAAAAAACCCACAAATCAAAACAAACAAACACTTCAGTAATAACTATGCTTTTCAGATCCTTGGGAATATCATCACAAAATGCCTGATGATTGCTGAGGAGCTGTCTTTAAAGTCGATCACTTTCCCAGCAATTGGGACAGGGAATTTAGGATTTCCGAAGCCTGTTGTTGCCAAATTACTGTTTGACAAAGTGTTCGAATTCAGCAATCAAAAGAGAATAAATTCCCTTCAAGAAGTCCACTTCTTACTGTATCCAAAAGACACATCTAATGTGAAGGTGAGTTTTTCCTGCTTGGGTCCATCAAATGGTACTTAGCTACCTGATGACCTTAGAAGAATCCAAAGTGTGTTCTTTCTACTAGAGGAAAGAGCGGTTTGCTGACAGTCTCTGTTGTCTGTAGTGACAATTCTCCTTTGGGTTCTGTCTTTCTTGGGCAGCTCTCTTCCTCCCTATCCTGTTTTATTCCCTGGGAGTGATAAAAATAGCAGAGTAATTGTATTTTTATTTCATGCACTTGTGTGATTATTACATAGTGCTTGTCTATGGATAAATTTACTACAACGCCTGCATAGCTACCTCCATCCTTGGAAAAAAGGAACACTTTAGGCAGGTTTAGCTTTCTTAGGAAGAATAACTGTGTTGGATTGTTGTGCTGGTAAATGTCTCAAGAATTGAATTGTCCAGAAATGTTTCCTACGTGACTCTGCATCCCGCTTTTTTCACTGTCACAATGGCCCAAGTTCTCTACATCCACACTCAAGTTTCTCATTTCACGGTGGAATCTCTTAAAAGAAAGCAGTCACACTGTGAAATAATACCCAATAAATGTGTCAACATCTGGTAAGTTCTGATGTGTCTGTGCAATAGCTAATACTTTTGAAAGGCCAAGCTTGACTGCTGTTGTGGTAGAGACAGAGCTACAGCACAGAGCTGCAGCTAACAAATGTGGACTTGAGGTAGTGGGAATTAGCCCCCAAAAGTAAAGGTGCTCTCAGTTCTTGTATCCCTTTGGAGTGGTAATTAGGGCTTTGACTTAGAAGTTATTTTCCAATTATATCCATCAGCACTTTGGCAGACGGTTATTAACACACTTGCATTATGTTTCTTGTAAATGCTTCTTAACTTTACTTTTCCAATGACCAAGTAAAGACTTTTCTTCAGGAGTTGACTGTAGTTTCCCATTCCAGGCATTTTCAGATGAACTGCAGCAGAGATGTGGAAGTACTGTAGGTGAAATGCAGGAGACTGCGCCAAGTGAGGCTAGCCAAAGCACAAGTAAGGTTATTTTCAAAAAGTATTCTATTTATTTATTGTTATGTATTTCAAATATATATAAGTGCTCCAGGAAATGTGTTCAATATAGGTGTTCCTATAAGCATGTGGTGAGTATGTCATGCCTGAAGTCCAAGTAAAAACTGTTAATGCTGGAGTTGAAGTGGTTGCAATGTAGACCAAAATCAGTAGTAACTGCAGAATGTGTGTGTAATATTTGAAATGCTGATGCAGGCATGAAGGCCTGCACCAAGGATTCATTCAGTACGGGGTTCATTTTCTGGTTAAGCACTCCCAAAGCTACAGCTCCTAAAAGCTATCGTGTGGCTGAAGGTACAAATTCAGCTTTGGAGCTTTTTGGATGAGTATGCAATAATGATGTTGTTATTACCATTGTACTTGATCACATCCTAAATGGGGTGATTTCTTGTCTCCTGAGAATGCAAATGAAAATCTGCTTGTACATGTCTTCAAGGGGCATACCTCTTTGGAGTAGCCTCAAGTCTTTTGCCTGTTTATTTCAGCTTTGGATTTAGTATTGATACCATCTCTGGATACTATCCAGCCTGAAACAACTACAGAGTGCAGAAAATTAGTTATATTGTGAAAACATGTAGGTGAGAAGTTCCTGTCACGTAGTAGAAAATCTGTTTTAAAATATAGGGAGACAGGGGAGCAGCGAGTGAGACTTGGCAAGCTTGCCTCTCTCCTACCTGCAAGTTTAGCCAAGTCTTACAGGATAAGATGTTGCATAGAAGTGTCTTTACACCAGACATGGAGCAAAATACAGTTTGTGTGCCATGTCATTGTGGGAAGCAGTGATGGGAATGGGTGAAGGCTGTTTAGAGACTCCTGTGAAAAGAAATGATGATCAAAGTTCAGATTTCCCCTTCATAGGGATGATACTGGCTGAGCCTAGAACCAGACTGTCATCTCTGTAGACACTATACCCATGAATAGGTCCTTCAGCCCAAGGAAGTTCTGATCTCTCTTACTCCTCTATGTGCCTCTTTCCTGCAGCTTTCTTTGGCCCTGTTTCAACTCCAGCACAGGATACGCATGAAATGATGATCGGCCCCATCATTTTCCAGGTGTTTATGGGAGATATTACCAAGGAAAAATCAGATGTCATTGTAAACATAACGAACAGAAACTTTAACCTCAGAAAAGGTACTTTACTTGATATTATAGATGAAAACAGAACAAGTGCTTGGAAGGGCTGGATAAGGAGAATATGGATCTCTTTTTTTTCAGTGTTCTAAAACATTTTGTTTTATAGTGTAGTTCCCATTTTATTCCTTAATGTATGAAAGCCCTAGGAAACATCTGAGACTGTCTCTTGCTCTCTCTTCCAATGTAAGAAAATAAAAAAAAAAAAGAATTAAGACAAAAATCTTCAGGGTATTCTCAAATCTCAAACTATTTAGTCTGTGTTGCAGGATGTCATGTTTAACATTCCCATGGGAAAGCAAAAGTAATTTTTTTCTTCTTCTCTTTGTTATTTTCATAGAATCTTTTTATAGAGCTAAATAAAAAGACAAACCTCAGTGAGGATCTCAGCCAAACTTGTTAGGTACTTCAGACATCAATTTGAGTTGAAAAAACGTAAGCCAAACGCTTAGGCAACCAAGTTTTTCGGTTATAACCTGTATTGTTGCCAGAAATTAGAGATTTGTAGGTGATACATGGTACCATGTTGTGTCTTAGATGGGGCTTTAATAATATTAACAGAAGTAACATTGAAGTCGTATGTCTCTTCTTGCTAAGGTGTTTCTAAAGCCATTCTGGAAGGCGCTGGACAAGCTGTTCAAGATGAGTGTACCCAATTAGGTATGGTGCAGCATTTCTGATCTGTTTTCTAAAGGAGTCCATATAGCTGTTGAGCCCTCTAAGTGCCTACTGTGCATGCAGCTGTTATGTGTACTGTGCTGTATCAGCTAATTCTTTAGCTGGTTAATGTGGTATTTGTAAAACCACTAATGAAGGAAGAGAAAGAAAAAAAAATCAAGACAGCCTATAAACAAATACAAAGAGCTTAATCTACTCGTTATTGCATCCCCTTATTCCATTAAAACTTTTGATGCTAAAAACAAAACGAATTTGTGTCAAACAGAGCTATGAGCAGAGAATGGTGTTGGCACAAATAGAATAGCATACCTGCTTTAGAGCAGCTCTCTATCTGGAACTTGTTTTCTTCTTCCTGAGAGAAGATACATAGTAATATTTCCTCTTGGCCTAAGCAGCAACACTTGACCACCTTCTTTGCATGACCAAAAGGAAAATTAGTGTAGCTGGGTTCCTGCCTCGGAAGAGGCATCCGTTTGTAAACCAAATTCAGTTCGTGACCAGCAACGAATGGTGATTTGAAATGGAAAAACAATGTGACTTAAAAGCCCACAAAATAATGGGAAGATGGAAAGAGGCTAGTGTGGAGGTCAGATCAGAAGTTCAACCAAAGGGAAAAAAATGTGGAAGAGGAGCGAGAAGCTGGCCTGAATTGTGCCAGGCCAAGAGGACAATTCAGGCTAGCCAGCATGGTGGAATATGGCATATTTGTTTGTGCCAAGGCTGACTGCAGCATTGGTCTATGTGATTTTATTCTCCAGGCTTAGAAAATTTAGGAGTGAAGGCAAATAAATTGGAAGCATAAATTGAATATCTGGGGCTAGAAAGTAAAATTGGAGAGGAATTCATATGGAAGGAGCCTTGCAGCTTGTCCTGGGGCATCGTTGTCATTACTGTTTTACCTCAACAACCTTGTCCTTAACAAGGATTAGCATGAGTTTACACTGTGGAGAATTGTTGATTGTGTGCTTCCTTTTCAGCCTTGCAGCCTCACAATGACTTTATAACCACTCAAGCAGGACAACTGCCATGCAAAAGAATAATTCATTTTGTTGCCCAGGACGATATCAAGATACCAGTGTCCAAAGTGCTTCAGGAGTGTGAATTACAGCAATATGCCTCTGTCAGCTTCCCAGCAATTGGGACAGGTTTGTGTCTATTTTTGAACAGGTTTCATTGCATGTGATTCTCATGAAATCAGAGTTCAAGCAAAGCATTTGATTTATCTGGAAAAGGTTGTTCTTTGGCGAAAAGATTTGTAGAAACTGTGGTCTCTCCCAAAGTTACAATCTTAATGCAGACTTGGAAAACTTTACTCCATGTTGTCAGCTAGTGTAGGGAGTAAATGACACACTTCAGAGTTATTTTCTGTTTGTTTTGTTTAGTGAACAAATGCTAGCTAAGTAATGCAGAATATGTACAGGGATGCCTTGCATAAATTCAACTAAACCTGCATCTGAAGCAAAAGTTGGCTACTAGGCTGCTGAATGCAAGTCCTCCAGCCTTCTACTTCAAAACTGGATTAAGTGCCATGTTAACAGAAATAAACTTTTTCATTCCTGGTTGCTGTAAAGCCAGTCTTGAGCCTCTTTCCCTGCTAGCTGGAAACCTTTCCTAACTAGCCAGTGTAAGGTTATTTGTGACTGGTTCATGATTCAAGTGTTTGTGGGTAGGACAGAGCTGTTCTTTTGTTGACATTTTAGCCCATTGTAGAAGCTCTTAATTATTTAAAAATGCGAAATGTTTCTAATTTGTTTCAGGTGAGGCAGGTCGGGATCCGACCACAGCAGCTGATGAAATGATGGATGCAATAACTGACTTTGCAAGAAATAACTCTGTTCAGTCTGTGAAAACAGTGAAAGTTGTCATCTTCCAGCCTCATCTGCTAAGTGTGTTCCATGCAAGCATGCTCAAAAAAGAACGTTCTGATAAAAAATGGACATTCAAATCATTTTTTTCTAGGATACCATGTAAGATATCACTTCTAAATACAGATCATAGATCATCTGTCTCCGACACTCTGGAGGGCTGTGCTGCCATCCAGAGGGACCTGGACAGGCTGGAGAGTTGTGCAGAGAGGAACCTCATGAGGTTC
>JAUBOD010000846.1:289354-308969 GCA_032353885.1 Nothura maculosa | reverse complement strand
AAAAGAGCTCCCTATGTAGAGTTACAGTTGGGGTCATCTCAGCAGTTCGGGCACGAGTGACCTGCACTGTGAATAGCAGCAGCTCTGACTCCTACCATGCATTTCTGCCATGTCCTGAAATACTCAGTGTGCAGAATCCATGCTGAAAATCAGGTTATTTCTCTGTCAGGACCCTGTCATGCCTGCTGTGTTCAGCTTTGCTAGTTAGTCGTGCTGCCTATTTTTCTTCAAAATCTGCCTACAGAGAATTTTCTTGTAATTTTGTTCCAGACGGACGTTATTGTCAACAGCGTTGGCGTGGATCTGCAGCTGGGTGTGGGGCCTCTTTGCAGAGCCCTGCTGCAGAAGGCTGGCCCACAACTCCAGTTAGAGTTTGATCAGGAAAAGCAAAGGCAGGCGGCTGGTAAAGGCACCGTGTTCCGCACCGATGGATACAATCTGCTCTGCCAGACTGTGTTCCACGCTGTTGTTCCCCTCTGGGATGGAGGAAGTGGAGAGGCTCTGAAGGTAGGTTTGTAATTGCTGTAACGGCTTTGGATTTTGAAATGAAATCTATTGGGGAACCCATTCTGAAGTTTAAGATTTAAAAAAAAAAAGTTAGTATGGATTTTAAAATATTTTGGTTAATTTAGCTCAATTTACTTCTATTGAGTGACCTTAAATATGTCTTGATGTGGTACCTCTGAGGGCTTTTCTCATATCAATGTTGTCTCTGTGGAATTAATAACTGATTATCTAATCTTCAAATAAACGAGGGATCTTTGCTGTGTTTTGCAGACCCTAGAAGACATAATCAATTTTTGCCTGCGTGAGACCGAAGAACGTGGACTGAATTCGATCACTTTCCCAGCAATTGGAACTGGAGGATTTGGCTTTCCCAAATCCACTGTGGCTCAATTAATGTTTGACACAGTGTTCAAGTTCAGTAGCCATCACTCTCCCAAGAGACTCCGGGAAGTTCATTTTCTCTTGTACCCCAAGGATACTGCTAACATTCAGGTATTTCTTCTCGTGGCCAAGTCTTCTGTGTCGAGACCTTCTCTAGTTATGCCTTACTGATATATTTATAATTATATTACTTTCTCAAGGGAGTCATTCAGTACTTGCATACTGCATTGGGTCAGTGAAAGCAGGCTGGCTCTGCTGTTTTGTTGCTTTTCTCTCACCTTTTCTCTCACCTTAGGCATTTACCAGTGAACTGGAACGCCGGGTAGCTGAGAATCACATTAAGGCAACACCACAACACAGTAAGTTTTCGAGGGAGTCATGGGCATGGGGCAGATGGAAAATATTGCAAAGCAATTTCAAAGCCAGTGCTACTGTATAGAAGATGGGATCCTCATGGGAGAACCACAGTTTGTCATGTTGAGAAGATATGAGAAATTGGAGTCACCTTGCCAGGTCATCATTAATCATATGTACATCTGTATCTTTAATCTCCTGGGTAGAGGGGTGCAGAAAGGCTGCTTTCTGTCTCATTTCTGAGTTAACTGTAATGTGACGCAGTAGGAAAAGCAACAGCAAACTGCATCAACAGCAGGGCCTTCTGTGAACAGATAGCTCCATCTTTCTCATTTACTCTCAGAATTAATTAGAAAAAGTTAAGAATGAAGACATAAAATACAAATAAGAGAAATTTAGACTAGTAAGACACACATTTGTATCAGTGAGGGTAAGGATGAAATAACTTCCAAGGTTGTGAGTGGGTATCCATTACTGGTGTTACTTCATCTGAAGCTGAATTCTCTGCTTAGTCAGTTCAGGAAAGGCTGTTATATAGCAGGTCCAATCAGGTAGGCAGAACATTCCTGTCCGAGTTTTATTGTGTATGAGTTTGCAGGAATAGAAATGGTTTCATTTTCACAGTATTTAAATAGGATAGATACCTTACGTGCCAATTTTCAGCGATGGAGTAAGCAGAAGTAAGCAGAGGCTCTCTAGATGACATCAAGTTGGTTTCACATTCCTCAAAAAGATTAAATTGAATTTATCTGACAGTTATTTGTCCATCATATAAAATTTCCATAAATATAATAGAATAACAGCCAAAACTAAAACAGGACTATTGTAAGATGGACTTTGTTGTTGTTGCATTTTTTCCTTGCAGCTTTCATTGGGCCAGTTGTGAGCTACTCACCAGGAGTTCATGAAATGAAGATTGGTTCTATTACACTTCAACTAATTAATGGGGATATTACCAAGGAAGACACAGATGTTATTGTAAACATAACAAGTCCAGCATTTAATGCTAACTCAGGTATTTCATTGAATATGTAATTATTTGATAGTAAATTCAGGCTAGGTTTTAGAAAGGGAAGTGGAAATCTGTCTGTATGTGAAACTTCTTTATAAACTATTTTTCATATTAGAGGGAGAAAGTGAGTGGTAATCTGTCAGAAAATAGATCCGAAGCTATCTTGGGTTTTATATATGCCCGGAATATTCCATTTCATTAACCAGACTACTCAAACAGAAGATTTAGGTCCAGAATTTTTATAGGTTAACTAGAAGATAACTTTTAGATCAAATATAATGCTGGCCCTAATGCGCCCCTTACTGAGCCAAAGATCTGGTTTAAAAAAATGATCTGTAGGAGGCTGAAAGTCCTTTGGTGATGGTGTGAATTGTAAGAAGGAAAGACAGCAATGGACAAGGCAGAGCAACCTGCGAGTTTGGGGAGGACCGTGCTCTTTGCTGCTGGAGCGATGAAATTGGAGTTACTCATTACAGGTTCTAGGCAAGAATGAAGGCAGCACTTTCCCTGCAGCCAGGCAGCCACGGAGGGCTCACAGGGCAGCTGGCAAGGTGTTACACTGTCTGGGAATTTGGGGGGTTCGTGAACTACAGAATTTGGATGAAGTTTTGAGTAAAGGTATCTAAGGCAACTTAATTAATGTGGTTTTTCTTTTTTTCTCATTTAAAGCAATTATGGATGCTGCTGGTTCCCAGGTAAAAAGAGAATGTGCTCAGTATGGTAAGTTACAGCAACCTGTTTTGTTTGGTTAGGCTTTTCTGAAAATTGAACTTAATGCTGTTATTATGATTTTCCACTCTGATAGTGTAATTATTACATTAGAAAAATAAGCTTTTACTTTCAGGAATTGTGAAAAATCCTGTTTTCATGACACCCAATTGGAGAATTTTGATTCTTGCAACTGAATAGAAGTTGAGTACAATTTTCTAATGCCAATGAGTGCTTGGAAATTCTTGTAGTTTAAGGTCTGGATTCCTGAGATTACCCATGCATGTGCCTAATCTCAAAGCAGAAATAGTCTCATTGACTGTAGCATAATTTTTAAGCTCACCTATTGTCAGCTACAGGGGAACTGAAGTTTTAAGACTGGTGCCAGACCTGAGGAAAAGTGATGGAATATTTTCTGTTGGCCTAGGCAGATGCACGACTTCTTAAGTTTCTTAAGAACTAATGGGCAATCTGGTTTGGTGTTCTCAGCTACACTGCTATTTTTGATTGAAAGAAAGTAATTCTGTTTGTTAGCCTGATCACTGTTTTTATAGTCACTTCACTTGGCCAGATCAATACAGTAGTTAAATCACTCACTATGAGTGACTCCTAGGAGCACAAGTTTGAAGAGAACCCAGGAGTTAACTTTTAGGATGGACTTTGTTGGATATTTTCTCACCTTTAGCTCTACAATCTAATGTTTTTTACAGTCTTGTCTCAGCACATGCAAAGCATCTCTCAATCATTATGCCTATGACCAGTGAGGTGGTTTATAAGTCTATATTCATAAATCCATCTATCCTCACAAAATGACTCCATTTTTAGAAGCTTATACTCAAAAGTGCTCTGAAAAAGGCAAGTCTTTAGAGATTCCATACCACAGTTCTTAAGCGAGATGATCATTATCTTAATGGACTTATTTTAACTGTTCAGCTATTCTGCAGAATCATAATTTGTGTCTCCTTTGTCTTTTGTGGGCCAGCTTGGCAGCTTCAGAGTGGTTTTGTTACCACGGAAGGTGGAAATCTGCTGTGCAAGAAGATCATCCACCTGATTCATAGTCTGGACATAAAGCAGCGGGTGACCCAAGTGCTTCAGGAGTGTGAGCACCAGATGTACACATCCGTGGCCTTCCCAGCAATTGGAACAGGTTTGTTTTTTCCTGGGAGGGCAACCAGGGTTGCGATTTCAGCAACTGGGACAATATTAATGGTTGCAGTAGGGATAACAGTTTTGTATAAACTGTGATATGTGAAAATTCATTGGAGTCAGTTCAGACACTGCTGGTCCACGTCAGCTGGGGCTTGCTACCTGCTTTCTTGATTTAGCCTCGATTTTCATGTTGTTGACTGAGTGGTGTGTTCTATATTTTCGTTTAGGTCAGGCAAAAGAGAGTCCAGCAAATGCAGCTGATAACATGCTCGATGCTATAATTGAGTTTGCAAGGCAAAAAGCTCTGCTGTGTTTGAAAATAATTAAAATAGTCATCTTTGAGACAGAGATGAACAGTGAATTTTATGAAAGCATGAAGAAAAGACAAGAATTAAATGCCCACAGTTCTGATACAGATGAATCTAAATTACCATGTAAGTAGGAGTGTTTTCCATTTGCCTGGGCACATACAACTAAAATAGTTTAAAAACTTAAGTAAAACTAACCTTTTTTTTTTGTTGTTGTTGGTATTGTGTACTTTGTTGCAGCATTATTTTTTGGCAAAAAAAAATCCACTGAGAAGAAGCAACCCTTGAATTTGGAGAAGAAAGCTGAGGTAGTGACATTCCAAATTTGTGGCGAAAGACAGCAAGATGTGGATGAGGCTTCATCCTGGATAATGAACTTGATTTTAAAGGAACAGAGTGAAAACATTATTTCAGATGAGCTAATTAAAAGTTTTGATTGGAGGCAGATGAAGACTCTGGTAGATCTTCAGAGAAGAAAACGTGTTACTTTTCAGTTGGAAAATAATCAGTCTCCCCCACGCATTAAAATTTCTGGTATTAGCCAGGATGTCTATTTGGTTTCTATGGAAATTCAAGCTATGATCCAAAAACTTAAGGATGCTCAAGAAAAACAAGGCAAGGCAGAGCTTGTGTATAGCCTAGTGGAATGGAAGTATCAAGAGAGCAATGATACTTTTGTAACTTTTGATAAGCTGACGAATATGCAGCTGGAAGATGCTAAAATAACTAAAAAGACACATCTTAAAGTCAAAATTAAGAATAAGAATTACAAAGTGAATCTGAACACTCTGCAAGCTAATGATGACCGAGGAACAACTATAACCATTCAACGTGTGCCAAAGAATGAAGGTAAATTACAGCCTCGTTAATCAAAAAAAATATTGATAGTGAATGATAATTCTGATATATACAACTCAAAATAGGTATTCTGAAAAAAGTAAAGCTTTTCCGCAACATTTTTTTAAATTTTTGGCCAGACATGCCACAGCCAGTAATCTTTAGTTTCAAAATTAGTGGCAATTATGACAAAAACTATAACTGTGAATTTTTAAATACAAAACTCATCCATACCTACGTGACACATGAGAACAGGTTTCATGCATAAGTCTGATGAAGGAAGGAAATAATAATAAGCAAAATTGTGTGGTACTTGGATGATGAAACCCATAGCAAAAATGTACCATCTTACCAGTGCATTACAGAACTAACAGTTTATTCAAGAGAGAGAATTTTGTTGGCAGAAAGCATTGCCTAAGGTGGTGTCCTCCTGGCCTTTTGCATCCACTTGCCTGGGAAAACTGGCTTTTGCAGATGTGTCTGTCGAACCAAGTGGGCTGGTTGTGCTCATCCTCCCACCCTTGTTTCGCAGAGAGGCAGGCAGAGCTGCCCACAGAGTGGGAGGACATGAAGGACAAGCAGGTCTTGGTGGTGAATCTCCCGCCGATGAGCCAAGAGTATCAGGACGTTGAGAAGGAATTTCAGAAAACCTGTCCCAACTTCACCATAGAGAAGGTGAGGTCCTATGGAAAAAAAATATATATATAGTGCAGAAAATATTAATAGATTCCCTATGTGCATGTCTATTGAGGGTCTGCAGGCTAATACACGTCCTGTGTGTGCATAAGCACAGCATGGTGTGACAATAAACCCAGCTGCGTTTCCTATGGCTTGCACTGGCTGGGGCTGCTGGCTTTCTTGCTGGTCATGGCAAGCCAGTGGCTGCTTTTCTTTAGGCTGAGCTTATGCTTTGCTCACTGGCTATTCAGTATTTCCACTGGGAAAGCTCTGTGTTGCACCAGTTCTAGATGGGGCAGCTCCCCACAGCCCCAACCTTGTGGCCTGGCCATGAAGCTCTGCTCTCCTTCACCACCCTCAGGGTGGTCTGCTTCCCTGAGAGCCCCAGAGCCCACCAGGCTTTGACCAGAATGTTGGGAGTTGTTTCTAATTGTGGGAAAGTCTGGGAAACACTGTCTGGGAAGATAATGGCTCTGGGGAATGTGGAATTATTTAGAAGCAAGAAGGGGCAAGAAATCACAGAATCACAGCAAGGTTGAGGTGGAAGGGACATCTAGAGATCATCTAGTCCGGGGGTGCAGTAACAGGTATTTGAAATAAAATTTCTCCTGTGATGAGACTTGTGTCACTTAGATGAGAGTGTGGTCACTCAGGCATGAATAGCAGAAAATATTAGTGTTGAAGAGGAAAGATCAGGTAATGGAATATATTTTCTGTTGAAAATGGAAAGCTCGGAGTCCTTTTTCCCCTGAAAATAGATTTCAATAAATTTCCCCTTTTACAGCAATGCCTGTAAGATTATACTTGGATGCAAATATGCTGTATTTCCCTCATGCTCTATTCAGATTGTTTCCATAAGGAGCCAGCAACATCTTCCTATCGATTTATTTTTATCAAGCGGTTTCTCATGAGCTGCTGAGCTGCACAGCGATGGGCTGATGCTGCCTTTCCTGCTGAGATCTAGAAGAGAGGCATTAAACATAATGCCACAGTTCAGCCATTAGTGGCAAAATCATTAGTAAAGATGATTGGGGTATACAGAACACGTGCTACCTGAATGCTCCATTGCTCCTAGCCGTAGTGCAGCTGCTATTTCCAAAAAATACCAGTGCATTGCTGGTATAATCACCTATTTAACTGGTGTATTAGGCAAGGCAGACACATGATAAAGCTGTCAAGCCCAGAAACGTTGTTGTAAGTGGTATCCTTGTATCTGGGTGTCTGGATTTGCAGAAGCTCACAGACCCATTTCCTGAAGTGAAGCTCAGGCCAGGAGGGCAGCATGGTTACAGCTTTCCCGCTGCAGGCTCGATTTTGTCTTCATGCTTGGCTGTCGTGATGAAATGATCACTACCGGTATAAACACAGGTCTACTTTGTAACTTCACAGATCGAAAGAGTACAAAATCCCTCCCTCTGGCAGGCCTATCAAATCAAGAAGGGTGAGCTGGATAAGAAAAACAAAAGTTGCATGAATGAGAGGTTGCTTTTCCATGGGACAGGAGCAGCCTCACTGAGCCTCATTAATTACAGGGGATTTGATCGTGGCTTTGCTGGAAAAAATGGTGAGTCCTTCCCAGACTGAAGGTAACTGCTTCCTTCCGCACGTGTCTAATATCCGAGGGGACAACTGGGTGGCAGAGCTGCAGGTGGAACCCAGGTGGAGACCAAGATAAGAAACAACTTTATAATTTGTAATCCTAATAACAGAAGGAGAAGTGGGAGGGGGCTTTGTGGGTGCTTCTGTGAATATGAACACTAACTGTACTGGGAAATGTCTTTGCCAACAGCTGCCTTGATTGGAAACGGAACCTACTTTGCCGTCAACGCGTGTTATTCTGCCCAGGATGCTTATTCCCGGCCGGATCCGAGTGGTAGAAAACACATGTACTTGGCTCGGGTGCTCACGGGGCAGTTCTGCCCTGGGAGCACGGGACTCGTCACCCCTCCGTCCAAAAACACGGACGACACGGCCGACCACTACGACAGCGTGGTGGATAGCAAGAATTCTCCAAATATATTTGTCATCTTCAACGACATCCAGGCGTACCCGCAGCACCTCATTACCTTCAGGAAATAGACTATTTGTGATAGAAAGTGCCCAAGGCTGCCTGCTCTCGAGGAGGTCGCCAGCAGTTTTTTCTCAGGGATCCAATAACCTTTTGCTGCTGTTTAGAGCCTAAAATGCACTTTGTGTTCCCTGTGTCACTCCTGCCCTGACGTACTCTCAGTTTAGAGCCGTTTCTCCCCAACACTGTCTGCATCAGACTTGGGTGTGCAGAATCCCGCCCGTGGGAATTTAAAGTGATTATAATAATGATAATACATTGATAATGATGATGGTGGTGATAATAAAACCTCTGATTCCTTCCTGACCCTGTAGAGCATTGACACCTTTGGGACAGCCTGGGCTCCTGAGCTCAAAATTCCCTGAGGGAATTACTGAATTTCCATAACACAACAACGTGAGCCCGGCCTAAGCAAGCTGGGTGCGTGCCCAGCCTTGCATGGCCAGCCGGGACCCCTTGCCTAGGTTTCGGATTAATAGCGGCGCTTTCGGGACCTCCCCGAGGTTTGGGGTTAATAGCGGCGCTTTCGGGACCCTCTCTGGCTTTGGGGTGAAACGCGGCGCTTTAGGGGAGCCACGGGGCACAAAGGGGCCAGGGCGGCCCCTCCTCTCCCGTCTCCGCCCTTCCCGGCGGGACGAGCCGCATCCAATCAGGAGTGCGCGCGGTGCCCGCCCCGCCTCCCCGCCGCTCTCCCCGCCCTCCCATTGGCGGCGGGCGCCGCCAGTCGCGCTGCCTCCATGGAGACGCGGCGGAGAGGCAGCCCAAGATGGCCGCTGAGGCGGGCGGCGGGCGCCGCCGCTCCCGCCTGCCGCTCGCCGCCCTCATGGCCGCGCTGCTGTTGCCGCCGCTCCTGGGCTCTCCGTCCGCGTGCCGGCACCGCGTGCCCCGCCGCGACGAGGTGCGGAGCGGAGCGGGACCCACCCGGGGCGGGGCGGGCAGGGCCCGGGGCGGGCGGGCTGCGCTCACGGCGCCCTTGCCCTGTGCCCAGGTCGTCTACCAGGTGCCGCTGAGGGAGAGCCGCGTGGCGAAGCGCAGCGCGGGCCGCCAGCTCCGCATCAGGGCCCTGTACGACCGCAGCGTGGAGGAGTAAGTGCCGCGGCCGCCACCCCGAGGGGCGCGCCCGCCCCGCCAGCGCGCTCATCTCTGTTGTTTTGTTTTCAATACAGCCTGCTTCCCGAGAAAAGGCACCTTGTTAAGGTAGGGGATGTTTATTTGGGGCTTTTATCACTTCTTTAGCTCATCTTTCCCTCCCCTCCCTTATTTATTTATTTATTTATTTATTTATTTCCCCTCTTGTGCATGTGTTGTCACAGAGATGAAACTAGGGCCTTTCCTGTTTAATTGGTGGCTCTGGACACAGCCGTCCCGCATCCCTGTAATGGGGGAGCCGCCTCTGTGCGGAGGTTCCTCCCAATGCTCCAAATACCAGCGGGGCGGATGCGGTGGAACAGGTACCAGCCCTGGGCTGACAGCCAAAGGCCTCATCAAACACTGTGTTTTGAAGGTTTTTGGTGCCCTTGGGGACACTTTAGGTATCTCTCCTTGCTAGTTTTGAAACATTGATGCCAGTAAGGAGTGAAAGCCAAATTATTGGCTGCAAGGAGGTGGGAGCTCCAGGGAATCCATGTACCCTTTCCAGGGTTTAGTAAGTTCAGGGCATGTATAGGGCAGATACATTCAGCATCTTTGGAGTTGTATGTCTGATTTACAGCTGACTTCTTGCTCCTTCTGTCACCCTGATAACAAAATGTGGCAGTCTGGGAGCATTTTGTTCCAACATACACTGATAACTGAACTTCCTAAGGAGCTGTGAACAAGGCTCCGTGTCTGCTGCTTGCTCATACCGCAGCGTCTAGGTAGCTTCAAGTGCCTTGATAGTGTCTATAAGGTAAACTGTGCCTGCACGGGTGCCGTGTGACTTGTATTTGTGTTCCATTTAGAGCAAACTCCTTCCTCAAGCTATTTCTTATTTGGAGAAGACTTTTCAAGTGCGCAGGCCTACAGGTACTATATTACTAAGCAGGTATGTGAAAAGTGGTCAAAAAGCACTTGTATTTGATACTTAAGTTTGTATTGCATAGACGATAAGATAACAGTAGAGTAAGAATGTAAGAAATTCCCTCTGGGATCAGATGAGTGGCTCATTGGGCACAATAAACCCTTTGGATATGGTGGTGGGGTGTCCTGTTTACAGAGCATTCACAAACCTGGCTGCAGCCTGTGGGCAGTGTCTACATTAGTGATAGGAGAGGAATTAAAGACTGCATACCCTGCCTGCTTCCTTTTATTGTTGTTTCCATTTATGAACCTGTTCTTAATGTCTTTCAGACCTGTAGATATTCCTGTAACAACAGGAAACGTTAGGTCTTTGAGTACCCCACAATTAACACTATTTACTGAGAAACTTAAATGCCATTGTATTAAAAATACCTATAGTTACAGTGCAATTTCGGTGCTATGAAACTATTTTAAGGTTTCTTTTCTAATTCTAAAATAGTTCTAACCGTCTCTCATGTTTGATTGAAGGCAGTGTGCAACAAACCAGTATTTAAGGAAGAAAGCCGACCCTCACAGGTACTGCCGAGGAGCCTGTGCAGAGCATACGAGGTGTGGGCCGGTTATTGTGCCTGAGAAACATCTCCAGGTAAGCTCAGCCTTGCAGTACTTCCCTAGAAGTTAATCTGCTCGCTCTGCATGTCTCATCCATTGGGAGGTCACTGGGTTTGAGCAGCAGATCAGGAAACCCTGGTTTAGCAGGAGCTTCTCGGTTCATGCTGCTGAACAGAAAGTCAAATAAAACTGTTGACTGTTTGCCCTTCTTCCAACTTGCAGTATAGCAAGTACAGCAAGGTGCACCAAGATTATGAAATTCCAACTGTTGTTGCTAAATATCATGTGTAAATTATAACCAGCTTCATTATTGTCCTTTACTAGTGAGTCAGAGTTTCACAGAACTACTCATAAGTTTTGGTTTTAAAGATTACTTAGATTATCCTTAGATAATCTCAGATCTCACTTAGATTATCCACTAAACTAGGTCAAGAAATGCTTCTAACTTCTCTGATACGATTTGTTTTTTCTTTATTCAACTAGACTGTGACTTCCAGATCTGTAGCTTTTTGATGCTTTTAAACTATTAAAAATATTTTGATTGAGTTATCTGTAAAATGTAATTAAAACTTGTATATGCTATTCTACTGATCAAATTTTTTACATCAGTAAGAAACGGTTCCAATTTGAAGGTATCCAACTCTTTGGTTTTTGGTGATGCTGGGAGTTTTATATTATTTTTTTCCCAAAGCTGGTACCTTTTTAACTTCTGTTTGTTCTTTTTAGGTCATACCAGGGCAGTGAACTAAAATACTCATTTGAAATAGTCATCCAAATAGTCATTTGAAAGATATTCTTTAGCTCTACTTCTTTCACTGTGGTAGCTCTCCTTCTTTCACTGTGGCCATACAGCCTTTTTTGTTTTTTCAAATGTCTTAAGATGGAATTTATTTTTCTCTTTGGGCTAGAGATCTTGTATGACAGCACTTGTTTTACAACACGACAGCTCACACTTTCCTTCTCCCCCGTGAATACAACGGCAGCAATGCAGGGTGTGCAACGAGAGCGAGTGGCAGTGCGGGCCCGTGGGGCCGCCCGAGCAGGAGGGCGTGCGCGACGCCGACTTCGCGCTCTACGTCAGCGCGCTCACCACCGAGCGCTGCGGCCACGAGAACATCATCGCCTACGCCGCCTACTGCCAGCTGGAGGCTCAGGTGGACAGGTGGGGCTGCCCTGGGTGCTGGTTTGAACTTCTGGGGTTTTTGGAGTTTATTTGAAGGTTTGGTTTGTCTGTGTTGTGTGTAATATGCAAAAATGCAAGTGTTACAAATGAAGGAAAACACTTTCCTTTTCAGTGGCTAATAAGTATGAAATAATTTGAACTGAAGCACTATATTCTTATAAAAACCACAAAGCAAATAATGTTCCAACTCATAAAGCTGTAGCATAGAAATCTAAGACACTCGTGTCTAGACTTTGACAAGATACTGTTTCACGGATGTCATATTTTCCAATTTAAAGAAAAATGGAGCTAGGCACTGCTTATGTTTCTAGCTCAGTAGCACTTGCTGAAATGATTATCAGATGTATAATATCCTACCTAAAACTTGGTTCTCGTACTGTTATCGCTAATTTTTGTGTAGAATGTCGGAGATATATAATTAAAAGACGTGCATTTATACAGGAGATATTTTTCCCTGAAATTATTGCCTAGTAACCGTATTAAGTGATCTATAAAGGATGGAAGGAAACTGTTTAGAAAGACTTATTTCTAAATTAGTCTTTTGTGTGCGTTTATTTTTAAATCCAGTAGAGGGATTAAAAGTGTTGCTTTCTGCTTCAAGTGAATATGACTTGACTTGGCTAGCGTTTTACTGAAAAAAACTTACAAACTGTCTTGCAGGCCAATCGCAGGCTATGCTAATTTGTGTCCAAATATGATTTCAACTCAAGCTCAAGAATTCGTTGGCATGTTGTCTACAGTGAAACACGAGATTATCCATGCCCTGGTAAGGCTTGATGTTACCAAATGCTTTTATGGAAATTTGGGATGGTTTCCTATGTTCCCCCAGCTCACTGCAATAGAGAAATGTTGTGTATAAGAGCAGAGAGACAATTATTTTCTTGTTTCCCCCATCTCATCTGCTAATTGCCTTAAGGTGCAACTTATCCAAGGTTTCTATTTGTCTGATTTGTATCTGAAAGGGTTTCTCTGCTGGACTGTTCGCGTTCTATCGTGATGATGATGGAAAACCTTTAACAGCAAGATCCATGGATGGGCTTCCTCCCTTTAATGAAAGGTCTGTTATTTCTGTATGTATTTATTGGACCTGTGAGTTCTTCCTTTTCAGTTGAATTGAAGGATGTTTCCAGCTTGTTTTTTTAGAAATATTCTTTGCTGTCAGCCTCTTGAAAATGCAGCCTGATTCCTTTATTGAAATGCTCTGCTTTTGTTATGTTCAATATTACTTACTTCTTTTTTGATCTTTTATTACATTGATGGCAAGGACTTGTAACATCCACACATTTTAACAACTAAGATATGATTTAATTTATTAGGATACTTAAATGTTTGAATTACCAGGCACAAATGTAGTTGCTCCTCAAACACCTTACCAAATTGAGACATTATCTGCAATTCATGTACTCTGTTTTTATTTAAGGCTTGTATATTACTGAAGGTATCACTCTGGAGGAGTAGCCGTAGGTGTGGTCTGCTACATGATTTTATGGCTTGTTTACTATGTGAACAAATAGCAGGTGTTGGGGAGGGGAGGTTTTTTGGGGTGAGAGGCAAGGAACACTATTTCATTTAGTTGATATTGCTACAACCTTGCAACAATATTCCTTTAGACTTTTTTTTTGCAGATGGAAGGATAGAGAGGAGTTTTGTGTTTTCTCTGCATTATTTTTTGTACTTTTAAAAAAATCCTTCATTACAGGTCTAATCGCAAAGTCCTGAGTTTGCAGATTTATCTTAGTAATTTTTACGTAGCTTGGCTTATTAAGTCAGAACTGGGTATATATAAGAAGGAGAAATATAAAGATTGGGTCTGATTCTGTCTAATTGTGGAGATAACTTATTCACATTAGTCTGAGAATATCTATAACTGTCATTCTTGTTACAGTCTAGGCTTGTATGAGTGGAGCAACAAGGTGGTGGCGAAGGCTGTGAGGTTATGGGATGTTCGTGGTGGCAAAATGCTGCGTCATGCCGTGTATCTTCTTATCACGCCTCGTGTCATTGTAAGTATGGATTAATTTAGGCTTTGACCTTTGCATGTCCAGATTACTGTCCTTTAAGAAGGAATGACCTAATACTAAATTGCTTTTTTCTTGAAATGTGCCCCCAAGGCTATGCAGTTTAGACATTCCTCTCATTTTCAAGTAAAGTGGAAAATGGCTAAAGGACATGGAGATAAATTGGCGTGCTGAGAGACAGTGATGGGTTTGGGAAGGAGCCAGTACGAGGTGAAGGAGAGTGGATATTGAAGGTTCCTGAATTCCACTCTTCTGATGTTTTCCTATAGATTTGTTTGGAAACCTTGGGCACCCAGCTGATGTCCTGTTAAGGCTGTTCCCATAACAGTTAGTTTATATAGCTTAATTCTTGTGAAATATCCTGACTTTTTTGTCTTATTAAAAAAAAAAAAAAACTATTATTTTCATCTTTAATTTTCATCTTACTGTTACTTTATCCATTGCAAAATGATACATTTAAGAGAAATTTCTCAAGTAGTCCTTGAAAACTCTTTATTTCCACACTTCTAGCCCCTTGCCCCCCTGTCAGCGAAAGAAGTGCTTTTCATTCAGAGGAAAATAAAACAGTTTAAAAGGAAATACTGAAATATTTTTGAAAGATAACTCTGAGAAATGTGCATGTGAGTGTGGCTCTGTATTTTGAGAGTTGTTCTGAAATATTGCCTTTGTAGGAAGAAGCTCGGAAACACTTTAATTGTCCAATCCTGGAGGGAATGGAGCTTGAAAATCAGGGCGGAATGGGTACCGAGCTGAATCACTGGGAGAAGAGGCTGCTGGAGGTTGGTGCTAGCAGGAGAAATGAGGAAATCCCTTCACCTCTGTGTATTTTAACTTTTACAGTGGTATATGTAGGTGCCTCGAAAACCAAGATATATCAAACATTGCTGAAATGCATCATAAACCATTCTGACTTAATAATACTTAAACGTATCTAGAAATTAAAGATTTATTTGAGATGTATCCCCTTTTTAGGGGAAAGGTGCTATTCCTTTCAAACAACTCAGATTTGTCATTCAAACACAGTGAAACACAATCACATGGTGCATTTTTCAACATTCTCTTTACTCATCACCTTGATTTAATCTCTGTTCATGTGTCTTCTTCCAGATTAGCTTTATTTTTACTAAGCACTATCTTACTACAGATCTATGATGATATGCTGTATTTGGCAGAAATACTTTATAATTATTGTTACATATATAGGGAGGTAAACCATAAAGGAAGTGCCTCAGGCCAGAACTCTTTATGAAAGTGAACTGGAAAAATACATATTTTTTGACCAAAATTGTTGCTGTTATTTCTTAATTGCCATTTAACTTTGGTGTGGCCCTAAAATACTTTTCCAGAACAAGCATTTTCTTTCTTGTTCTTGCTCAACACTAATGTTAATCACTTTTTCAGTACTTTGCTAACTGCTATTGGTACCTTTCAGAATGAAGCGATGACTGGATCCCACACACAGAATAGAGTCTTCTCCAGGATCACCTTAGCGTTAATGGAAGACACTGGGTAAGAGCCTAATAAAAGATAACGTCTTTCACTTGAAGTATGCTTTTGTTTATCACTAAATGTTCAGGATTGAGGCACTTGCCCCACAGTAATAAGTATTGCTCCTTGCCTAAAACAATGCTAATAAGTATGTATGTTCTTTTTTCAAAAGCTATCCATGCTTAATCAATTCATAAAGAACATATAATACTTAGTTCTGTGTATAATCTGTGTTTACTTTTTTCTTATTATAAAGCTTTTTCTCACTTCCATGTGACACATTGCTTTTTATCTGCAAAAAGTACTGAATTAGATAGTCAGCTGTGGAACAAAAGCAAAACTGTCCAGTATAAGAGTCCATGTTTCTGAAAACAGAATTACTGTGTGTGTATGTATATATGTGTATAAATATCTAAGTGCATTAGAAAAAAAAATTTTTGATGTGCCTTGTTCCTTTGCAGATGCATTGCTACTGAACAGATAAGCAATAATCTTTTAGTTTCTTTCATTGTGACTTAAAAAGTAAAACTATAAAATAATTATGGAGAGAAGAGGGTGCAACTGCCCTGTTTCTTTGGCAGAAGACCTCCCAGCATTGCATGAAGCTCTCTGATGTATTGTCTTATTAATTAGTACACTTGTTTTTAAGTGACTGTCTTATTTCAAAATATCTTTGCAGTTGGTATAAAGCAAATTACAGCATGGCAGAGAAATTAGACTGGGGACGTAACAAAGGCTGTGACTTTGTGATGAAGAGCTGCAAGTTTTGGATTGATCAGAAGAAACAAAAGTAAGAAAACCAATCTTAAAATCCTGATGGTTGTTTGTGGTTTTGAATTTGTCTCTTTGAAATGCTATTCAGTAAAAAAAAAATCAAAGCAGATAAAGCATTTCTTGTTAATCTGTCACAAATGTCTGCAGAATATAGGTGAGAAGCAAGCACACTACATAGCTTAAAAATAGAAGTGTTCCAACCAGTAAGTACCAGCTTTGCATGTAGGACTTATTTTGTAATAGGGCTATGCAAAAGGAGGAGGGAAGAGATGTGATTTTAATGATGTGACTTATTTTATCTCTTCTAACTGGAAGTTCAGCCATAGCATGATGCACTACCAGGTTGTACTCAAAGCAACAGAAGTAGATGATACCCTAGAAAACAAAACCACGCTTGTTTTTTGTTTCCCTCTTTGCTTTCTTTTTTTTTTATTTACTTGATTTTTGTTGCTAAGTTGATATCATTTGCTTCACTATAAATTTATGGTTTAAATAATACTAATTGGCTTCTGTATGAAGAAGGAGTGTTTCTGTGTGATTGTTTGTTCCCCTTTTGTTTCTCCACATGTGGTTGGTCTTGGCAATCTCTGTGTGAATTATGGAAAGCCATTCGTGTGACCTGATGTGACTTTGTTTGCTTTGTGAAGGAGGCAGCTAATCAGCCCATACTGTGACACTCTGAGGAGTAACCCTCTGCAGCTGACCTGCAGGCAGGACCAAAGAGCAGTCGCCGTGTGCAATTTACAGAAGTTTCCAAAGCAGTTACCTCAGGAATATCAGGTAAAATACATCATACTTTACCAAATAGCTAAATATTTGCATTATTACATTTTACAGCCACATAATATATATTTGGATGAGTTTTTTTGATTCTGAAGTGGTAGGTGAGAATACATACGGTAAAAATCTTATTTTGAAAGAAAATAATTTGTTGCAAGAAGCTTGGAGACTTAAAAATAATAAACATAATTGAATGAAACAATAAGCATGTTGCTTGGCTCCTTAACCAGAGTCCAGATGCAGCAGTTATGTGTATGTGTGGTGGTTTTTAAGGATGGCTCCCTGAAATGTTTTATTGTGTTTACCTGATCTGTTGCTTTGTGCTGCTGTGAACAAAGAAATTGGTTCTTTTTCATCCCAGAGGTGCCTGTTTGTGGGGTACTTTGTAGAAGAGATTTTGGGTGCTTTATAAAAAGCAACTGCACACTTGTCTTTGCAGCACGTGCTTCACTGTCTGTTTTATTTTGTAGTATTTTGACAATCTAAATGGAGTGCCAGCAGAAGACTTGCCTTATTATGGTGGCTCCGTGGAAATTGCTGATTATTGTCCTTTTAGTCAAGAATTTAGCTGGCATTTAAGTGGGGAATTTCAGCGCAGCTCGGACTGTAGAATCCTGGAAAACCAGCCAGGTAATTTTTCACACCCTCGTTATGGTATTTGAGACTAGTCATAATCTATTGCCCAGTACTAGCAGTTGCATTTAAGTATGAGGTTCAGAAAGCAAATTCTTTGTGCTTAGTGGTGTGTCTGTTTTCCAGTTGTTGATCTGATCACATTTCACTTGTCCATCTCAATACTTTTTTTAGCCTCCTTTGTTATTAATGTACAGAATGAAGAAGACTGGAGTGAATCTGTTTTGATGCTCTTGCTCTGTACTAAATTGCATGTAAAATTAGTTTTGAACTGCTAGCTGTGTAAAATCTCTGCTAGGAGAAGAGCACAGCACAACTACCTTGTGTTTAATTCCTGGATTTACGTTAATTTTTTATTATTATTTCTAATATGGCTTGGAGAGAGGTTTGTTGCTAGCTTTTTTTAAACCTCTTAAAAATAATTCCACTCTCCATCTTTATAGATTTTTGTTCAAGGCAAGGAGCTGGGGGAATTGCTGGAGCATGAGCCTGTAGCCCAGGACAATGCATTAAACTTCAATATTGCAGAGTGCCAGAATGCTGTAGAATATTAACTGTCTCAGAAAAAGAAAAAATATATATACATATATTTAAGTTATTTTTTTATATATATATATATATATAAAAATGTGTATATACTCTCTCTCTCTCTCTCTCTCTCTCTCTCTCTCTCTCTCTCTCTCTCTCTCTCTCTCCATATATATGTATATTTTTATATATATATATATAAAAAATGAAGCAGAATCCACCAAAAAAGACCTTGTAAAAATAGCACAATTTCTCCAGCAGTCTTGACTGGTTTTCCCTGGGGGTAAATATAACCATATGGACCTGGTGAATAGGACTATAGGACTCTACACCAAGTCTTTTTCTCCCCACTCCCTTTCTGACTTAATAGTCACTTCAGATAGGGCAGTGGTCACAAGAAGTATCTGAAAGATTCTAAAGGTAAACGCAAAATTGCCTGTGGAGGCATTTTCTAATTATGATAAATTAATTTAGACTTTCTTTACCTCTTAAATTGCATCTTGGCATATTCTTTCTACCTTAGATCCTACCAAAAACTATGGTGCAGAGAAATACGGACCAAGCTCTGTGTGTCTGATTCAGAAGTCAGCTTTTGTCATGGAGCAGTGCAGGAGGAAACTCAGTTACCCTGACTGGGGTAGTGGATGTTATCAAGTAAGCATGTTCCTTTTTAAAATAATAAATAAAAAGAAAGGGTCTGGATTAAAATATGACTGTTATGGGCTTTGTGTTTTGACAATGTAAATGATCTGCTCTGTCTTAAATCACTAGATTATTTGGAATCTTGCAGTAATATACCTGTAATTTAGATGATGCATCAAAGTATACACACAGTTACTGAAGAGACTCGTGTGTTGCTTCCTGTGTCTTATGCATTTAGCTGTACAGAAAGTACTTGTAGCAGAATCTTTGGCTTTTGAAATTTAATAAGTGTGATTTATTAATCACACTTATTATTTACTTTTTGATTCTCTTTCCTCTGGGGAGCAAGCACTGCACATGTGGTATTTATCCTCTTCCTCTGAGCAGCCTTGCTTGGAGCTATCACTTAAGATGGCACATTTCTAAAAATGGCATTAGCAGAAATGTAACTTTATTCGTTCTCGACTAGTTATCCTTATAATTGTCTGAAAAAAGGCACATCTTTAAGCATCATCAAGACAAGTAGTTGCTCTGAGCTCTTTAATGTGCCTGTAATTCATCCGTGCAGTCTCTTTACTGAATGCAGTATTTATAAATTGAAAGAATGCTTAAACTCCATGAGATATTTTAGATCCATCTCAGTGCAGAGCTAATCTTGTTTCTCTCTTTTAAGGTTTCCTGCTCCCCCCAAGGGCTGTATGTTTGGGTCAAGGACTCTGCGTATCTGTGCAGCCGCTCGGGTCAGGTACTCGGCGTCAGCATCCAGATGAACGGCTGGGTGCACGTTGGGAATCTCGTTTGTCCGGCCTGTTGGGACTTCTGTGATTCCTGCCCTCCTGAGCGGGATCCTCCTGCTTCCAACTTAACAAGAGTTGCACCAGTTGGTAGGTTGCCTTGTGATTTGATAAAGTGACATTTAAGATGAAATGTCTGAAAACACTGCAGGTTTGTGTC
>JAUBOD010000846.1:219343-234956 GCA_032353885.1 Nothura maculosa | reverse complement strand
GTGGGTTCTGCAAGACAGGACCAGGAAATCCCAGGGGACAGTAACAGCAGTACTAAACTGTGCTGCTCTTGTGTGCACGTAAAGCCAAAACAGTTACAGACAGCAAGGAGGACCTCATGTCCCCCCAGCTTTGAGCCTCTTCCATCTTGTACCTCATGGACTGAGTGAAGCTTTTGCATTGAGTGGCTCAACCTCTACTGCAATATCAACAACACTGCAAGACTTTTAGCAAGGTCAGTTGTACATTACGTGGGAAGATTGAAGGCTGCTGGTACAATGCGGGCTTTAAAAGAGATTTTCCATTTGATCCAGATGAGGACATAGGTGTAGAGAGTCTTGCAGGAGAGAGGGACTCCTCACCCTCATTTATGCTGCAATGAGGCAGAGACTTGTTCTCTGAGAATTCATCTGTTAAACCATGGTAATGAAGCATCCCCTTCCTATCGCTGTATCTTGGCAAGTATTTAAAATATGGGTTAAGCAGCCCAAGACTGTGTTTTAACCTCAGGAAACCTGGTGGTTCTCTAAAGCTGTGTTAGTGGTATTAGCTCAAACGTTTGTACTTCCATTTACTAACATCTAGACGTAGACAGGGTGAAATCATAACAGTAATCTGAAAAAAAAATTGAGATGTGGAAGCTATTGAGAAAAAGTAGCAGTTCTGGATTAAGCCCATGTGGATAAGCTGCTGGGCTCTCTCCTGGAGCTGCTGGGGCTCGTGCAGGTGAGGGCTGTGCCTGCAGCCCTGGGTCCCACAGAGCAGCAGCTCAGCAAGGCTCTGGGCAGGTCCTAGGCAGGCTCTGTGCTAATCTCTGTGCTGCATCTTAACCTGGGGCAGGTAAAGGCATAAACTTGCTGCTCCCTATTGCCACAACTGTCAGGTTGTGAGCAGGGAATACGCCCAGGGTAGCCTCTTGTAATTATAACATCACACTATAAACTATAGTTTGTAGATAATAGTTGTAATAAACTGTATTCTCTCTACTTGAATTGCAGGGAGATGGCTGGGTGTATCATAAACCCCTTTGGAAAACTCTTTCCCCCGTACAGACTCAGCAAATGGACAGTAACTAGAGAAGCTACTTGGAGATGAGTTTTCTGTTTCTCACATTCTCTCTCTCTGTCTGTCTCTCCCAACACAGTAATTACACTGAGTGTCCCCTTTTTTATGTAACTGTGGAAATTTAAACAAGCATAAAGAAATAAATATACTAGGGCACTTTAAAGCTATATATATATTAAAGAAAAAAAAAAAAAAAGGTTGTAGAGACAAACTTGCCAGGTACGTTCCACCAACCTTTTTGTATGATCCGAGAGATTTTATCTGAATTGAGTAACATTCTTCTAATGAGGTCTGGTTGCAAAAGCTGCCTGAGAGAGGAGCTGCTTGGCTTGGGAGCGACATGGGGACGTGTTCCTGTTCGCCAAGCTCTGTCTGGTCACTGAAATACACTTAGGACCCACGGAAACAACAGCAACAAAAACCTGCATTTTTGTGCCCGGTGATGAACCTTGGTGATAACTGGAAGGGTGTTTGGAAGATGTGCCTGAAATCAGTGTTATGAAGCAACTGGATCATGAGGACTCTTGATCTTCAGAGAGAATGCGTGCATGCGTCCGAGGAACATGGATATGGATTACATGTAGAGACTACATTTTTTATGGATTTATAAAAGCAATTAGAATTGTAACCATGGAGAAATTTTTCCTCTGAAACGTTTTAATATACTTGAAATAATTGACTTGAATTGGAAAAGGAATTTGAACACTTTTCAACTCCTAATTTTATTAAATCTCTTTGAGTGACTTGGATTTTGCTCCTGTTATCATGTTGGCTCTTTTCTTCCTCCTCCACCTTCCCTTCCCAAGGACTAAAGCTTTCAAACTGAACAAAAAACCATACAATTTTGTATTTGAATTTCTCTCCCCATCTAAACATCTCAGAGGTGAAGTATCAGTGTTACAAACTGTCTCTTGGATTGTTTTGTTTTTTCTCCTGTGGTGTTACTTGGAACAAAGCAGTGAAATGTGACCTGTGAATACATGGACTGTAGGTTCTGCTTTTTCATCTTACCATAAAAAAAGCTGATTATGCTGAAGACTGGGTATTGATTTTAAAACACAATCAGATATCAGGAAACTGTATTCAGGTACAAACATCCTTTGTTTTTTATAAGTATTTTATTGAAGTCTAAGAATTGCTGGCAATTAAGAATAGTACTAATGGCTTTCGTTATTGTTGTAACTACAAGCTACCTTAATTTTTCCAACAGTGGTGCCTTACTCTGTTTTCTCTTCTGATGTAGTCTTCCAATCAATGTATATAACATTATCTGCCACTTCCCAGCCAGGGCAATGGCTGCACCTGATCCATCGTCATGAGAACTCGCTCCTGGATGGTCTGTGGAGGAGCTGCAGGTGCCCCATGGCATCAGAAGGTCAAAATAACCATGTTCGCTTTCAACACAAACTGTAAATTGTGCAAAAAAAGAAAAAAAGTTGGATTTATGCACAACTCTTTGGATTCTCTTGTACATTTTTTTGCTGTGAAATGCACTGAGATCTCAATGCGAGTCATAGTCTGTTTGTGAGAAGTGGGGGTGGGGATAATAAAAGGACAAAATGATTCGTTTGTTTTGTTTATTTTCCTGGAGAACAGGTGAACAGGAGAGGAATTTGGTGTCCTTTTTTAAAGGACATTAAAATTTATTATTTTTTAAATTTATTTTATTATGACAATATTTTTGCTCTATGCATTTCAGTAGTAACAATGTTCTCCTGCAGACAAGTGTGGCTTAGGTCCCGCTTGCCTGTTTGTGATAATCTCTACAAGGGCCTTGTCATCTTAGGCTTGGTTTTTTGTTGGATGTTTTCATGTTTGACCAGGAATAAAAGCAAAACCTGTGGTATTAGATGCTACCCATCCTTTTGCAGCTCCCACCCTTTGTTGGCTCCTTTGCCAAGGCAGGATTTGGAGTAGGAATCACGATGAGCTTCCTCTGTCTAGGAGTCTGTGAGTATTGTACCAAACTGGGAGCAGGAGAAGGAAAGACAGACTTTGACCTGCCTTTGCATATGGGATATATTTCATAATTTTATGTGTCACATGGCAGATATTCTTTCAAAAAAAAGCAAGGCCTTGGGAGTAAAGTCCACCTTTAATATTGCAGTGGTCACAGCAGAAAACAAAACTCCACTGGGGAGCATGTACTTGGTGAAGCACAGGCCTCTGAGTTGCTCACTGAGCTCTGCTTATCGTTGTGGTCTGGGGATTTCTCAAGGTGATGGCTGTAAAACAGCCAGAAAAGCTCCCATGTTGGCCATAAACCCATTTGTGTTCCTTATATAATGTTATTAGTCAAGTTACTTCTCTTGCAGCCTCCTCTGGAATGCTTGTGGTTTCAGACTGAGAAAGCTGTTACTAATTTCGTTGTGTAAAAATAGACTAACACCAAAGAAGCAGTCTTTTAAAATAAATGAGGCCATCCCTTTTACTGGGTAGGGGAAATGGAGTAAAATCCTCTTTTGTTCAAATCGTCATCCAAACTGCAGTGATTTCGTGATGTGAATTTAATGCAAGTTTCTGGTTCTTTCTGGAAACGGAAGATATAACTGAAAACAGTCCTTAGAAGAATGATTGCCACCAACTATCTAGTTTAAATTGTATAACATTTATGTGGCTCTTCTAAGAACTACAAGTAGCTTATGGACTAATTAATGTGTTTTTAGCTCTCGCCAGATTTGATTTTCATGTGTAACTGCTGCTTTCTGTGTCTGGTACCTTCTGGGCTGCAGGGAAGGGCTGGATGCCGCTGCCCACGTACGTTGCAGGAGCCCAGGATCAAACAGGGAGCGGGACAGGCTGTGGGATCGAGGCTCGTGTTCCCCTCTCTCCTGGTTGGATTGCACTGCCCTGACGTGGAGAGCAAAGCGCTTATTGAGCTCGGTGGTTATAGCTGGAAATGGATCTTGGAGCTTAAAATAAGTGACTCTTTTCAGAGATCCTGGGTGTCCTGATGCTAATGGGAAGATGTGAGAGCTGGGCGAGTCCTTTCAGGTAATGCATTCATTCATTCAGACTATATATATATATGTATGTACACACATATATGTATATATATTTATATATGTGTATATCTTTATCATATATATATATATATCACACTTTTTCATTTGGTTTTCACAAGAAAAATGCAGCATGTAGATTGCATGGAAGCCATGTCCACAGTTACAGGTGACAACCTACATGTAGTAGCTGACGCAACTTCTATGCTTGATCTGGACTCCATGCAGCCTGACTCCTTCCTCTTCCTTCAAGGGAAGGAGTCAGAAATAAGTTGGCTCTGGGTTTTAATTTAGGAACAGCAGGGATAAGGTGGATACAGTAATGAGAGGCAATGCGTTTTCTGGCCGGGCTGGTGCTCTCGTGGCTCTGTGTTTGTCAAAGAGGAAAGGGCAGGTGCTGCGGATCTGCTGCTGCTGCCACGTGGGCAGCCCAGGCTGGGGAGGCCTTCGGGCCTCTGTGCTCGGCCCTGGCGCCGGCTCGCAGCGGGGATGATGGTGCAACCGGGGCTGCCACGCGGAGCCCTCCGTGGAGCTCCCTGAGATCCTGAGCACCTTCCCCACCTCCTGGACCTCCCTGAGATCCTGAGCACCTTTCCCTTCTCCCAGGACCTCCCTGAGGTCCTGAGCACCTTCCCTCCACAGGCCAGACTCTAAGACTTGCACAACTCGAGGACTCACCTTTCCCATCCCCTTCCTCGCCCTTCCACCACAAAGGAGGCCTGACTGGATCTGGTGCCTTCTAGGCTGTCTGATCCTGTTTCTTTGGGTTGAACTGTGCAGAAGAGTGTGAAGGAGCTGCAAGAAGAGCTGGGCAGTGCTTTTGTGTTGGCAATATTACTGTGGGATGGAAGAGGAGTTTGTTTGACTGGAACCTGGTCTGCAACAGGCAGAAAGCCTGTCTAGCTAGTCTGTATGGTGGCAGAAAGCCTTGTTCAGGGAGCCTGTATGGAGGCTTTTCACAGTGAAAGAGCAGTGCCTATGTCGGTTATTTTTTATTGAAGAAACTTCTCAGACTCACCTCACTGTCAGGCCATGTGACAGTTATAGCAGGAATTCAGGAATACCAGGAATTCACTGTTGAACGGAGCTGCGTTGGAGTTGCGACAACTCCAGGCTTTTGGTGGTTGGATTGTTGGGTACCTCAACCCAAGAGTGGGATAAGGATCGACTGTGGCAGGAATGATTTCCTGGGGAGCCAGGTTTGCTCCACCAATGTATCTGAACACTCATTTCTTATGTGGCTATAGATATTTTAGGGCAGGATATAAAGGAAAAAGAAAGTGTCTTGACCTCTGCAGAAGCAGTTAGGGGAGAAATCCGTGATGGCAACACTGAAAGATTTCAAAAGATGGACACAGAATTCAGGTGCTTATTAATAAAAGATTAAACATTATTTTAAAAAATAACAAAAGAAATGCTTTGCATCACTATACACTTGAAGTACAAAATCAGTTCATGTACAAGGCCGCGCTCCAGCCCAAGTACCGAGCGCCCGGTTTTCCGCCCCATATCCGTGTGCCGGAACAGGGCTCATAAATAAGGTGGGTGCCGGGTGTCGGTCGCGCTGTGAGGGGGCGGCCCGGCCCTTCCCGCCCTCAGGGCGCGTTGCCGCTGCCGCCGCCCTCAGCCGCTGCCGCCGCCCGGCTCGGCCTTGCCGGCCTCGCGCTCCGTGTTGTTGTTGAGGATGTCGTCGCAGCCCATCTGCGCCATGAGGCTGAGGCGCTCGGCCACGCAGTGCGCCGTGAGGCGGGCCTCGGGGTCGTGGTCCCAGCACTCCGTGATGGTGTCGCACAGGAAGCGCATGCCCTGCGGCGGGAAAGGCAGCGTTAGGCCGGGAAGCGGGAGGAGAGGGAGATGGGGAAGGGGGGGAAGCTCCTGTCTGCTCCTGGCCTTTCCCTGCAGGAAGTTGGCCAAGTTTCCAAGCAGGAAGTTGGAAGTCGTTGGCCAAGGCAGTCTGAGGGGAACTGCCTTGGTGAGCTGTGGTGAACAACTCCTTGGACCGTGGCTACTGTCCTGACAGCAGCAGCCTCAGCAGCCCTGCATCCACAATCCCAAGAACCCTTCCATGGGAGGTGCTGCCATCACTGCAGGACTGACATGGGGCCCAAGGGAATTCGGCCCCTCCATCCAGCACCTTTGCTGCTCGGGTCGAGCACTGTAAAACCAGGAGGGTTCTGGGCTTGCAGAATGTTGAGATGAGGGGAAAAGGCAATTTCATCACAATTAAGCTTCTTAAAAAACCTTGGTGCTTTAGCAGCTCCCTGAAAGGCAGGAATTAGGCACTTCTCAGCGCGCTTCCCAACCCCTTAAAATCCACTCAATTGCAATGGCTCCACTTCCCAGGATAAGGTTTAGCTTTGATTGCAGAGTGCTCTGAAAAGGTCCTGGTAATTTAGGCTTAGAAATAAAACAAGAGTCTTTGACTGCTATTTTTTCTCCTTCCTTCCCTTATGCTGGTAACCCAGGCAGCTCAAGAAGTTCTATTGCAGTTTTCCTTCACCGTGTAGTTGGTATCATCTCTCTTCTTTTAAGTCATTGTCACAGAAGGTTGCAAGACCCTGGGAAAATTATAGTTCTAAATAAAGCCTAGTATAATTCTAATAAAGCTATGCATTTTTTTCAGTGTTTTTGTAAAATCTTACTCCTAAATGAAGAGAGCCCCAAACCTTGCAGGTGCTGATATGAGAGAAAACCAGGAGTCCTGTGCAGAGGCACCGCTGCAGTCTCTGCCCTTCTGCACCTCTGAGAACCCGCTGTTCTGAGCTGGGACTTAAGTTAAATCTGCTGTAATGGGCCCAGATTGGAGGGAATAGGATTGCACAGTAAAACCAGCAGATGGTTCGTTTTGGTACTTCTTATGTCAGTCATTTATTAGCCTAGTTGAAAGGGCTTGAGGGTAATTAAAGTGTAAAGATGAGCTAGCTTAGTGGTGGCTTTTAAAATGAGCTTTTTTTTTTTCTCTCTCTCTCCAATAGAGCACTGTGCTGTCACACTGAGCAGTCATTAGGTTTTCTGGGCTTCTTTTGCCCTGAAATCATGACATTTATTTACAATTTGCCTTGTAAATAAATAGGATGCTCTTTTGAACGGTGCAGTTGTAGCATCCTATTTTCTTATACTTGCAAAATGGGCTGCTTTGGGGTTTTATACCTGATATCCTACATTTGCAAAGGGAGGTGGGCTGTGCCTGGCCCTTGTTCTGCAGTATTTTTTGGCAGCAGAGCTGACTGGGGCTCTCCCTGCTATTCCCCATCCTGGACCGGCCCTTCGCTTGTGCCAGTACAACAGCATGTTCAGCTTCCTAGTGAACCAGATCAGGAACTTACCTGGCTCAAATACCTACTTTCCATGATCGAAAAGTAAGAAAAAAAGATATTTTAGCATATTTTTAAGTTTATCCAGGAGAGTGTGGGGATAAACTCCAGCTGTGCAGCCTTGCAGGGAGTTGCTGTGGGGCTGCTGGTGGGCAGCAAGGGCCCTGCTTGAGCCAGCTCCCCCAGAGATGAATACAGGTGAACCCGTCATCTTGGATGCTCCTGGGAAATCCTAAGCCATGAATTTAGGCTCTCATTTAATGAGGGAGCCCAATGGAAGCAGTGTGTGAGCAGCATGAGCTCTGTGTCAAACTTATTTCCACTTGGGAATATCTGAGGTGTTGCTCATTCACATGAATAACTTGTCCCCCTTCCCAGGTATCGCCCAGCGCTGCCTCCCCAAAGGCCACAGCTGGGCCCAGGGGCAGCATTTGGCCCAAAAACGTGATATTCTGTGATTTTCCAGCAGATGGTGCTGCCCTATACTGCACATTATCAAGACCCAGAAGAAGCCAGAAAATAATGTAAAGCCAGGCCTGCAAGGGGATGTTTATGAGGGCAGCTTATATTTGCCAAAGGAAAACTCTCCGCAACACAAGGTGGCTTTTCTGCTTCTCTTCCCCAGTGAGTATTAGGTGGTCTAATAAAAGTTACTGCCTTATAAACCTTGCTTTGTTTAGGCGCGAGCCCAGCCCCTGGGCAGCCAGGTTATTTCTTGGCGGTCACAGGCACCGTCAGCGCTGCCACCCTGGGGCTCTGCCGCCCGTTCACACCCAAATTCTGTGTGTTTTTAATGGGATTTCGAGGTTTATCAGGGAGGTTGGGGGTGAATGGCCCACATGGATACTCAAGGGCTTCAAACGTGCAGCGGCTCACGTTTGGGTGCTGGTGTTTTGGTGAACTTCAGAGCTGAACTTGCTGATCCATTCTGATGGCTTAGGAGAAACCTGGGGCTTATCTGACACTGTCTGAACCCTGGGTTGCTCAGGTACCTTGAGACTTTGGACAAACGTAATTTTCTGCCTTTTTTGGGGGGGATGATGTTGCAGGGAATGTGTGGCCTTCTAGGATTCTGAAGTTATGTGCTTGCTCTTAAACTCTGACTATAACCAACATCCACTCTGGAAGTAATGGCAGTTTTTTTATGGGCAGATACTGCAAATGATCTGTGCTGACCAAGCAATAAGCCCTGTAAGGCTCTAGGATCCAGGAAACCCCATCTTTTAGGCTGTTTTTCAGGTCATGTGAACTGCTGCTGCATGGATGCTGGTTTCCATGTTTCCATTTCCATGAGAAAGGCCAAAGTTAGGCAAGAGCTGGGGGAAGAGACAACCCTGTCAGGTGCAGGGAGTCCCCCATGTAATAAACTGCAGCAGCCCCAGCTGGTGGCTTTTATAGACTGATCTAGAGGGGCTCATTAGAGCTCAGCCAGCCAAGATGAACTGGAAGCAGGACCCAGCAGTTCTGCTTGTATTTATTACAGCAGCTTTCACAAGTCCTTGTGAATCAGATGTGTTTGTACTGAAAAATGCAATTTTCAGGCCAGGTCGGTGCGGTTGGACAACGTGGGTTGAGCTTTTCTCAGCTCCTCCTAGCTTACCTGATGCACCAGCCAGCTGCCGGGGATCTCGGGGCGGCCCCTGCCGTGCAGCACGATGTCTCTCATGGTGTCCACGCAGGGCTGCTCCTGCACTTTGGACCCAAAAGGGAGCTCATAGTTCTTTACTTCTGCAAGGAAGCAACAGGAGCGTTACGGGAGGTTTCTCGTGCATTCTCTTCACTGTCTTGGTATGGCCCAATGGAGAGGAATAAATTTGGATTAATCAGTTGACAAAAATATACTTATCTGGAAACCTTTCAGGGTTTGAACATAGAAATAAAATGCTGAGAGATGGTTCATTTTCATGGCAAAGGTGTTTTCAGAGATGGCATCAAGGGGCCATCTTACTCCTGGACTCAAAGGCCTCTCCTTAGACTCATTCTTTAGAAGAAGTACATTTCTAGCAGGTAAAACTTGCTATGCAGGTGAAAGACAGGAGAGACAATTATGGAACCAACATGCATGTTCCTGGTACAGACAGCAGCTCGTTTAGATGGGAAATGATTCTTCCATAAGAGCAACCTCCAGGCCAACGAAAAGTTTCGTTCTGCACAAGTGCCTGTCCACTGTGATTCCAGCCAGTTGCACTGTTCCCCACTGCAAGTACCAGGATGAATAAGGTTCTGGTCACATTTGGAGGTGGTATCTTGCAGGCCAGGCTCAGGTACTCGATTGCTAGCAGGCCACAGGCTTAACTCAAGGATTCGTGTGAGAAGGGGCTCTCGTTTGGCCTTTGAGGAGGAGAGCAGTCCAAGTCTGCACCTGAGATGTCCCTGATGCCCCGAGTGGAGCAAAGGGGAGCAAAGTGGTGTGAGCTGGGCAAGATTCTTAGGTAGGGAGAAGATTTGGGGCAGCTTTCTTACTACGGGTCAAGAGTTCCTTCCAAGTCCATGGACACAGCAAAAAAAATGGGAGAAAGAAAAAAGGAAAAGCAGATAGCATACACACCACTGGAGAGAGCTATAAAGAGAAGAGAGGGGAACAGGCGGGATGACAGTCAAGGGATAGCATCAAGGTGGTTAATTAAACATTTTATAATGCAAAAACTCTGTGACAAGGGAAGTGGCAGGGAATGTGGCACTGCTGGAGGCTGGAGTCCGTGTGTCTCTGCTGCAACGTAAACTCTGGCATGATCTTTAAAAAAGTTCTTGCAGATGAGGAAAAGGGGGAGGTAGGAAGGAAGGAGCCAACTTTGGCTCTTCCTGTTTGCTTTTGTTTGCATCATCAGCAGTTACTTGGATTTAGCTTCAAGATTGGCCCCGCTTTGAGCGGGGGCTGGACGAGATGACCCCCCTGAGATCCCTTCAAACCTCAATTACTCTACAAGCAGTGTTAGAATTTGGATCGTTTTAGTGCTGCGGGGGCCAGATTGCAACTGTGTGTGTAAGGCCAAGTGACTGGTGCTTTTCTGTGTTTCATTAGTTAAAACAAAGGGATAAAGTCCTTACTCACCTCGGGTGAGTGTTTGTGTTACGTATGTGCATGAGTGTCCCTCGGGAGAGAACTTGTGGCCGAAATTTTGAAGAGCAGGGAGCTTCCCTGGCTATCCTCACTGCTGAGTAGTGTCCTGGGCCGCCCACTGGACTTTCTGGTCTAAATCAGGTCACTTTTGGAACAGAATTCTGGATCTGCAATTGCTGAATTGGATGTAGATCTGCCTGGAAATCTGGGATAAAATCCTGGCTTCACAGAGCTCAACAGGGAAAATCCCTCCAGGCTTCAGAATAGTTGTGATTTTGCCTGTGAGCTGTTTTCAGTTGCATGTTTTCCCCTCTTGTTCCCATACTCTGCTTTGCAATGTTTTGTTACCAGGAAATACTGAGCCCTGGGACAACAATCCCCCTCATCACAACGGAGAGCCAAGGAGACCTCTCTGAACTATCCCCACCAGGCCTGGAGGGCCTCTCTAATTCCCGCAATCCTCTGTGAGGTTCCTTGGGATCTTGTCACTGTGGTGGGAACTGTGGGAGACCATCTGGTCTCGGGACAGGAGAGAGGCCTTTCTGCAAGATGCAGGCAGAGCTGATGCCTTTGAGTGGAGCTTCCTGGAGCATGGGGCCTCCTCCAACGGCATTTCTCCAGCTGTGGAAAGAAGTAGTGGTGTCCCCTTCCCTGCTCCTTGACCATGGTGCCTGTTTCCCTCGTGCTGTGACACATGAGGCCATTAGCTGGCTCTGTCACCACAGCCCTTGGGTAATCTGCCACCATCTACCCTCAGCAACCCTGTAGAGAGAAGTCATGCGAGTCAAGTGCTGCACAGGGTGAGTCCCAGCAGTGAGGCAGAGCAGAGTCATTGCTGCTTCAGGGAAAGGCGGTGTGAACCACAGGGAAAAGTTGGCTCCCTGGACACTGAGGGAGCAAAAATATGCAAAGGAAACACAGTGCAATGCTCCTACCTCCTACTACTTCACATCTGGAGGCCATTTCCCATAAAACCAGGGCCATGGAGTAGACGTCCATTTGCTTGAAGGACTCCAGATCTTCCAGGTTTACTCTGGACTCCAGGACCTCCGGAGCCATGTACCTGGCGGTGCCCACCTGCCCACGAAGAGGAGAGACGTCAGCAGAGACACCAGCACGTGGCACCACCTGAGTGCAAACCTAGGTGCCCCAGAGGGATGCAGCTTCTGCCCGATGTTTGAGAGCCCAGGAGCGCACGCCATGTTAGCAAAGTGCTGCCCAAGGGTACAAGGAATTTGTATTCCCTGTATGCATTCCCTCCCATGCCAAAGGGACGGGGATCAGAGCGTACTTACCTGCCCGCTGTTTGCAAAGTCGTCCACCGTGAGGGAAGGGTCAAGGCGGATGGCGATCCCGAAGTCGCAGAGCACGCACTCCTGCTCGTTCTTAACCAGGATGTTGGTGCTCTTGATGTCCCGGTGAGCGATGGGGATCTTGGGGCGGCCGCAGGCCGTGTAGTCGCTGTGGAGGTGAGCCACCCCGTTGACGAGCGACCCGGCCATTTTCTGCAGGTCCATCCAGCTCAGGACGTGCCTGGACAGGTAGTCCTTGAGGTTGCCGCGGCTGTGGTAGGCCGTGATGAGCCAGTACTCCTTGCGGGGCCCCGAGCCCCTGTCCTCGGCCGTGAGGAACTGCAGGACACTGTCGTGCTTGAGGCTGGCGTCTGTGAAGATCTGGCTCTCGTTTTTCCAGGAGGAATATTCTTCACAGGGGAAGATCTTCACAGCCACCGTCTCGTACTGCCCCGAGCTGGCGTGGTTTAACTTGGCCCTCCAGACCTCGGCAAACTGGCCTTTGCCCACCATTTCGTCGAGCTCGATGGGGAGCAGCTCCGTGTTGTGGTTGAGGCTGTTGGCGCAGGGGGAGCTCAGGGCGGCCTGGTTGTCGTCCGCCATCACCGAGAGCTTCTCGTCACGCTCGGCGGCCTTGCCCCGCTCGGGCAGCGCCGGGTGCTGCGGGTGCTTCTGGCCCCACGCCTTGGCTCGCTTCCTCCGCCTCTGCGTGCGGCATAGGTAGAAGGTCACCGTGATCATGACGGCCACCAGCAGCGGGGGCAGCAGGCTGATGGCCGCCACCGGGATGACCTCTTTGCTCTGCAGCATGGAGTATCCTGAGGGAAGGGAAGCAGATATGAGCACAGGCTCTGCAACATCTTGTTCTGATCACGCGTAGGAGGAAAATATGCGAGGCGGGTAATAAGGCGCAGCCGTTTGCAGGGACGTAACGCGCGCTGCGCACAAGTCCCCTCGGAGCAGAGGGTAAGGACTCCAATGAGAGCTACTGCTTAGAGGGCCACTCCTTCTAGCTCCATTTATCAAGGGAGGACTCAGGATTGCAGGCCTGGAAGAGGTGCTGGGCCATGGTGTGTGGAGGACCAAGGAGGTCTCATGCGCGTGGCTGGTGACCAGCACCTTCTCTTGCTGATGTCTCCTCCATAAGCTCATCCAAGGAGCTACTGGAGGTGTCTCCATGCAAGTGCCAGCAAGAGCAGGCGGCTGTGACAGCCACAGGCGTGAAGGGCAGGAGCTGCATCCACAGATCAGTGTCTGTGTTGGGCTCTGCACTGTGCCGTGGCCCTGACACCCTTCAGTAGCCCAGGAATGGTTGATTGATTTAGTTCTTCTGAGCCCCCATCAACCTTCAGATCATTGGGGAGAAGGGGGAAAAGAAAACCCCAACAACTCTCGCACAACTTATAATTGTCTCATCCTTTGATGTCCGCAATTCCTGGAATAAACATGCTGACTTCAGTAGAGATATTCAAGTAAAATCTTACTCAGAGATTTTCCTGCCAAGTATAATAACCCAGGGGAAGAGGGATAAGAATCATTCCATAAGCAAAACTCTTGCTGTTTGACCTCAGTGTGTGCAGATCATAATTCAGGTTCTGGAAAAACAGAGCATTTAGCTATTTTACTTGGCAAATTTCAAAAAAATCTGCTGCAGCTAATTTCTGCAAGGCTGTGAAAGCGTTTCTAAAATAGGCATCAAGTTCAAACCACAAGATCAACCTAAACTGATATAAATCAATAACTAACTCAGGAATATGTTTATTTTGGAAAGCATTAGGCCTGGATATCACCTACTGCTTTAATGGATTTACCCGATGCTTAGGATCACATCTCTGAAACTTGAAAGAAAGAAAGAAAGAGATTTTTTTTTTTTTAAAAAAAAAGGAGTTATGTGCACGAGTGCTGCAAACAGTAACTTAACACAACTTCAGCAAATTCCTTGGTGAGGATGTCCCTGCCTCGTGCAAAGCTCCTTGGTGCACTGGGGTGGCGAGAGGGCTTAGATCTGTCCCTGGAAAAACGGGGGGGCTACTCGGCTTTCTCTGCATGTAACTGTGGACTTTTAGCCCCAAAAGTCATTGAGTGCTGCTGCTTAGGTCCATGCTCATGTGCCTGCCTCAACCACCAGCACTTATCTGTATCTCTTATTTCTTTGTTCAGAGTCTGTCCACAGCAGCGGAGGTTGCCATGAGTCAACATTTCAAGTCAAACACCAAAAAATTACTTAAAACAGTCGAAGGAGATGCAAACAGCCCCTTCAGAGAGGGTCTTGCAAAGCTCTTGGCTTCATTGGCGCTGCAAGTTGCTGATTTAGCCAGTGGTCATTTTATGTGAAGAGTTATATCCCGGTCTCAGCCTTGGGGTTGGAAGCACGTGTCCCTGTTGTGCTTGGCCTGGGCTGCCAGGCTCAGAATCATTTCCCTTCGTTAGCAGCAGCTCGTTTGCTTGGCCAATTTGCGCTTCATGCCGTGCCCCCACTGCCCCCCTCGTGCTGCCT
Source organism: Nothura maculosa (assembly GCA_032353885.1). Lineage (NCBI taxonomy): Eukaryota > Metazoa > Chordata > Aves > Tinamiformes > Tinamidae > Nothura > Nothura maculosa. The sequence continues at coordinate 220,727 of JAUBOD010000846.1, read as the reverse complement.
GTTACAGGTTATACTTAGCCTCGTTTTTGGCTTTTTTCTTTGCTCTGTAATTACGGAAAACCAGAGGAATTTGGGGTTGCTTTTCTTGCGGGTTGGATTCAGCGTGGCCCACTTGACTGGTGCCTGGGGAAGCCTCTGCCTCCCTCCTGCACAGCAGAGGGTTAAACGAGACCCCAAAGGTTCAGGATTGAACAAGGAGCTTCATTTTCCCTGATGTCCATGTCTGGACCCTGGCAGTTCCAACATAGGGGCAGGATTTGCTCAGCAAAGCTTAGCTCAAGCTTTGAGAGCACTGACTTGCTCGAGGGTCACATCAGCGCTGGGGTTTCGATTGCCAAAGGGCACAGCCATGAGCAAGATTGTGGATTTTCCATCTCCTGATGTTTTCAGTGCTAAACTGAAGGCATTTCTGGGGTGAATGGTTGGGCCAAACCATGGTAACTGGCTAAATAACGTAGCTACAAGAGGTCAAAGAAGAGGTTGCAACAGTTCTACTTTTCCCTTGGAAGTGCAAGTCCTGCAGCTTCCAAAGTAGGAGTTGGGTACTGCAAGCACCAGGCGCTTCTCGCCACCTTCAATAACATTCATCTCAGTGATAAGTTCTTCGCTCTTCTCAGTGGTGGCCAGTGACAGGACAAGGGGAAATGGGTATAAGTTGAAACACGGGAAGTTCCACCTGCAGGTGAGGAGGAACTTCTTCACTGTGAGGGTGACAGAGCAGTGGAACAGGCTGCCCAGGGAGGTTGTGGAGTCTCCTTCTCTGGAGATCTTCCACACCCGCCTGGATGCCGCCCTGTGCCACATGCTCTAGGTGTCCCTGCTTGAGCGGGAAGGTTGGACTGGATGATCCCTAGAGGTCCTTTCCAACCTTGAACATTCTACGGTTCTGGTTCCTCAAAGCACTCACCGTTGGTGTGGTTCTCAAAGAGGAGCCTGTCATTGCATTCCTGCTCATCCACGCAGCCGCAGATGTAGAGGACACCGTCCTCGCTGGGCTGGTGGCTCATGACGCAGCGCGAGGTGTTGTAGTTGGGGACCATGAGGTTTTCGATGGGGTGCTGGGGGTTGTGGCACAGCGTGCTGATCCTGATGCTCTCGTTGTCTTGCCTCCTGCAGGAGACAAGGGAAGGGAGAAAGCCTCAGATGGGAGACCTAGCCTTCAGAAAGCAGCAGACCTGGACCTGTTGTCCCTATGTCACCAGGATGCCACCATAAACATCCCAATGTCACCAGGATGCCATCCTAAGCTGTTGCCACTCATGTGTCTACAGGTCATGCAGTTGTTGACCTATTTGCAGGGGTATAATTTTTTACTTATATTTATGCTTAGAAGGGACATTTCTAACACTGTTTCCAAATGGTGACATTTTCAGCACCCATCAAA
>JAUBOD010000846.1:206402-217046 GCA_032353885.1 Nothura maculosa | reverse complement strand
GGGTGCCCAGAGCACCGTGGGGCATCTCTGGAGCCAGTAGTGCCTGCCAGGAAGGGAGAGCAGCCGGGTTCTGACTGTGGTTGGCACGGGCGCTTCCCAGTACCAAACCCCTGTGCAGGCTCCATGGCTGGTCCCGTTGGCCCCTCTTCAAACAGGCTGGTAACTGCCACTTATTATTCTTATTTTTTCCCCGCTTTGTGCAAACACCCCTTCCAATGAAGCGTGAGGCAAGCAGCGCCGAGGCCGATTACGCAAGGAGCTGGGCTGGAGCAGCTGCCTTCCCAAATCTCTTTCAGATGCTGGAGTGACATCACGTGGCGGCCTCCCCACGGGAGGGACGAGCCCGCAGCCTCTGCAAGGCCCGTGTCTCCCCAGGCACCTTCTGCATTTCACCCACATCCAGGGGCTCGTGGATGGGGTTACGTGGTGGCTGGCGCTGCCCTCCCGAGGCGCCCGCCGCGCTCGCCCAGCCCATCGCGTGCGCTCGAAAACAACAACAGCTCCCCTGACTCATCCGCCCCACGGCCTCCTCTGAGTCAGGTTTTTATTTCTGGGCTTTTTTTATTTATTTCAGGGGGTTTATTTCTGCTCGGCCCTGTGCGACGTGGCGGGCTGCCCGTTGCACGCACACACACACACACACACACACACACAATCCGGCTTCACGCCTGTTTTTCCCCCACAAAAACACAACCATTTCCACGCTGTTAATGAAGAAGAATCATCTGAGCCTGCCTACCCTGCCTTTTATTTTCCCTTCTATAAACTCTGCAGATGAACTAAGGCCGGCTGTAAAGTAAACCTCCTTTCTATTTTTTTTCTTCCCTTTCCAGGCAGACTTTTCCTTTCAAAATAGCAATAGGGAGTCACTCACATCTTGGCCAGAGCTCCGAGCACGCGGCCGTTAACCCCTTCATGTCCCACTACGGTCCCTTGCTGGATGCGACGCCGAGGTGGGACGAGCACCCTGAGCACAGAGCCCATGGGCTTCACTCGGCCGGGTCCTGCATAGAGCTCTTCCCCATATAGGTCCCCTAGGATCCACAGTAAATAATTTAACTGTCACATCTCACTCTTTCTGTAGGGGCTGCTCCCATTTTACTAAGTGCCCTGGGGCAAGTTTGTAGGGTGAAATAAAACCCTTTAGGAGAACAAGAGATGGAGGCGGCCCCAGAAGCCGATCTCTGGCCGCTGCCACGCGGGCCAGCGTGTGGGGCCCTCAGCACTGCCTCTGCTTTCAGACACGTCCTCACAGCAGGTTTGTCCAGCCCATCCCTAACCTCGCTATTGTCAAGGCCTATGGAAATGCCAGGTGGGGACATGGTTCTCCTCCCCACCAACGTGGTGTGCTTGGTATTAGTGTTGGTATTAATTTCCCTTGGATGTATCAAGCAACGTGCCATACCGCGCTACGAAATCCCTGCGAGTTTCTCACTGGTGGATAGTCAGCCCCAAAATGTTCTACAGGGGCCAAAGCGAAGCTCCTTCCCAAAGGCACAGCCATTCCTGCAGGGTTTTCCACCACTTCCACACATGCAGCTTGCGCTGGGGCTCGATTGGAACGTGTTAGACAAGAGTGATGGAGACTTGGGAGGTTCGATGCTGCAGGGCCTCATAAACAAGGGCTTTGTTTACTCTCTCCATGAAACAATTAAGGTAATAAAGTTCATTTTGCTCTGCATTTTTAAACATCTTCCTGAATTGCTGGTGCTCCTTGAAATGTACTGTGCTGAGATACTCTTTCTCTTTCGCTTGGAGACTTTTACTAAATATAAAAATTACTGGACAGACCAAGTCTCACATAGAAGTTCTACAAAAAGGACAGTAAAGTTTTCGAGAGCAAACAAAGCCCTCTGGTCCTGAGGTCCTGGAGCTCTCTAAGCCTTGGCCTAGCACCGTGTGGAGAACAGCAAGGGATTTTCAACATCGGCCTTTGCTGTGTCTTCAAAATGTTAGAAAACCACTGAAAACGCTTTGTGTGTTTTAAGTTGGTCTTGCCAATGGCCTTGTGCCTTCACCAAGGCATCTTGGAGTAAGAGCTGGTAGGACATCCTGTCGGTGCTGTTGACACCATTGTCCCTGTGGGCTCCTAAAGCACCTAAGCACCTGCTTCACCCAATACATCCCTCCTTGGCCAAGAGGAGTCATCACATGTTCACCTGCAGTAGCTCTGCTGATCTGTTAATCATTCAACAGCTGTTGGCTAATTACTGGGACCCACCACAAAGGGCTGGGAGCCAAGAGACAGGAGGTAAGGGGCAACCAACTGCTAATGCTACTGCCATCATTTCTGTTGTTTCTCAGAAGCTACCAACAGTTGTGTCCTATCACCAGGCTTATTTAAGCACAGCTTCTGCCCCTTATTGTCCCTCAGTTGGAGGAAGACCCATCCCAGGTGAGATCATAAAGCTGACAGTGAAAGAGGTTGAGCTGCAAGTTGGTTGCAGATATGGCTCTGGTTTGATTAATTCAGTCCAAGTAATGTACTGTATAGAGGGTTTTGTTATTTTTTTTTTTTTTACATTATTATTGTTATTATGTTATGCTGTGATGTTTAGGTTTTGGGTAAACTTTCTAGGCCCTGCAGGACTCCTGGCCCTTTGTGGGTAGATGGAAGTGAAATTTAAAGATATCATCCAAATAGGTAAACATGTCAGAAACATTATCTGGGTCACATTTGGGCAACAGGGTTTGCTCTGTTTTAAGTAGAAAGGGTTTACTGATGATTTAGATGAACTTCCTGAGGAGTGTTTGAAATTCCTGGCACCCGTTCGAGTTACCATCTGGTGGAGGGCCTGTGATGAGCCAACACAGAGACATTAGGCTGGAGCTGCTCTTAATATCTTGCATGGAGTTTTGTGTCTGGCTAGGATGTATTTTTTTTCTTTCTTTTTTTTTTTCACTTGGATTTCTGGTATTTTGGTTACCTGAGGTGAGCAGAGCTTGTAAGAGACCATGTGTCAAGCTCTGGGGCAGAGATGTCCTGCAAACTCTCCCTCCGCCTGCTGTCATCAAGCTACCCCAGCACCGCCTGTTCCTCTTGGCTGCCGAAATTATCATCTATAGTTGAGCTCTGCCCTCATTTAGAACCGATGTACCAATAATTAAGTAATTAGTGCTGTTGGAGTGAAGTTGGCCTTGAGGGGAGCCTGGGTGCAGATGCTGCAGCTTGCTCGCTTTTCCCAGAGCATGCACATAGATAAGCTGGCCTGTTCTTCCTTGCCATTTCCTTAGTGATGTCTTTTAAAAACTCTATTTTAAGAAGCTTGGGAATGCACTGTAATCTACATAAAGGCGTAGTTCATTGCGGGGTTTGGGTCAATCTGAATCTCTCTTGTTTCCTGAAACAAAAAGGACCTATTGCAGCATATGTTGCTATCCGAAAGCAAAGTGGGAGAGTTTTTATGGGAATAGGACCACTGCTTTCCATGCATCCTGTGGGTAGGGCCTTAAACACTGGTTCTTGCCCATGGGTGCTGCTCCTCCCTGCCCTTCCTTCCTCGAGGAACGGGCAAATGGAGACAAATTGTTTCTCAGTTCGTTATCCAACCCTCAGAGACCTCATAACTTTGCACTGCCTCTTTTTAGCCCAGCTTCCTGCCCCTGAGTGCCACCAAGCAATAACTTTTCCCAACGTCTTCCTTACACCCCGCAGGCCTTTGTGGGCAACGGAAAAGCTCGTCATGCTGCTTTGTGAGGATGTGAACACAGAGCAAACGCTGAGCCGACATGAGAGCCCATGTTCTCCATGTTCGTCCTGTCTCCATGCCGGCTGCCCCTTGGCACACTAATGCCATGGCAGTAACAGTGCTCCCAGGGGAGCTCCGGCCTCATTGCTGCGGCTGCTCGTCCCCTCGGACTCTTTGAAGGAGGATGATTAATTTGGCCGCTCGTTGCTCATGGCTCTGTGCGTCACTTGCTCCTGCGAGAAGGGCCGTGTCTGCAGTCCTGGGCTGGCTGGGGCTAATTTAGGGATAGCTCTTCCATGGGAAAGAAACTCTGGCCGTGGCAGGACAGCAGCTGAGCCTGTTCCTTTCACCTGCATGTTCATGTTCTCCCAGGAAGAAAGATGTCAAGAGGTGCTGGACAGATTTCTCTGGTGTCCCAGCTGTGTTGGTTGGTGATCCACACAGTTCATTCCACATACAAGCCCAAAAGGTAGAGCTGCACTCTACCAAATGAGCCTAGAATTGTTTTTTGATTGTTTTGCTTTTTTAAAGGGATCCCTATACCTGTCTCAAACCCTATGGGAGCACCTGCATTCACATCAGCCCAGGGATGCTGTGTGGGAACAGGTCTGAGCTCCCAGCATGTGCAGAGCGGGTGTCCATGCGCTGGACTGGCACAGGAGGGTACAACGACCTGGGGAAGGGAACAAAGGGGCCCTGGATATCCACGGTGTGAGATCACACAGGCAGTACTGGCTCCCCGAGGGGCATATTGTGCTTGGATGGGGACAATGCAAAGCACAACCACTCCGTCTCCTTTGGGAATGGCCGAAGCAAGAAGGGATCTGATGTAATAACTAGCAGGGCAGAAACCTCAGTGTTTCCAGGCTCCCAGAAGCAGAGGCCTAGGAAAAGAAGCTGATCCTGGAGGAGGCATCTTCACCGACCTGCTGGGGGTCTCGCACCTTGGAGCAAGGATGTGCCTCATCAGCAGTCAGAGGAAGCCACCAGAGTTCTGGGACTGGACTAGTGCCATGTAAACCACTTGCTTCTGCAATTAGCTATAAGTTGCACATTGCAAATGCTGAAAGTTTCAATGCGTTTTTGATGCTCTTGTGTAAGTTGGCTGTCAGGCATGTTCCCGGCTTATCAATGGGAAGCAAAACACTGCCATGTAGCAGCTCCATGAATAGGTATGTCCTGGTAGTGCCGCAGCGGGGAGTGCGGGCTGCAGAGGGGACTACCAGATAAGTGGGCTCTCCCACATCTCCCAAAAAGCCTGACAGCCAGCAGCAGCTGGAGGAAATTCAGCCCTACGTGGACCGCAGTAAGAAGTGGAAACCAAAAGAAGAGCAGGAAATACAGCATTGATGGACCTTGCAGACACTCTCTGGTGGCAGGACTGTGATGGTCTTTCCCAAAGCTGGGGATGCACATGGTCTGAGCAGCTCCACGAGAGCTTGGAGCTACCCCTCCAAAACCCCCACACATCCCTGAGGATCCTTAGGGAATCATTATCCTCCAGCAGAGCCCGGCATGGTGACAGTGCAGAGCTCATCCGCAGCTCTGATAAGCTGGGACGCTGTCAGCGGCCTTATCTCCCTTGTAAATGGAGGCCTCTCTGGGCTTTTCGCTTGGCATGTTTGCTTGGAGCGCAGCTAAGTGTGTGGGAGCTGCTTGCTGTCTCATTGATGGGACTGCTCTTGTTCATACACACACACACACACACACACACACACACACACAAATAAATATACTATATATATTTTTTGCAGTAAGATCAGATGTTCCCCCAAGCCATGACAATCCATGGGAGAGGTCACTATCTCCTGGCAAGCTGTGACATGATGGCTCTTGACAGAAAGCAAATGTTTTTGAGAGATGAGTTATGAGGATGTGCTTTCCTCCCCTTGTGATGGGGAAATAAACCGGACAGAGCAAAACAAGGAATAATATGAAGATGTAGGGAAAAGGCAATGGAACTGAGGGCTTCCTTAGGATAAAACCCACTGTCATCCTCCCCTAACCCAAAGATGGCTTCCTTTGTCCTTGGGAGGACACTGGCTATATTTAGAGGTTTCCACCTTTAATAGGACATACAAATATCACGACTGCAGCTGGTTGGATTTTTTTTACTATTGTTTTTACACACAAAAAACTTTGCCACTTTTAGTGGCAGCAGCAGGAAAAATCCATTTTGATATATGTATTTTAAAGGTGCTCTTCAATTCTTTTTTTTCTTCCTGCAGAATCATGTTTTTAGAAAGGGATTTCCCTTCAAACTAAGGGAAATCCCCTTCTAAAAACATCGCCCCCAGTAAGATGCAGACCTGACCGCTCTAGGGATGAGCACCTGCCTGGAATCTGACTGGTGTCTTTGAGATGTGAGGAGAGAGCCCAAGCCTGTTCTGTGACTCCAATGCAGCGCTACCCCACTGGCTTTCTTAGCGTTGAGGTCAGTCTGACTTACGCCGATGGACAAAGTTGTGTCAGGTCTGGGGAAGCCCCGAGGGAACCTCAGGATCCCTCCCTGCCTTTCCTCGCTGTCTGTCATGGTGGCAGCATGGCAGAGGACATAGGCCTTGTGTCACCAGGGTTTTCTTGTCCCTTTCCCTGCCTTCCTTGAGGGCTCTAGAAGAACACGTCTGCTTGCACAACGGAGACCAGTGCTGCCTCTTACCCCTCATCAGCTCAGCCCTGACCTGGCGCTTCCCAGTCCTGAACCGGGCCCTGCCTGGGCATGGCCTCCATTACCCCCTGGCCCTCAGTGTTTGAGTGGTAGCGCAGGCCTGTGCTCGAGCTCTGCTGACCTTAGAAATAAGAGGCCGACGTCTTGAACAAGCTGCCCAAGGAGCCTGGGATAGGTCAGGGATTTCTCGTGCAGATCAAAAGCCGGAGATATTTTGCTGACAGCCCCGGAGCCCCCCGTGGTGATTTATGAATTATATATGCTCTATATGTTTAGCCAAAGAGGCTCGCTGTGGGGAAGAGGGCCGGGTTTGTATAAGCAGGAAGGACCACGTGGCTTTAGATGCTGGCCTGCCAAGAGAGGGTCCTGTGAGAGGCACCGGATGGTGGGACATCGGCAGAGGGGCTGCAGCATCCAAGGACGAGTGGCCGGGAGGGATAGGTTTGGATGGGGGATAGTCCATATCTACTTGCTGGAGGCTCTGGACAGACCCTCCCTAGCACATCCCATGGGGTGCAACCTCCTCCCGACCAGAGCAATGTGCTGTGCTGCTTCTGAGCTTCACATCCTTGGGTGCCCAAGTGCATCCCGACAGGTTTCTTGGGTTCTTCAGGTCCCCAGAGCTGTTGTCACCCCAGTGACACTTTGCCCATGTTTCTGAGAAACTGATGCGAGACGTTGAGGACTCCTTCCTCCTCCCCTATGAGATCACATGTGTCTCCCTCTCATACTCATGTCCTGAGCCCTATTTTTGATCCACAGAAATAGAGGGAGATGTTTGAGATTCTAAGCCAAACCAAGAGAGGAAAAATATCTTAATTGTAAACTTTTAGGCCACAGGGTTTCTGTAGGTACAATACAGTGATCTCTAGAACAAGTGCCCAACTTCTAGAGAGATCGCAGGACTCTTGGTCTTGAAGCCACTGAAGCCTTTGAGCAACAAAAAAAGGGTAGGAGATATTGTGAAGCAACACCTTCCAACAAGGAAGAGCGATGGGAACGCAGGTGTTGCCCTTGTCTTTCAGCTCTGTCGGATGTGAATCTGTCCTCCCATCAGAGGATGGAAATGGTCGAGCACCCTGTTTGATTACAAGGAGAGGCACAGCCCGAACTCAGGTCTGGACTCCCCTGGTGCAGTCTCTTATACGGAAGCAGTGAAGATCCTGAGGACACTTGGTTGGTGTTGACAGAGTTATTCTGGGATGAGACCAAGGCCATTTTCATCACAGTAAGGCTTAAACCTCCACTCTAAGAGCAGCGACTTTGCTGCTGTCACCAAACTACTGCTGTTCCTCTGGGCTGGCCAAGTGCTGGAATTTGTTGCTTTCAGGATAATTGAATGCATATTTCTGGTCATTTGGGGGAACTTGCTGTTCCTTTTTTGCTTAATGTCAGCACAAAGTGGGCACCCTGGGTACCTGCAATGTCTTGGAAGGGCTGCAGGGCTGCTCTCTGAGAACAGGCATGAGGGAGACCATCTAAATGTCACCAAGGACCTGGATTAGTGAGAAAGCCTGGTCTGAGCTTTTTTTTCCCCCTTATTTATCTCTTTTTACTCATACTGAGACAAATTTTGTCATCATATCGTTCACATAACCTTTCAGATGAACTTGGTAATCATGATCTGTTTTGGTTTGGCTTTTCTCAGATTAAAAACCTGCCTTTTAGAAAAAGGAAACCCTAAGATAAATAACTCCAAAATCAGGTATTTCTGAAGGATAATTAGCGGTTGTCTGTCTTACCAAAGACAACCCAAGACTGTGCTTTAAGTAATGGCTTGTAGCAAAACTTCCTTCAGCTGTGCTCCAAATATGATTAATTTAGCAGGGTAATGTTATCAGCACAGCATCCTACTTCTCAACCATTCCTCAAGGCTTTATCTGCAATAATGAATGGTACATTTTTTTGCCTTTTTTGTTTGTTTTTTGAAAATAAGCCTGACCTTATGCTCTGAGTTTTCTCATCTGGGGCTCTCTGCCTCAACAGTTGCTTTTGGAGCTGTATTTGTGCGTGAACACATCGCTGGCTGCCCATCTACTTTCATTCCCTGCTTTGGTAGATAGGGGGACCTATATAAAGCAAATGTAGATGTAGATTCCCGTCCCCGGTTACTTCATCTGGATGCAAAAGGAAAAAAAAAAAAAGCCTGGGATTGCAATCCTAATACTTCCTTGCTCTGCTCACAAAAAGCAATTTTAGTTGCATTGAAATTTCCGTGTTGAGAAGAACGGGTGTGTTTTTGTGAAAGATTTCCCTGCAAGAAGTCCCATTGTCCACGCAAATCTATAAATACATCCTGTATAGCGATATACGAGTGTGTACACATACGTAGGTCCTGTATAAACAGACAGACGTGCACACATACTTAGGAGATGTGTATATAGCACTCACTTACACACAAATCTATCCCCCGTTATGAAACAATCATCAAGATATAAACAAGAGAATTTAAGCTGCGGATGGGCACATTTTCAAGTGCTGCTGGAGGGTTTTATCTACAGCAGTGAAGAAGTGCTATCAAAACCTAAACAGAGCACTTATTGCAAAGAAATCTTTACGTAAGTGCTGGAGAGGTTCGCTGCAGAGCCAGATGTTGTTGCAAAGGCAGCTCTCCGCCTCCCCCTCTCCTCTTTCCTCCTTTAATAGCTTGATTAATTTGGCACATAAACCCGGGCTGATAAAAGCTCCGAGCTGCAAAACTTCCCCACATCTGGACGCCGTTGGCGCCAGATTGGACGGCGACGCTTCAGTCACTTTCAATCTCCAATAAAATAAAAACTTCCAACAAGTAATGCTGACCTATATATATATATTTATATATGTATTTTGAGGGGCCATAAACACTGATATCTTCATGCAGCGCTTGCCCTTTGCTGGGGGAGAACCCAGCAGCAGGAGCCTTCGCCCCCCCAAACCCTCCACTTCCTCGGACCCCTCCAGCTTTCCGCTATCAGGAGAGGAATCCAAGATCCGTTTTTTTGCCGGAGCACAGGGAAAACAACAGCCGCCCGCTCGGAGCCGAAGGGTCTCCCTACTCACCCGAGAGCAGCAGCAGCGGGAGCAGCAGGAGCGGGAGCAGAGCGGCGCTCCGGCCGCGGCCCATCTTGCGCCCGCTTCACGGGTGCCCCATGTCCCCCCGGCCCGGGGCTGTCAAGCCCCGAGCGAGCGGCGCCTTCGTCCCGCCGGCTGCGCGTGGGGTCCGCCCAGGAACTGCAGCTTATGCACAAACTCTCTCCTCCCGAAATATATACAAATATGGGAGGGGGGGAGCCGGGGGAAGAGCCCTGGCTCCAAGCAGCACATTTGAGGGTTTTTTTCTTTTTTTATTTCCCCTCCTCTCTCTTTTTTTTTTTTTGGATTTTCCCAATGACAACGCTGAGCTGCTCCCAGCTCCGAGCAGAGCTTTGAGAGGACCTCGCGTCCACTGCAAGTAGCTGGGCAGAAAGTGGTGGGCGCTGCTATTTACTGTATTTTATCCACCTAGATAAAACACAGGATATTATGCTTTGATAGGCCAGGCTGCCGTTAATTCCCTACTATTTTTTCTGTTTTTCCCCCCTTCTTTTTAGAAATGAACTCATTTTTAAGCCCATTTAATGGGCTTTTTACTAGACATCACTGGAAAATTTAGGGAGCTTTTTCAGCAAGACTGCACCAATATAAGCTTAGCCTAAAGTAGGTGCTTTCATCATGTCAAATCGGCACAGTTTAGGTGCGTGCAAACACAGGTTTCTGAATCAGGGCCTAAAATAATAGCGCTGAGCATTTAAATGGTGCCTTTCTCCCCCAGATTGCAATTGGCTTTGCAAAAACTTGCAAGAAATATTGCCCCCACTTACAAAGGGGAAACTGTGAAGCAGAGCAGAAATGCGGCTCACCTTGGGTGTTAGCACTATCCATCAGTGGCGAAAGTAGGAGTAAAATCCTCAAACTCTTGCCCTATGATCTATCCTAGTCCTTCAGAAGGTATTAAAATAATGATCAATATGATTGAGTGTGGCAGAAAAAGAGATGAAGTTACTCAGCTTTTTTGCAGGCAAAGCCTGCCTTAAGGTGTAGTATTTTTATAGTTACTGATAAATGCATCTATCATTTTTGATGTATATGCAGCATTATAAGTCAGTGAGTCTCCAGTCTCTGTTTTCTAATTTATTTTATAGTTCATCCATCAGGTTGTGATATATTTATACGCTTATATATATGTGTGTGTCTGTATGTGCGTGTGCCTGTTCATACTCAGGGAGCGTTTTGCTCGGCCTGACTTGGGGAGCCAAGTTCTTGCTTTGT
>JAUBOD010000846.1:161579-172229 GCA_032353885.1 Nothura maculosa | reverse complement strand
TAATTCCTGAAGTGAATTGTCCAAAAAAAAATGGTGTTGCAAATGTTTGTTACACTTTATTGTCTCAAATTCTGAGATAAATGAGTTTTCAGGTCAGAGAGCCCAGGATTCTGACTTGCTTTTTAAAAAGCAAAAGAAACATTCGGTATTGTGTGCTGAATATTGGCAAAAGACATTTAGTCACCCCAAAAGAATTCCAGGAGAAGAAACATATTCTGAATATTGCTGATTCAGTGACAATTGGCATAACTGAAGACTGCCAGAAACCTCCATTAAGTGAAATCGGTTCTTTAGGTGAAAAACCTCTTGGGAAGTGGATGGAGAATTAGGAAGTAGTGTCAATACTGTAGTAAATATAAAGTGAAGACACCATGAGATGTACAATGATTCTACAATTTAGTTCACTGACTGAAAATGGAGCAGTTTGTTGTACAGAGCTTCCCTGTTGTGCCTTCCAAGGAAGGAAGGTGAGGGGAGGACGTAACGTGCAAGACATTTAAGAGCATTTGCTCACGGCAGTAACTGCTTTTCATTCCAGAGACTTTGTGCAAAGTGCCTGGGCTGACATCGAGCGGTTTAAGGAGCAGAAGAATCACGATTTGAAGGAGGCGCTCATAAGCTATGCTGTGATGCAGATCAGCATGTGCAAAAAGGTACGTTCGGCTGCTGAAAAGCCAGGCTGGGAAATACATCGGATCAGCAGGGAATTGCATGCAAACTTTCACTAGGAAGACTGCAGTCATTGAAGGCTGGAAATGAGTAGTGTAAAACCCCCTGCCTATTCCACCTTACTCTCAGTGGCATATTAGTTTTGAAATATAATAGGTTGTGTGGTCCAATTTTGGTGCAGGCTCTGCCTTATTTTTCTGTGAAATTCTGTGGGATTTTTTTGTGGAAACTTTCATGGAAAAAGAAAAGTCTGTTTGCAAACAACACTGTATTTTTACCTCTTTATTTCCAACTTTCTTTGTTTTTTAAGGGAATTCAAGTTTGGACAAATGCAAAGGAATGCTTCAGCAAGATGTGATTACCTGGAAGTGAATTCCTCCTCCAAGTGCCAGAGAATGGAAGCACAAGTGTCTAACACCAATGTTAAGTTGCTGTATGACTTGCATATAAATCATGAAACAAATGAGTTGAGTGAATAGTTTTTCTTTCTGCTGATTGTAATTGTTAATAAAGGACAAAAAGGACATGTTCTTAAGCGTTTAGCTCTTGACTGCCACGTATGTGGCACGTTTTATATGTGGTAGCAAATAATTCAGGGGTAAAAAAAGTTAATGAAAACTAGAGCTCTGTGTTGGGGCAAAGGTACAGGGAAGGTTATCCCAGAAAGTATGAACTGAACTGTTCTGTCAGACTTCTGAAACACCATGCTCTGTGTTGTGCAGATCATTTCCAGATGCTGCCCTCTTCAGCCCTTGCTGGTTAGAATTTGTAATGCTCCAGGGTGTCTTGTTTTTTATAATGGGACACGTAGTTGTGTTCTTGAGGCTTATACCCAAAGAGGACAAAAAATGGAATATTGTAACACCCAGGGTTCATGTTTAATGCCTTTGCATGTCCATAGAGAAGTGTGCTTTTCCAAAGTTCAGGTTAAGCAGTCTCAAGCTCCTGAAATGTTTGAAACTCTCTACAGTAGAGGTGTTGTATAATGGTTTAATACAATATTCTGCATTTACTGGCTCCCACTTAAGCTTTTGTACAGGCACTGATTTCTTAGCAGTTTTCCTTCTGCAAGGAGAGGAGACTGGTGATCCAGCTGAACAGCAGAACCAAAGCCAAGGCTGGCAGCAGCGGGCGCAGCTCCTGCTTGGTCTGTGAGCACCAGATGTGGACCCGGCCTGCCATGGTGCTGCAAGCACTGAAGCAGTTTGGTTCCTAAAAGAAAAGTCCTTAATGAAGATGCCAAAATGCAAAACCAGGTGGGATTTCTGTAGTACTTAAGAGCAGTGATGTGCAGAATCCAGAGTGAGCCGAGGTGTCTGTTTGGATCTTGTAATGATGTTTCATTGTGTGTATGTGAGTGTGTATACGTGTGTGTGTATGTGTGTATATATGTATATACACACGCACACACCAGTATTAACATGGTTTGCAATTACAGGTACTTGCATTAAGTGTTTCCAGTTATCCCAAACACTTTCTATTGCCTAACACTGTTTTTCTCTCCATATACTTACATTCCTGAAGTGTGTGGACTTGTGGGATTCATCAGACCTGCTAATCCTGAAGAAATCTTTGTAATACTCTGACAATTGTGTTTAGTTATTCTGGTTTAAAACACTCTCTCAGATTTTTTTAAGAGATACTCCAGAAAGTCCTTAGAAGTTACTCTAAATTTTCAATATGGTAGTTACTGACATCTCCCATATCGTTGTTGATTCTACTGCATTTCTTTTCTATAAACCTATTATAAATATTTCAAGAATTCATAAACCCGGTGTCCACTACAACACAAAATTCAGAAGTGAAACGTGGGTCTCTATGTACATTGGCTTTTCTCAAAGCCTAAGACGATGGCATTTCTGTCTGCTGAGAGCTGGTGTTGGGCAGAAGGAGGGTCTCTCAGTTAGTGCTTGCAAAGAGAAATGTCTTGTTCTGTGCAGGTGAACGGACTCTTACATTCCAAACCCAAGCTGTGGAGCACTCAAAGCGTTCAGTAAACCCTCTAAAGCAGTGGTGCCTTAATACAATACCACGAGGCGCTCAGAGTAGGTTCTTGTCATGCACTTTTGATTTTTTTTTTTACTTTTGGTAGATCTTTCTGGTGCCTCTTTCCACATTTCACGTGCTGTACAGCTTATTAAATGTATTAGTATGCCTTTTTTCTTCTTTGCTAGTTGTACTAAATTTGAGAAGGGAACAAAACGGTTCTTGTAAGTTTTGTGCCAAATAAGCTAAATAAAATTGCTCTTTGATATTTTTGTTATGTTGTTTTTGTAAAAAATGCTGCATCAGTCTTTCAGGTTCTCTTGTTCAGTTCCTGTCCTTCTGAGCTCTCAAACTCTCAAACTTGGGTTTAACATTTAAGTAGCAACGGCAACATTTAACCGATTTGTCTTCCCTTTGAGGAACATGGTGCCTAAGTCTGAAATGAGATCCTTGCTGCAAGCCAGTTTTGATGCCTGGCACTGTGGGGTTTTGTGTGTTAGTTATTTTTGAGGAGGGGGATGAGTTTTTTGCTCAAAGATAAGCTATCGGAATTTAATGTGCATATTCATCTAGGTAGAAGATGCAATTCAAAGAGGTTTACATGGTTTGACAGGACTTGGATCAACGGTGAGTTAGGGATAATTTGCAATTTTTGAAAAATTCTTTGGTTGCCTCTGTAGCTGGTTCTTCGTTATATGCAGTCTCTGTGCTTGGGAGTCTTGGCAAACAGTGACAGTTTCTACTCTCCCTCCCCTATCTGTTTTTTTTAGCTTTTAAACTTTTAAAGGAGAAATTATGTAGTAGAGGCAGTTTCCAGTCACCACGTGCATTTAGCTTCTGCCTTGGCCTCCTTTGTTCAGTTATCCAGGGGGTGAAAGGCAACTGGGCTGTTTAAACCAGAGACCATCAAAAACTAACGAGAGGCCTTTTGAAGTAGTCGCAGTTGAGCAGACCAGTTTAATCTCACCAAAATGCTCCTGTATAAACCAGTTTACCTAAATGGATCATTGATTTTTTTCCAGGCTTTTACGACTGTCACTGTTGTCATGGGAAGTCAACTTCGTGTGGTCGCTTGCAAGTGTTTGTGGTGTTCTGGACCTTCCTCATTACTAGGGCAAGAGACCTCAACTCATGATTATATTTGCTCTGGAAATACACCTAGAGCAAGGGGGATCAGTTGAGATTGAAATAAGCTCAAGACATTTTCCTACACTGTCTTAACTATTTCTAAAATGTTGTTTTGCTCAATACCTGGCAGGGCTATGGCCACTGCTGTGCTTTGCAACCTAAGAGCAGCCATTTCTTTTCCTGTGTGACTCTTCCACCACCTAATTCCTGCATGTATATTGGAGGAGACATCAAGGTGTTTCTCATGTCTTCAAAAGGAATGCGTGGAAGGA
This sequence comes from Nothura maculosa, assembly GCA_032353885.1. NCBI lineage: Eukaryota > Metazoa > Chordata > Aves > Tinamiformes > Tinamidae > Nothura > Nothura maculosa. The sequence goes on along the minus strand of JAUBOD010000846.1, from coordinate 168,174 downwards.
AGTTGTTTCTTCCAACTCCCTCACTGGACTATAATGTGAATTGTTTCCTGGGGTCTCCTGCCCTGGCCTCCTGTCCTGTACTTGCACCACAAGCTCTATGAGGAGGCCCTGTCTGCTTAAGTGAGACCTGGTGTGGAAATGCTGATGTAGAAGTGACAGAGATGAAGGAACCAGGCCGACTGAGATCTAGTAAAGTGGGAGGCCAGGCTTAAGCACCGTGTTGAAGTGCTGTTGTATGTGGAGGTAGTGCCACCTCCAGGATCAGGGATGGAGGAGTGAAAGGCAGGAAGGGAAGATCATATTGTGGCCTATGGCCTGTGCCAGGCATCTGATGAATTCCCTTGGGAAGCCGGTGAGGCCTGAGGAGACCCTTCAAAAGCCATGGGGGTCTGAGTGCAGGCGGGAGGCAGGGACTCGAGGTCACGTGAAGATTAGGGAGAAGAGCAGCAGGTGTGAACAGGGAGCAGGGGACTGGAGATGGGATAGCTGAGCAATGGGAGAGAAGAACAGGTGGAAAGTCATGATGACAGATTTCAGGTCCAGGAGAAGAGGAAGCCAGTGTTGTTAGCCTTGTTTTGAGGGGGTCTCAAGGACACCAGAGTGGATAGTACATAGTACCAATCATAGCGTCCAGATTTGGAGGGGCCTTGTGGGAGTGATGTGGTCTTAAACCAAGGTTCAACACCAACAACAATGTAACCTTTTGCTTGCAGCTGCGAGCAGGAGGTTTAATTTTCAGTCTGCCATTTTGTACCTGGTTTTAACGTGGTTTCTTAGAGCTCCCTGGCCAAGCAAGAGAGAAGATGCTTCATCCTGAAAAGCTCAGCACAGATCTGCAGATCAGACCTGCGACCCGGGGCCTCCTTGGGCGACTAACGCGAATGTAGGCCGGCTGCCTGTGCACCACAAACAGCCCAAGAAGTGATGAGTAAGTAGCTTAATTGCAGTAAGTGTTTCCATTATCTGCCCTCTCTTGGCACGTGATAACAACAAGCTAGAGAGCAGCCGTGTGTAAGGGGAGGGGAATTGTGAAGGACGTGTGGGAATGGGAGCAAAACGGGGCTCGGATCGCCCTCTGCTGGGTCAGGGACTAGGAGCGCCATGAGGCCACATCCCGCCAAGCCGTGCCCTGCTGTGGCCCTGATGTCCCCTGCTCTCCTGTGGTGTCCCAGTGGGACCATCCGTGGCTCCCACCAGGCCTTTGGTGCTGGTTTTGTGCTGCTTTGGGGGCTTGGGCCGCCTCTGAGCTGCTCATTCCCTCGCTGGCTTCCTCATGCTGTACAAGTGACTGATTTCATGGGGTCTCCCTCAGTCAATACTGATTACATGTACATATACATAACATGTATATGTACTCAAAGCTCATTACTCATTTGCAGCAGACTGGCCTCCTCCCTTAATGATTCCTTAAGTGTTTTGCCTTTAACTTTACCTGTAATACTCAGCAATGGTCCTCTTATCATCCAGGTACCACGTAAAAATGCTAAATACTCATCAGGTCACAGTCAATACCAGATCCCAGCAGGGCCCTGCTACTCTTCAGAGTTCCCACACCCAACTTGGGGCAGTTTTACTTTATTTTAGGATTTACTAAGGTGCCTCTGTATTTGCTTTTGCAGAATAGGGCAGGTCCATGTGGAGTGGCTGTGGTCTGATTGATTGCTGCAGAAATACTACCAGTAATCTGAAATTGAGAAACCAGTAATCTATTTTAAAAAGTCAATCTGATAAATGTGTGCTTTTATGAACATGTTGATTGGCATTAATCCCTTTTTAATACTGTATTGACTCTATTGTTTTTCCAGGGATTACTTTCAGGTTGACAGGCCTGATATAATAATCCGGTCTCCCTAATTATGTATTTTATAAATAGGCAAAATATTAGCCTTCTCTCAGTCTTGTGGAATTTTCTCTGAAATTCAAGACTTGAAAATCAGCATCAGTGCTTTGGCGATTGCTTCTGCTAGGATTTCTAAAGGACTTGAGGAAAAGCTACATGGATTTGCAGATTTCAGCAGATAATTTAAGAAACTGCTCTCTAGAGCTATATTCTGGATGCAATTAAGGAGAAATTATCTCCTTGTGATAAAGGCCAGTTATAGTTGATGAAGCCTGTGCATCTAATATGATTAGTTCTTAGCGTGCTCACAAGCTGAAACGAGTATCTTTACAGAGTTTGTGTGTTACAGTTCTGTAGCATTGCTAAAGTTTGATCAAACTCTCTGGAGTCTAAGACAGAGACCTGAGGTGTTTAACCATTGATACCAAGTAACCAAGTAAGGTGTTAGGAATATTTACTGTGGGAGAAAATTCATTTATGGACCAGGAGATACCATCCATTTAGTCTAGGAATTCTCCCTTCAAAATCTGACATGCTTCTCAGACTTAAATGTTGTCTAAATGACATCTGGCAATGATTGACGCAATAGGACAAGATTGTCTAAATGGAGCAAGATTGGTTCTTACTTGCAAGATTGGAGCAAGAGGCTTCTCCAAACCTGTGTACACCCTGACCAGTGAAAACTGCATCCCCTACAGCTCGCACTGGGTAAAGGTTTGGAAGTGATCCCCGAACAAGCGTGATACTCCCCTGGTCTTATCCTTGTATTTCTTCAAGTCCTTCCTGACAATGTGCTGAGTCCTGTGGAAGGTTGTCTGAAAATCTTCCCAAGACCTTAGTGATTAATAAAGTAAGAAATCTAGGCAAGTGACAGCTAAACTGCCTTGTTCATTGGAGGTGTCTGCTCCTCACCTACTTTTTCTTTGGTTGGCTTTGTTGTCAGAACCAGATCAGAAATATTTCTGAATGCATTTGACTTCTCCACGTTTTTATCAACAACTTCCCTCTTTCTCTATCAGTGAGGCTTTTGTTCTTCATATTCTTTAGGGAATTCTTGCTTATTCTTAATCCTGCTAGTTGTTGATTTCCCTTTGCTTCTCTATAGGTAATTCATCAATCCTATCCTCTGGTTTCTCCTTATAGTCAGATTCACCGTTCTTCCCCTCTCTGTAACACTTCACCTGTTGCTATTTCTTCTCTAAGCTGGGATGAGTTTTAACACATGGTGCCTTTTCCTGTTTCAGGGTGCTTGCTCAAAATATTCTAAAATAATTGCTGGTGATCAATCACATTCTGTTCAAATTCCTTCTCCCTGCTTATTTGGTCATAGCTATTTTTAACTTTAAAATGCTAAATACATATAGCTTTGCTGGGTCTTTTTTTTGTTTCCTTCAAGTAAATAGAATGATTGCAATAACAAGGCCATTCACTTGTTGCTCTGTTTCATGCTGTTTTTTTATTTTTGAAACTATTTCTTTTTTTTTCTTCTGTGTTGAAGTCCAATGCGGAACTTCCTTTGCTGGATTAATTTAAGGTAGAATAAAAAATATTCTCTGTAGCTTTCAGGAGTGCAAAGGATTTGTTTAGGAGCTGTCTCCGTGATCAGCGTCAGACGTGGCAGCGCTTTCCTGTGACGCATCGCTAGGGAGTTAAATCACTCAACTCCTATTTTTCAGTTGAGTTCATGGTCTGCAGGTCCTTCCGCCAACCAGAATCCTTTGAGCATTCCTGAATTTCCCCATGGCCAAGCAGCTCGAGGGTTTCCTCTGTTTAGCAGGGTGCTAAATTGGCCCCTGCTCACTGTAACTTACCAAGAGGAAAGCTGGTCAGCTTAGTATTGCCATCAAACTCGGGAGCAGAACTGCTCCCCAACCAGCAAGGATGTCCACCAAGCAGCAGTCAGTCCTGCAGAATTCCTGATTCCGGTCGCATGAAATCCATCCTCCTTCCTATCCTTTCCTACTGCGGTTGGATTATTTTATGCTGCGTTATTAGAGATGCCTGTGCAGAGAGGCAGGGATTGGGACACTGTGTCCAAAGCAGCATTTTGAGGTGCTGGCTGGGGTTGGTGGTGGGATGTGTCTGTCTGCTGTGAACAATGGGCACATTCCTGGTTGTTTTGGCAGCCCTGGGAGTTTCCAGGTGCAGGGAGGAGCCTCCCGGAGTTGATACGTCCTGTGCTGCCAGATCCCACTTGGGAGTAGGTAGATAAGAACATAGAGGAGAAATTAGTTGTTAATAGATGTAAGTTTGGAGATAAGCATTCAGAAAAGAAACCACAGAGCTCTGCAGGCCCAACTGGAAGTTTGAGTAAGGCTGGGTTTGGCAAACAGGCTCAGCTCGCAGACGAATTTACTTCTAAACTTGGCCTCCAAGACTGACTTCCATGTGGTCCTGTGGTGATTAGGAGATGTCCAGCCCAGGATCTGAGCTCAGCTCACTCTGGAACGCTGCCCCCAGCTCCAAGGGGCAGCACGTGGATGGCACCTTGGGTTGGAAATGGCCAGTGTGGGGTGGAAAGGCTCGTTTGGGTCCCCAGCAGATTAAGCCCCCTGGGTGGATGTTGGTTCAAAAGTGAATCCTGTCATATTAGCCAGAGAGTGCTCCTCCCTTCTTCTCTTACCCCCTATGTTTTTGCCTTTCGTTAACCACAACATTTTGGTGTGTGACTCTTTTCCCTAGGTGCTGATAGCACCAGTGAGCAAGCTTATGCCAGGCTTATACTTGCAAATGTGTCATTACGATTCCTCCCATGCGTGGCCCACTCTGCGGCACTGCTCGGTAGGCATCCTGCCCACTTCCATGGATTACCTTTGTTCCGCCTGTCCTGTGGCTGTTCCTTTCATCCTCCCTTCACGCTAGTTCAGTGCCTCCTGCCTTGCGTGGGTGGCCTCTACTTGCAAAATCAGGGGTATTCTGCTCACGTGGTGGCCACCCACAACGTGCAGTCACCCTTCCCTACTGAAGCGGAGCAGCGCTCTGCAAAACCTTGAGCTTCTGCTTTAGTGTTGCTGCATCCATGGTTTGTTTCTGTCCTTATCTGTTGATAAACGATGGGAAGGATCTCAAGAGAGGCTGCCAAGATATTCCCATCCTTTAGCATTGTGTTGCACTCCCTAAAGCCAACGCCACCATGTCCAGTCTCTGAGAATTAGTATTGGCACCAATGATACTGCTCCTTTACTCCATGCCAGTTGCCTAGGGAAATTTCAGTTTACTTACATATTATAAACTGATTCTGCTGTCCCTTGAAGACAATACCCCATTCTTCCAATACCCCAAACGAAATGTCTTTTTCAGCTGACTGAAGCTCTCCCTATAGTCTGCACGAGCTGCCTCTCGGGCTGGGTTGAGCAGATATGTGATTTAGTGCTTGCTCCTCTTTCCATGTGCCTGCCATTCCTTCTTCTCCCTCTGCCCAAAGCTGCTTTGTCCTTCCGTATCACATTTAAAAACTGCTGGGGCTCCTGTTTAGCTTTGATATGAACCTTTTCCCTTGAATTTTTTTTTCTTTCCCCTAGCTTTCCTAAATATTAAGTGGGAAGCCTTCTCTGGCTTGATTGTCCAAGAATTCTTCAGCAACTTTTTGGGAATGTTTATCTTCTAAGCCACTAATGTTCTTCTAGCACAGTGACTAATGGTCACATCCCCTGCAGGAAGCCTGTCCTGCAGCAGGTAGGAGATGCAGCAGGTAGGCAGTGTGTTTCCATGCCTTGCCACAGGATTGTGCCATATTCCACTTAAGTCTGCATGTCTGTCACTGAGCAAGGGGCATTTCTAGATCCAGTTAGTGGGAAAACATAGTTGCAGAGCTGTTCTTGAACTTACGTGCAGTTGTTAGAATATTACAAGGGCATATATACTGGAGGGAGAAGAAGGCAGGAGCACAAGCCCTGAAGCTGCCTTCTTTCTGTCTGGCCAGTCTCGTTGTTCTGCCATACATCAAAGACTTTCCTTCACCTTGAGGAGTTCAAAGAGCCAAATGTTCAGAAGTACAAGCCCTTCTACAAAGTGTATCTGATCGTGCTTTGCAGAAGATGGGATCTGGGGTTATTTTGCGTAGGCTCCTTGTGTCTGTACAAGGGTGCTGGATGTGAGACTAACCTCATCACGCTGGAAGGGAAGCACTCGAGGTGGGCTCAGTGAATCCCTCGGGAGATTCCTCTGCCTGTATCAACTGCATGGCGAATCGTAGAGCGAGAATTTGGTTTCAGATTTAACCCACCCTGAATAAGGAACAAAAATTGCAGTAATCTCCAGTAGGTAGTTGTGATTTGGGTGTTAAAAGATTTTTTGCTTCTTTTGTCTGTGAATATTAGGAGCAGGGATTTTCATGCATCCTGGTGCCCAACTGGTCCAGAAATATTCAGACAGTCTTCTGCTGCTCCCTAGAAAAGGGAATTCTCTCATTTCAGGGCTGTCTCCTTTGTTTTTTTCCTCCAAAAAACTGTAAAAATGTGCATCCGAATACCTCTGGTACTTGAATTTGTGTGTCTGAAGCACGAGACATCGCATTAATCATAGGGAAGCATTAATCACTGTTGGAGAAACTCATTGCTTTGCCTTGGAACTCCTGCGTTTTGCCAAGGGTGACGTCTCTGCTAGAGGCTTGCAGAGCCTGCTAAAAAAGAAGTTAAGTGCGGGGATCATGAGCAGCAAAGCTGCACGTGAGTGCGTTCCGACAGGAAAAATAACCCCAGCAGCAGCAGAGCCCCTCACGGCAGCGGCGCTGACTCAGAGGCAGCAGCAGCTACT
>JAUBOD010000846.1:112888-124710 GCA_032353885.1 Nothura maculosa | reverse complement strand
AGTTAAGCAAAACCTTTGGAAATGTAACTTGCTTAGCAATTTTCTTACTCTCTTGCCAGAGATAGTAGGGGTTATTTAACGGGGGGTTTTGGTTTGGTTTGCTTTATTTGTTTTTATTCTTTTTGGTTTGTTTGTCAAATAGAGGAAACTTGCGAGGAGCTTTATTGAATGAGATAGTTACAGTGGAAAACTCTTTCATTTAAGCTTTTTTTTCCCCCAAAATTCATATGAAAATAGCTGCTTTGAGCCCAAAGAATTTGCCAAGGCCCTGCTCCAGCATGTGCACCGCGTGAGCAATATTCTGTTGCGTGGAAAATATGAGCAGAGAGAAAAACAATGCTGTCCTTTTGGTTGTATGGCTTGGAGATTTATTTTATTTTATTTTATTTTATTTTATTTTATTTTAAAAAAAGCATTTTGCCTCTGAGATTGTAGAGATTCTGCAGATTTTATATGACTATCCGGGATAGGTTTTAACGCATTTTAACAAACATTCCAAATGTGATTGGAACGAGAACGCAACGTTTCCCTTTTCTATTCAAATCCGCTTGTCCGGGGGCCGTGGTTTGGTCGCTTGGCCTCCCTTCCACCACACGGACCAAGTAAACAGTAGCCTGTGAAGTGACTCAGCTGGGAATAGGGGAGCTCGGCGCTGCTTTTCCGTGGGCTGCTTTTGTCTCTGTCCCGTTGAAATATCCTTTAATGGAATGAGACGCACGTTGGATTGGGCTGTGTTTGGGAATGTAAGCCAAAAGCCTATCGGGTAGTTTTGTAGCAATCAGCATGGTTTGCCTGAAGTATTGATTGATTGATTGATTGATTTTGCATTGAACGGATTTCTTTTTCTTTTTTGTAGTAAATAAGACATCTTTAGAGGGTAGTGTGAGAACAAATTTTACTCTTTTTAAAATAGATCCTTACAATAAATGAGGACGGATCACTTGGTCTGAAAACCCACAAATCTCATGTTTGTGAGCATTGCAATGCTGCCTTTAGAACCAACTACCATTTACAGAGACATGTCTTCATTCATACAGGTACTGCTTGACTTCAAATTGTCTTTTCTGCTATATAAAGATTTGTTTACTTATGTTAAAAATGTTTTCAGCTCTATGCGAATTTCACCTTTAAGAGCGTAGCTAACTTGGCATCGAAACTTAGAGACTCCATGCACCAAAGTGTCAAAAGAATACCAGAAAAAAATGGAGAGATGTTCTAAAAATTGAGAACTTAACTGATGACAAGGTTTCTTTTCTTCCTTTATCAGCAAGTAATGGGTTGACTCGTAGCCCAAGTGCCAAAATTGACCCCTTTGTAAAATGTGCTCCAGCTGCTTATTTGCCTGCCGAGGTATTGCTCTGGAAAAGGTACTTCCCATTATGGTAGGAATCCTGGACACAACCCCGTGCCAGCATCGTGGTTGATCTTGCTCATGAGGAAATTACAGCCATTTCAGACCGCTCTGCCCTGCTAGTATCAATGTGACTTGTAGGTACCTGGACAGAATTCTGGAGGTCATGTACCTAGCGAGGGTGCTGGATTTTGCTGTTAGAATATTTTGGGAATTCGCTCAGATGCTGTTTTTTCTCGTAGGAATTTTTATATTCCTCAAAAGTAGTTATCAGAAACAACAGTGTGTAGTTATTAACTTATGGATGTGGAATTATATTGTTCAAGGTGAAAAACCATTTCAGTGCAGTCAGTGCGACATGCGTTTCATTCAGAAGTACCTGCTACAGAGGCATGAGAAGATTCATACTGGTGAGTATAGTGCCTTGAGTCTCTTTACTAGCCTGCTTAAGAACTGTCTCCCCACTCAGGCAAGGTTTCCCATAATCAAAATGCAGCCCCAAACCCTCCTGCCCTAGTTTGTTTTGACTTAACCAATGTTATAAAACTTTGAAGATTTAAGGTAGCTTTGTGCTTTTGACTTGCTCCACTTTCCTTCGGCTGTAAAGTGAGTATAAACTCTAGGAAGAGAATCGGAGAAGAGTATTCCAGAAATAACCCAAGGGGCAAATCCTAAAGCTTTGTGTGTTCATAAATGTCTTTTTTTTTTTTTAAGCAGTTGTATCTGTTGTTGTATGAAATTAATTTGGACAATTGGGACTTGCAAATCACAGCGCGGTAGATTTTTTGATTTCTTTCGGAATGTGATGGAAAAGTGCCAGGGCTAAAATGGCCAAAATGCCTAATCCCAAAGGTGTTAGTATCAGCATTACTTTTCACTCTTTTTTTGAAAGGTTTAATTCAGAACTGGTCTAAAAATAAGAGCCTTAGTTTGAAAATATGCAATATAGGTCAAATAAGGCCCGGCGTTTAAAGCCAAAGAGAGTTAAAGTTTATACCTACTTGTGTATTTTTTATCTTGTTGCACTGCACAAAACCACATTCTTTAACAGGTTTGGCTTCATTGGGTTTTTGGCATTTTGGTGCATGGCCTTTCAATCCCTCTGTAAATATTTTGTAATATGGTCCTTTTGGACTAGATGCCAGTTTCTCAGCCTGTTTTGCAGCAAAGCAGGGCTGCTGAATGTGCACAGTGTTCCTTGTCTGTGGCCTTTGCAGGGATCCGAGAGCTGCTAACACGCAGTGCAGTGTGTGCATGGGTGAGAGCCGAGACGGGGAAAAACCCTCCGCAAAATGAATTTCCAGAGCAGCGTGCAGGGAGTGACATGCACAAACGCCCTGTTGTTCATGGGTTTTTTGTATCCCAGGTTGCCATGAGTCCAGACTAAGTAGGTTTCCTTCGGCCAGGCAGCCCCAGAAGAGTCTCCATTCTTCTGTCCAGCGTCTTTGTTCTGTTCCTAGTCTCTCCCTGGCTCTGAATTGGTGAACCTTGCTGCCTTCCCTGGGCAGATCTTAGTCTTGCAAAAAACTCTCACTCACTCTCTTGCTTCTCTCTATTCCCTCCACACACCCCCTAAAGAAAAAAAAAAAGAAATGGCAAAAATTGAAGCATGGTCTTTTTTTCCTTTTTGCATTTTTGTTCAGAATATTTTTTTTCTCCTGAGGATTATTCCCTGTACATGGCTTTGAAAATGAGAGTCCGCACAGGGTAGTTAGTTAATGCTCCATTGCAAATATTATATCAATAGATTTAATTTTCTCTCTTCAAGAGTAACTTTGAGCCCTACAGAGAGTTCTGCAGGGTTGATTGCAAGTGCGGAGGGAGGGTTTGGTTGGAGGAGGATTATAAATTTTTTCCTGCCAGCTTTTACCTATATTACTCTTTGTTTAGAGAAAAAAAAATCTGCCATTTAACAAATGAGCCATGTAGATACCTGGCTATTTAGATAACTGTCTCTTCCTCCTGTTCTCAGCATCCTGCTGGTTTAGTAGAGTTCGATTATTTCTTAGAAAATTGAGAATGGTGATGGTTTTAAAAGCGTTGAGTTATGGATGCCTCCGAGATGCCAACTGTGCAAATGCTTAGGAGAGAGTTGGGAAGATCCAGCTTCCAGGGTCTCATTCCCACTTACTGAGACAGTTTCCAGTGCACTTGCAGCGAGGTTGTGTTTATTGTATTTATCGAAACCATTCAAAAAGGCTGAAATCTTGGTCTTTTTTCTCCGAGCAGAAGGTGAGAAATGGGGCTGTATTGGTAACTCAAGTGAGAGGGAAGGAGAGCTCCCTTCCAAGTCTTCCCACTTGGAGAATTTTTCATTACAATTATATTTTTCTTTTTTCCCTTTTGCTTTTTTAACTCTCTAACTGACCATATTGGCACCACCTATTTTTGCAGCGTTCAAAACGTTGAAGAAGAACAGAATGTTTCCTCATTTTTTTTAAAGATCTATGTTATTTTTTCAAGTTTAGTATTCTAAGACCATCGAAGGCAGCGCTAACAAGCCCTGAACGCCCAGCTGCTCATTCCAATATGATTTGAATTCTGTTCTCTGAATCACTCCCTTAAATGAAATGCTATAGGGGAAGTAGGAAGCCATCATCGAACAGCCTTATCCTGTGTAAATAATTAAATAGTTGCATCTAAAAGCAGACATTGCATTAATACCAAATTCACTTAGTAGGAGCAATTGCATCTACAGGGAGGTCTCAGTGATAGGACCATGCTGTTAAATTTGTCATTAATGATACAGAAAATTTGCCATTTCAGGTAGGAGGAAGAATCATTGGTAGATGAATATATTCACATCTTGAGTTTACTGGCTCCTGAAGAGAATAATACCAAATGTTTTCCAAATATGTCTGCGTATTTTTGTTGTTGTTGGTATTTCTGTACTCCTTCCCGACTCATGCATTCATGTGTCATATCCTAATTCTGTAACTCACCCCATGTTGCATTTTAAACACAAAAAAAGAGATTACTTTAAAAAAATAAAGCAATATTGGGGCTAACAATCCAAGTGCCTTCTTATTCAATCATGCTGCTTTTTTATTGCCTTCTTTCGTGTTTTATCATTTGTATTTTGTCTGTTTAGATTTTAAACTGTTCCAGAGGGGTTAATTTTATAATTGTCAGAGCCTTTTAGATATTGTATTTGAAGCAGTAAATGGAAGTATTGCTCAGTTTTAATAGATTTCTTATATAGACCCAAAACATATATATTTCCTACATAGCCCCAAAATGTCCTAAGAATAAGGATACCTTGTTTTAGGCTGCTTAGATAAATAATGTTTAGAATTACTGTATTTTAAAGATTTCCTTTTTGTTTTTCCAATCTAAATCTTTCCTGCTCATTAACTTATTTCTGAAAAATATCTGTGACGCTTCCTACATTAGTTAAAATCTCCTCCATTTGCACCATGTCCCATTTTAAGAGCACACCAAAATTTCAGGAATGCATCAGAAGCTTCAGGCTTCCGCTCAGAAGGCGGCATTATGGGGAGCATATCTTCATATTTAATCCTTTTTTTCTAATCTTATCTTCCTTACGAAGATGAAAGCAAGAATGGAGTATAATCCCAGTTTCACGAAACGTTTCTTCATCTTGCAGAGTGCTGTGGAATTCTACTGAAAAGCAGCATTTTCCATGGTTTTAGTGGTCCACTCGTGGGCAGTGTCCCCAAAGAGCTTGCTTTCCTTGCTCTTGCACCATGGTAGCGCTGCTCTGTCCATGTGTCCTCCCAAAGTCTCCCAAACCCCTCTCCCAACGCGGTGTGGAAATGGTGCAGGGTCTGGCACGGACCCCTAAGTAGGTGCCAACTGCATCGTAATCTGCAAAGAGAAAAACGAAGCCCCTGCTTGGCCCTTTGGAAGCCTGGAAAAGAGAAGGAGGTAGAAATGATAGAGGCTAATGCCACTAAATAGCTTGTTTAAGTAGAACTGGGTTGAGGGTTCTAGGTCTGCTCATAAACAAAAATGGGTTTAAGGCTGAAGGTAAGTGTTTCAGTGAAGCACCCTGTATTCGAGCAGGAACAGGAGGGCTGCTCAAGCTAGGATCAGAATGAGCTTATTTTTTTGCTTCTCCAACGTGGTTTGGGTTCAGCTAAGACTCAGGATAGTCTTCATCATCCGAAAGTACAGTTAGTTTCTCTAGGAAAGGTTTAAAAGATTGGGAAAGTGAAGTTCCAGGTAGTGTAAGGAAAACTGTTTGAAGGAGGCACAAAGAGAATAGTGGAACAAAGGAAAATAAAGCAGTGGGTAGGAAGGATTAAGAAGTAGTCTTTGGGAATGGGATGGTTTGGTGTATAAATCGGAAGCAAAGATGAGCTCAAAGTCTTGCCTCATCCTCTTTAGGATGTGGGAAGTGACGTGGGAATTAGAATTTGATTCAGAAAGTCTTACTAGGCTCGATTTAAATACAACACCATAGTAGTAAGTGTGCATGATGAGGAAAGAGAACATGAAAAGGAAAGTGAAACTGGAGTTAGAAAGGTAGGAATTAGGCCAGTGAAGAGTTGGTACAGGAGATGATGAACTTTTAACTGTAAGTTAAAAAAAATCCCAGGATTTTATGGTGATTTTTAATAAGTAAGAAATGGCAAAGCTTTTTCCTGGGTTAAATGTGAACCTATTGAAAAACAAACAAAACAAAACCATTAAAACTACTGTTGGATCTGGGAGCTCTTAGGAGAGAAGATCATTTGTTTTAGGAGAGGATAAATGGAGGTGGCAAGAGGTCATCAGGAGGGCATTGGTTGAGAAGCCATGTGGACAAGTAAGGGTTAGGGCATAGGCTTAAAAAGAGAGATCTAAAAGATGCTTAGAATGAGGATGGTCAAAGCTTGGAGTGTTGATGGTCTGACTAGAAGCAAATGTGCAGGTGATGCAGGTGATTTCCATTACCACTTCTTAAAAATATTAACATCTTCTTTGAAGATGTGGTGATATCAACCACATATCTTCTACTTGGAGAGGATATGACTAAATACTGCTTTTCTAAATAGAGTATGTAAGATTTAATAATAATAAATTAAATAATATGTCTGAGAAGTTACCTCAGAAATCTATTTAAAAAAATCCGCATATTTCTGGAGACAAAAGATAGTTGTTTTTTATTCCCCAAATCAGAGCAAAGAACAAAGAGGATGCTGACAGATGGTACTGAAAGAATTCAAAATCTCTACCTCAGCTCAAAAGATTGTATGATAATATTAAGAGGTAGGATTGCTGTTGTTCAGGGGGGTTCTGTTCAACAGTGAACCTTGTAACAGCAGCACTAACTTTTCAGACGTTTCAGGTTTTTAGATTCATCAGAGAAATGTAGTGGTTTCACAGGGATATCAGAGGGTAAAGAATTCAGTTAGCCTGGATGAATTTAGCTACAGGGACATGGTGTTTTCAGCTTAATTTTTCTAGTAAGAAAAATTTGGAATTTTCAGCTAAAAGGGTAAGATTATTTCAAGCAGTTCCTTCAGTTTTGCATACAGATATTAGGAAAGAAAAAGAAAAAAATACAGGGAACCCCCCAAATACGTTAAATTGAAAGCTTGAAAATACACTGTTCTTTTAAAATGGAATTATGTGGAGGATTAGGAAGGATAACTGTCTGCTTCATTTTTTAGGTTAGAGAAACATGCATGTACCCACATTAGAAGAAGAGAGAATTTAGTTTCTTTAAATCTATTTTGTATAAATGCCTTTTTTTTCCCCCTTGTTTTTATGATTATTTTGAAGCATCAGACTCCTGAGCCCTGGGAACATTGTGATGTGAGCAACCCTGTGTAGTTTTCTCAATAGTGACAGACTAAATCCTCTTCTTTATTACTTCTACTAGAAACTCTAATATTTTGTCTGATAATTATGTGGAAATTGTGTTTGAGAATTTATGTTGCTTAGATTAATATTAATATATCTATTTTTTTTATCAGGAGAGAAGCCATTTCGTTGTGATGAGTGTGGTATGAGGTTTATTCAGAAGTATCACATGGAAAGGCACAAAAGAACTCACAGTGGAGAGAAGCCTTACCAGTGCGAATATTGTTTGCAGGTAACACAGCTCGTTGAAACCTTTCAGACAGAACCCCTTTCAACTCCTGAATAGCACACATGGGAATTTCTCCAGATGCTGTAGTTGTGGGCACACATATAATCTCCAAAAGAATATCTTTTATAGGTTATGGTAGGTTATCTTGGTGCACAGGTGGAGCAGGGGCACAACTGCCTCCACTTGGTTTTATAGCTTTTTCTTTAGTGCTTCAAACTGCACTTCATTGGAAGTGGCTAAACTGAATGAAGTGTTAAGTGAATTTGTTAGAATCAGGGGGTTCTTTCTCTGCTGCTAATGTATTTATTTTTCTCTAATAAAAAACCTTCTGCAGTATTTCTCCAGGACGGATCGTGTGCTGAAACATAAACGTATGTGCCATGAGAACCGTGACAAGAAACCAAACAGAAGTGCCACCAAAGTTGGCTTTTTGCCATCAGAGGAAGATTCTGGTTTCTCTACGCCTATGAAAGACAGCTCCTTGCCAAAGAAGAAAAGGCAGAAATCAGAGAAGACAAAATCTGGGGATAAGGAAAGCACAGATAAGTCGGAACAGAAGAAGGATAAAAATGACTATTTGCCTTTGTACTCTTCTAGTACTAAAGTAAAAGATGAATATATGGTAGCAGAATACGCCGTTGAGATGCCACATTCTTCTGTCAGCGGGTCGCACTTAGAGGAAGCAAATTCTGGAGAAATACACCCACCTAAGCTGGTTCTCAAAAAAGTCAACAGCAAGAGGAGCCTGAAGCAGCCGCTCGAGCAAAGTCAAACCATTTCACCTTTATCTACATATGAAGACAGCAAGGTTTCCAAATATGCCTTTGATCTCGTGGATAAACAAGGTTTACTGGACTCTGAAGGTAATGCTGACATCGATCAAGTGGATACGTTACAGGAAGGGCCCAGTAAACCGGTACACAGCAGCACTAATTATGATGATGCAATGCAGTTTTTAAAGAAAAAGAGGTATCTCCAAGCAGCTAGTAACAACAGTAGAGAATATGCCTTGAATGTAAGTACCATAGCATCTCAGCCTTCGGTAACCCAGGCAGCTGTGGCAAGTGTCATTGATGATACTGCCACCGCATCCATATTGGACACGCAGGCATTGAATGTGGAGATTAAAGGTAACCATGACAAAAATGTCATTCCAGATGAGGTACTGCAAACGCTCTTAGATCATTATTCACACAAGGCTAATGGACAACATGAAATATCTTTCAGTGTGGCTGACACTGAGGTGACCTCCAGTATATCAATCAATTCTTCTGAAGTATCTGAGGTCACCCAATCTGAGACAGTTGGAACGAGCTCTCAGGCTTCCTCCTCGGATAAAGCTAGTATGTTACAAGAATATTCCAAGTTTTTACAACAAGCTTTGGACAGAACTAGCCAAAATGATGCCTATTTGAACAACCCAAGCCTTAATTTTGTGACAGATAACCAGACTCTTACAACGCAGCCAGCATTTCCTTCCATAGAGAAACAGGTCTACACATCCATACCGGTCAACAGCTTTCGATCGGGAATGAACTCTCCGTTAAGAACAACTCCGGACAAGTCGCATTTTGGGCTAATGGTTGGTGAATCCCAGCACCCCTTTCCCTTTTCAGGTGACGAGGCAAATCATTCTTCCTCTTCCTCCACACAGGACTTTTTGGATCAAGTAACTTCTCAGAAGAAGGCAGAGGCCCAGCCTGTTCACCAAGCATATCAAATTAGCTCCTTTGAGCAGCCCTTCCGAGCTCAGTACCATGGGGCAAGAGCTGGAATATCATCTCAGTTTAGCACTGCCAATGGACAGGTGAACCTCCGGGGACCAGGGACAAGTGCTGAATTCCCAGAATTTCCCTTGGTGAATGTAAATGACAGTAGAGCTGGGATGACTTCTTCACCCGATGCCACAACAGGCCAGACTTTTGGCTAAGAAATCTTTGTAAATAATACTGGCACTTTAGAACACATTTGTCAAAACGGGGTTGCTCTATATAAGATGGAGTTCTGTACAGCTTTTAAGAGCGATATGTTAAAACAAAAGTTAAGCTGATATTAGCAAGACCAATAACTGCTTTTTTTTTTTTTTTTTTGGTAGTCACCATCACTGCCTGATGTTGTTGCCCCTATCAAAGGCAGTTTATTATTCACTTGTTTGAATACAGAAACTATTTGACCCTCAATGAGATTTAAAATAAACAAAGCCCCCAGGTAAGACTTCCCCCCCATGATTGTTTCCTAATTGGTTTCCTTGTATGCTTTGGGAGGACAGTTATTGTCTGATATTCATATTGTCATTTCTGAGCTTGTCAGCATACTCATTGCTCTTCAGCAGGGAATCAACACATACTAAACAGACAGAATAAACTCTTTTAAGTTTCAAGGTCAAGCAATTATAGCTTTAAAAGATGGCATTTTCTAGAAGATCCCCCCTTCCGTCTTTGTCAAAAACAATTTTAGACCATTTGCCCTTTATTTTCGCTTTGCATTACGTTGAGTTGTGTTTGGAGGAAAAAAATAAATTCTGATAGACTAACTCTACTATTTAAAAGCCTAATTAATTTAAAATATTTTAAACACTTTTTTTTAGCAAAATATCTAACTGCTAATGCCTTTACTTCATTCCTGAAGTAATGTGTATTTCTTTGTACAGCTGAATCTAGATGTAACTTTTTAATGACTTTTTTCATATGCAGATATCAAGATTTTGAAGTTTTAGTTGAAATACTCTGTAGATGACATTCCCAATTACATAATGCTTACACAAACTGTGTATTCCAAGATTAAAAGCTTAATTGTACCTTACCCTTCATATTCATAATGATTAACATAGAGCACTTAGTCTATTTGATAGTTTTTGATTTCTCAAAAAATAAAGCTATTTTAGATTTTTAGGTTTCATATGCTTTCATCATTGTCATCTCGTACAGCTCCAGTTATTTTAATATAAATTGAGATTGGATATTCTTAGCTTCTGTAAAACAAAAGTCTTAATTCTCTGTCTAGAATTCTGGCAATTCAAATAATTAAATTTACTGAAGTACCCCAGAAAGCTGAAGAAGTGGGCATTCAAACTGCATATCTTTTTCATGTTTTCATAGAGAAATTCACTGCAATTTTACCAACCAAAACTGATGAATAATACTAGTGAACAGAATTTCTTTTTGAGCATAGCTGGGTGATCAGAAGCTTTCATTGCATTTCACAATATAAATAAACAACAAACTTTATCCCTGTACCATGAATATGTTTTTTTGAATAGTACTTTGTCTTGAAGTATACGGTATGGTACGATAAGTAGTTCTGTGTGCATTTTTAAGGTTGTAAGATTTGAGTAGCATAACTATTGTGTAGTTTAAGTTAACAATTTACAGATTTTTGAACTGTATGTTCTATTGCACCTTCCCTAAAGGGACACTGTCTGGTAGTTTAAGGCAGCTTAAGCCTGACATAGGCTGATTAACCAGGGAAACACACGCACAGACACACATATATATGTGTATATATGGGTTTTTTTTTAATAGGGATGCATAAATCCTTTTAGAGCACTGTTGCTACCTGGTATCCCTCAAATGAAGCCATCAATAGAAAAATCTGCGTCCCAATAGGCAAAAATACATTGTCTTTTAATAGGTCTTGAATGGGACACACAACCCTCCCCATCTCTGCCCAAATTAGTAGCGATATTTCCCTAGGTTTCATTGTCAGGACCTGGTCTCCCTGAACCCTCTGTCTTTTCCAGTATAGGATGGCTGAGGAGACTGCACCAGTTGCCCTTGCACAGCTGAGGAAGAAGGTGCTTGTGCCATCCGTGTCTTGCTTCCTACATAAGAAACCCAGCATGTCTCAAATTCTTCCTCAATACTTTACTGTAAGGAAACAGATGCTGTTTGATTCATGGAGGGTGCATAACTGCTATCTGATATAGGAAGGTGTTTCTGCATGCTATTGCTTACCAGTTATTTGGGCGGGAGATTTGTCTGGGAGTCAAGAAGAAGGGAGAATAGTGTATTCCCTATGGATTTTTAATGATTCATGTAAGGAAATCTCTTTGAAAGTGTATTTTAAATTGGATTCCTTGCACAGATACAATAAATAGGGCCCCTGTATCCCAGGAAGCCACCTCTTTTAAGGCATATTTCATTCTCATCCTTCATCCCCAGGAGATCCAGGCTTTTGCTGCCTGAATAATACAGTATTGCCACCTCGGTCCTAGTGTCCTGCCAGTGCAAATAGATGGTCAGTGGTAGCACTATTTGTTAAATACGACAAGCAGCAAAAGCAGAACAAAAGCAAAAAACAAAGAAGAAAAGACAAAGTAAGTTGGAGCTCCTCACGCCATCCGGGTGGTGTGTGTGGATAATCTGGGCTTGCCTGGATGGAGGAGTTTCCCAAATACCCTGCTGTCATTCCCTCAGTGCACACCCTTTTATT
>JAUBOD010000846.1:9875-20371 GCA_032353885.1 Nothura maculosa | reverse complement strand
TGGTCAATATGGTCAATACCTCCTGGGCA
This sequence comes from Nothura maculosa, assembly GCA_032353885.1. Lineage (NCBI taxonomy): Eukaryota > Metazoa > Chordata > Aves > Tinamiformes > Tinamidae > Nothura > Nothura maculosa. Next base: position 20,342 of record JAUBOD010000846.1, on the reverse strand, counting down.
CCACTACGCGGTGCTCATGGCCCTTCTCTCTCTTTTCCAGCCTGCGACGATGGATATAAGCTGGAAAACGAGACCTGTGTGAGGTATGGTGACTTTTTTGCCTTCCTTTTACCCCCACCATCCTTCCCAGTGTTGCTTGGGCAGCCTGTTGCCACAGCCTCTGAATCCCCCTTGTTTGTGTCACCAGATGTCCGTTCGGCTTAGGCGGATTCAACTGTGGAAACCGTAAGTTCCAGATTTCTTTGCTTTTCATTTCCACTGCCTTAGAAATGGGAAATGTGAACCAAGTAATTATAAATAGCTATGTCTAGAACGTAGCAGATGCAGACTTACTCCTGTCAGTGGTTTTATTTTCCTCATGTTCTGTTGAAAATTGTTTTGCTGACCTTTTCAAAAGTTGGTTTAATGTTATCTCCTAACAAGATTACTATTTTTTTGGAGCTCTCCCTTCTCTCTTTCTATCAGGAAATAGAGCAGACACTTCTTAAGTGAGATATTTGGAGGTGAATCCACAAAAATCCACAAAATATTGTTTGTGTTACTTTGAAGACTCCGAAATTTTATAGCTGCTCTATGAGACTCTGTCCTCTAGAGAAAGAGGAGCATGTTTGTCCTTCAACAGTAGATCTCCATCCATTTTACTTGAAAATACATCTGGCAGAGAGAGGGAATAAGGGACATAAAAGGTTAATCCTTCTACCTAACGACTCCATCTGAGCTTGTGTTAATATTTACACTGACATCACTGTATCTGCATGAGAGTCTGTGTCTCTCCCTCACAGCGTATCAGCTCATCACTGTGGTGATCGCTGCCGCAGGAGGGGGACTCCTGCTCATCCTGGGCATTGCTCTGATCATAACCTGCTGCCGGTAGGTGCCACGGGGTCTGTGTGTTACACTGCACCTAGTGCTGCATGTCTGAACCTTCAAGGACCAAAATATTGCTGATAAAGGCATGGCTGAGTAAGCAGTTTAGTGGTTGACATAAACATTGGGTTGTGCTTTCATTTGGAGACGTGTATATGTTTTTCTTTTCCACCAAACAGGCTACAAAATTCAATATCTCCTCAGATTGTGTCTAAGATGCTGCTAGGATGGGGACAGAATGGGATAATTCCCACCCAGAGTCATAGAGAAACTAAAGAACAGTCCCCCAAAACCCAAGCTAAGTAGCAAAGGAGGAGTTTAGGCCAGAGGAAGGGCTGTTTGTGTGCATTGCAAGGCCGTGCTCCATTTCCTCTAAGCACAAATCCCGCACATGTTCACGCTGGCTCTCTCCCCACATTTCAAACCCGCACACAGCCCACACAGGCAGGCACACAGTTCCCATACCACAGGTAGCTTTGGACTAGAGGCAAGATGTGCTGCCAAGGTAGTTATGCTTGGTGATTTTATATACCATGGAAAAAGTCTTGCAGCAATGCCCCTTCCCTTCACCTTCCAAGCCCAGGATTTCAAAGCTTTCCAGACCAAAGCCTGTAGCTGGATGATCAGTAGCTTATCAGTGGCTGGGCTGGCACCATCTTTCTGCAGTGTACATTTATTCGCCCTGTGTTTTGAGCCAAGATTCCCAGGTTAGCTCCAGGCAGAAGGTGTGGTGACCTATACGGTAGCAACTGCAGCACCTCCAGGTCCCACTGCAGAGTTCTTCATGAGACGGGCAGATTATGTTCTCACAAGTCCTGGCTCCTTGTCTGCTAAAGTAGCCAAAGTAGTCTTTTCCTTTGGTAGGTTACTGCTTTGAACTGGGAATTTCTCCAAAATGAGCCTCATATGATATGGTGCTTATGTACAGGCATTTGATGTCATTCAGACTGGCAGTTTATGAGAGTTTTGTCTTAGGAATTAAAGTATTACCTGGAAATACTATAGTCATGTGTTTTAAGGCTTGAATAGCTTGGGAGTTGCCATATTTTTTTTTCGAAATGTTCCTTGTCTCTTTCGTTGACTCGGGTAAACACACAGATTTTTATGGTCAAAAGGAGCCATTATAGCTATTTTTGATCACCCTTCCATAACACTGACCCTGACATTTCATGAAGCCTTAAATCCATAATTTCTGCTTGAGTCGGACCATGTCCTTTAAAATCACAGGCAGTCTTTACTCAGAGACTTCAGATATGAGAATCCAGTCTTCCTGGATATGTCATTCCTGTAGTTAATTGCCTGTGCCTGAATTCATCCAGCTGCTAGTCATGATGTTCTGTGGTGTCAGTGTTCCTGAATTTCTACAGCACAGATGAGGAAATCTGTGATTTTTAGATTAGTGAATTTTACTGATTTTACCCTAATTTCAAGAAATAGTAGATAGTTTTAAGAAAAAAAAATCAAGAGGACCAGTAGATAGCTCTTTAGGGCAAAGATACTGTTTGTAGTGACCTAGACAGTCTTCACAGGGAGAAGCCTGACCAAGCCTGACCTAGGTGGGCTAGAAGGGAAAGCTTCATGAGGAACCTAACACATATGGTGAGGTCTTCAGGAAGACGGAGCCAGGATTTTTATAGTGTGTGATGGATGAACAAGAGGCAATAGTCATGATCTGAAATATAAGAGGTTCAGATTGGATTTAAGGAAAAGCTTGGAGTTTTCAAATCCTGACCAGATACCCACTCTGTAACCCGGTCTTGCCTCATATCTGACATTGCTTGGAGCTGGTGGTTGCACTAGAGCCCTCCTGAGCTCATCCTGTTGCTGTTCCAATCAAGATTTACAACACGTGGTAAATCTTACAAGTCAAGGTTTATAACACAGTTAAATCTTTCCTGAGAACATATCACAAATGCGTATAATGTCAAAGGATAAGTTGTACCTTCTTACTTTCCTTCATTATTTTCCAAACAGGAAGAATAAAAATGACATAAGCAAACTCATTTTCAAGAGTGGGGATTTCCAGATGTCACCATATGCGGAGTATCCGAAGAATCCTCGAGCACAGGAGTGGGGTAGAGAGACCATCGAGATGCAGGAGAATGGAAGCACTAAGAACCTGTTGCAGATGACAGATGTATATTATTCGGTACCTATTCTTAAGTTAACTACTACTCCTTTGTGTCTCATGTAGCACAGATTCATTTTTATTACTGAAAACACAGAAACATCTTGTGCAAAATAAAAGAGCAAAGCAACGTTTTTTATAGAGAGCAAAGCGTTAGGAGTCAAGTGAATGCCAGATGTGATGTGTTAATTATTACACATGGTGAATGCCATGAAGAGATGTAAATAAGAAGGGGATTAAGGAAATGTGTAGAAACATTTTGATAGATGTCTAAAAAGCCCAATCCTGGACTGCAGAAGGACAGTTAAAGGTTTTGGACAGTCTCTTAGTACTCCCTGGGGGTAGTTTGCTCCCTTCCTCTCTCACTGATACTGGGAGGTTGAGACCTTTCCATATGGGGACTTTACCCCAAATGGGAAGGGGGCTCACCAGGGACTCCTGTCTTTCTCAGCTCCTTTCCTTCCCAGGGGACAGACCCCTTCCTGTAGCAGAAAGGCCATGCAAGGAGGATCCCTTCAGCTGTGAGGGAACAAGGATTGCAGAGGAGGTGCGGGAGAAATAACAGGCTACATAGGGCAGAGACGGGCACACAAGACCTGACATCACAGACACTGTAAGTGTCCATTAGCTCATACCAGTTAGGAATGCCTATATCCAGAGCTGTGATGTTTGTATATCACCCATTACTAAACTTTTTTGACGTTTTGAAGTTTCCAAGGTGTTTGGGTTTGCTCTGCAGAGAGCGGTATCTTTTTTTTTGATCTGATTTATGTTTTAAATTCCTGCCAAGCAAGTTTACTGGGTCAAAGAGTATGGAGGGATTTAATCCTCCTTGCTGCTTTCAGTAGGAGATTTGGAAATGAGAATGCATTTCCTAGACTTTTCTGAGCACTGTTGTTATGCTGATGGCTAGAAGGAGAAGCTTTATAGCGAGGAGTAGGCGATCAGGGCTTTGCATTGGATCTGCTCTATAACAGATCAAACTGGGTGGCTTAATGTTTCCTACTGGGTGAAAGAATTGTACCATCTTGGCCTTAGACAGCAAAGTTCCTTAGCATGTTTCCAGGAGATTTGTTTGAGTAAGAGAATGGGAAAAATACAGGGTTGTTTACCTTGGTTTTGATGCATAATTGAGGTTCCTGTGCTGGGATGGCAGGCACCTATGGCTAGAGGAGAGAGAAGTGCTTCCAGCTAATATTCCAAGTGCGAAATTAACTTTGATTTTTTCTGGAAGAATTTCCTTTAAGGATAACTCTGGGTCGATATCCCTCTTGTAAGAGTTATATCAGGGGTTGAGCTCATCAGCACAGCTTTCATGGGATTAAAAATTAACCATGAATTCAGGCTGCACATGCATTCAGGTTAGGTAAAATTCAAATGTGCTAATGACCAGCATGTTAAAACTAGATTGGGTCAGAATAATCCCCTCCAGGCAATGCCTAACTTCAACAGTAGAAATTATTCAAGATTGTAGACGTCATTAGTGATCATGTTGTTCCTTCTGCCTACTGAAATGACTGTTGGGAAGAGGGAAAATATTGTGCTTGAAAGCCTATTTGACTGTGAAAATAAGGCCCTTTTTAACTGATTTTTTGTTAATACAGCCAACAGGACTAAGAAATCCTGACCTGGAAAGGAACGGACTTTACCCTCCCTACACCGGTTTGCCTGGATCTCGACATTCGTGCATCTACCCGGGCCAGTACAACCCATCCTTCATCAGTGATGAAACCAGAAGAAGAGACTATTTTTAGCGGGGTGGAGAGAGCGTGGAAGATTGGCAGAGCTCTGTGGCCCTTGGGCACCAGGTGCCCTCCAGCTCTCGGCGGTTCAGCCCACGTCAGTCTTGCTCTTCCTGTGTCACAGCAGGAAGGACTTTGAACTCAGTGCAGGCCGTTGCTGCCCCGAGGAACCATCACGGTCGTTGAGCAGCCAGGAGAAGATGGAGGAGGGAACGGCCCAGGGTGCAGAGCAGTGAAGGGTCCAGGGGGAGTCTAGTGCGTGCGGCCTGTTTTTAGGCCGTGCTCCCCTCCATGTTGCGGCACGGACAAGCGCAGGCAGGCGAGCTGTGCCCGGCACTCTGAACCCAATACCACTAGGGAGTGTTTTGTTTACAGATCTCGTTCACTGTCAGGCTGAGGGCCGTGCTCGTAGTGCAAAGAGTCACCGTGTGACTGGTTTTGGAAGTATGTCAGCTCCCTTCTCTCCTGCCACCTTGCCTTTTGCTTCCTGCACAGGAGGGAGCTGGCTTGTCCTCTAGCCCTTATGTTCTTGCCTACAGAAGTTCTCCAAAAGGCTCCTTCCTTACCAAAGCCTGGCAGGGTTGGCTGGATTGGGTTGGAGGAGGGCAGAGGAGTTAGTCATAGCACTGTGATGATGACTGACCAAGAGATGTGGCTGACCCTGTGCCCTGTTCCTGCATGGGGGGAGAAGTCTCAATGCGTCAGAGTTTTGTCAGCAAGTTTTGTTTGAAAGTGATACCTCTATAGGTCATCAGAGTACTTCCGTATAGGATTTTAAGGGGTTCTTCTCCTCTGCAAGGTTTTACATGACTGGAAAAGCAACAACTACAACAAATAACTTAAAATAGTTGCTAAGAGGAAAATTCACTACAAAGAGGAAAACTATGAGCTGGATACTCACTATGCTCTTTACAAGGGATTTGCAGCAATAATAGTGACGCCCTGATGGAGCAGCAGGAACATGAGTATGGGACAGGGCAGGTGGGACACAGCTTCAGCCCACCTTGACTTCAGCAGGAGCCATGGGGGAGGACTCAGTACATCAGGAAATGCAACTTGTTGCAGTCAGTTCCATTTGATAAGAGTAATACAGGATCACAGAGTCTTGGTAGAGCAAATATCACACCTTTCAAATTGTTTTTCTTTTATCCATCTCGGTTTCAGTTTACTTAGATCAGGCAGGTTTCCTGACATAGGTGTGTTAATTTACATGAATTACCTTGGCATAAGTTGCAGAATGTAAATCAGAATACTCCTCACCAAAGATCAGATTTATTGACTTTATTCCTCCTTGAGATGGATGTTGAAAGAGGTCTTTATTGTGAAGTATTTTCACAGCTTATCTTTGCAAAGATAAACTGAGTCATTCAAGGTCTGTCCAGATGCATTAATCCTTACCCGAATATCATTGTGCTTTTAACTCAAGTTTAATTCAAATTGGCTGCTTGCATGAGGACAACAAAGAATAATGCAGTTCCTAGCTCTTAACCCAGCATCTCTACAGTATGGAATGATCTGGCTTCACTAGCTGTTCTTCCAAAAGCATAGATTTCTCCATATTCCAGTCTCCCCATCAGGGCTCAAAGAGACGTGGTGCCTTCAACAGCCACATGGACTAGAGGTTTTCTGGTCCCATCTCCATCTGCTTCTATGTTCTCCAGACTGCAAGGTGGCCAAAGCACTGCAAATGCAAAGCACATCCCAAATGTGCTTGGAAGATGCACTTTGGTGCCCCATATCAGCATGGGCACACATGCCCCTGCAAGCCTCCCCTTTGCCTGCTATGTAGAAATGGCTCTGTGGTCTTGCAGCAAAGCAGATTTTGATGAGTGCCTGTGGGCAGGCTACTTCACTCCTGCTGTATGATATAATGGTAATGATGCAGCCAACTTCACACCTGCCTAAATCGGTTAGATTCATAGGTTGCAGATGATGGCTTATCTCAGATCAAGGCAGATGCAGCTGCCTCAGGGGTTATATTTAAGGAAAATCCTCATGATAGTATGCAAAATAACAGGTAAAGCACAGAAACTAATTGTTATCTACCCCTCTAATAAGTGTTTAAATTCAGTAAATGATGTCCTGTGATTCATTAGCAGCTGATACCCAATTATCTAGCGTGCATTGGATAATATGAATAAGAACATGGCCCTGCTATGCTTCGGGGGCTCCTAGTGAGGACGCTGGCCTTGAAGCCTCTCTGAGATGAGCTTCCACTTTCGCATAGCATCTGGTTTTAATGCATGCCTGGTTGGAAAGGGTCCCCTTTGCCATGCTGTGGAGGAGGGTTTTGTCTGTGCTATGAACCAAAGAGGGAAGATGGGACTTGCTGCTGACTCTAAATATGATGTAGATAAGCACTGGGACCTGTCTCATATTTAGGACTTTTCTCTGTATATTTAGAGCAGCTGAGCAAAAAGTGAGCTCATGACAGTAGTGCCAGCTTTTCATCGGAAAGCCAAGTGTTTAGGCACGTGCTTATAGGAGATGTGTGGGATTGCTTGGTTTGTTCAAAGACCGCGTACTGTGAAGGGTGCCTTAGTGTGCCAAGTGACTAGCGCAAGGGGCAGAGATGGGGCTACCTGCTCAATACTGCAGATCAGACCTTCCATACAGAGTGTGGCATCCCTGTTAACCAAGTCCTGGCCTAGGTATCTCAGCAAACTGCGAGCACTTGGAGTGGGAAATGTGCTAGAGTTGTTTTCTAATTCAGATTACACAAAAGTCTGCAAGGAATTCATTTTTATTTCTTAATAACCTGAACCTTAATAACCTTAACTCTCCTTAATGTTGTAAAAGGAGTGAAATATCTCGCTAAACCCAGCAGGATTTTCTGACTGCAAAACTTGGCCTTTTCCAAGGGAGATACCTGGTCTTTATTGCACTGAAATGTTATGCTTGTTCAGGGGATGTAAACACTGGAGAATGCTGTGAATTTGTCCTTGGCAACCTCACCTTCCTCTTAAGGTTTGGTGACAAAGTCCTGGAGCCAACATAGAGTCCACAGGCAGGAGGAAAGGGGTCTCTCTTGCCCAGTGACACCATCCCAGGGTGCCTGGGGAGCCACATGGGTGGAGAGGACTCGGCAGCCCAGCCTGCTTTCCCATGCACTGAGTTTCGGGAGGTCTCTGTGGAGCGAGCCGGTGCACTGCAGTGAGGAGCAGTTCCATAGACAGCTGCTCCACGCACTGCAATGCTCCTGTCCTTGCCCAGAGCCCAGGGCTCTCAGCTCCACTGGGCGCTTTCCTGCAGTTTGCAGCTCTTCGTTTGCAGTAATTAGTTAATACTGAGGGTCGCTCACCCGCTTGCAGCTAGTAGAACTGTCACCAGAATCCTGCTCATCAGCTGCTGCCAGCAACAGTGGTTTCTGCCCAGCACCAGCAGCCTGGCAGCAGTGCGGGGCTTGGGGACGAAGGGTCTCGTGCCCTCTCTCTCTTCCCTGAGCTCCATTTTCAAGTGCAGATGCCTGTGTGTTAAGTGCTTTACTCCTTGGGATGTCTATATACATGTAGTCTTGTTTCTCAGAGGTTTTAAGTTAAATTTAGCTACTCCTCAAAATGCAAAGTTTGACTGTGTTGGCGGCTTTTGTCAAGGAGAGCACTCTGTCATGCAAGATGAGAGGGTGGCATAGAGGATGTATGTTCTTTGCTAGGAGTCTGCAAGTGTCTCACCAGATAAGAGGGAAAAGAAGGAAAAAAACACACCAGTGCCTATCCGAAATCCGTTCTTGCTCCTGGCTCCAGCTGGGGAAGCAGCCAGCAAGTGCCCTCGGGTGGCTGGGTGGGATTAACTCCGGAAGAAATGCAGATTGTTGGACAGAAAAGGTGTGTTGCTCTGCAGGTTGTGTTGCTGGAGCTCATGGGGAGAGGTGAGCTGCAAAATGCAGCTTTGGGTATTGCTTGATGGGCAGGTTGGAGCGAGCTGCGTCCCGCGCTCCTGCCCTGCCGCTCACCCCGCGCCCTGCCGGAACAAAACACCGTGTTTTTGCATGCCATTGAACCTCCAAGTGCAAAACTCAGCCACGTCAGGAATGCACGAGGAGGGGCGTTTTAGTGGCCTTTTCCTTCTGCACTTAAAGTGTCGGCAAGAAATCCCGTTGCTGCTGCACCCTTTCCTGCAAAGTCCGGGCACCGCAGTTGTATATTGAGGCTCTCCCTGCAGCCAGCCCTCCAAAAGCAATTTGCAGTAGGGGAAGACTTTTAGAAAATAGCAATAAATTGCATTTAGTGAGAAATAATTGTCACTGTGAAGCTGTTTGTCCCAGCCACTGTAGAGCCTGTCCTCTAGGAGCCTTGCAGACCAGGAAAGAGGCTTTGGACATAGCTGCAGACGCGTGAAGTGCTTCCCCAGGACTCCTCTTTGATTCTGGTCAATGGCAATATCCGTGCCAGATCCATCTGGACTTCTCATTCCCTCCTATCAGGGTTAATGTCCAATTTTCTTCCTTAAATTAAATAAGAATGGATGCATTATACTTAAAGGCTCTTCCTATGCCAACTATTGTGTTTTTCTCTTGGCACACGAAGGCACTAATCCAGCATCCATTGCATTGACTGGGATAACTTCCCCCAAAAATTGCAAGGGAGTTTTTCCTAGGCCTGAATTGTTCCACCTCCAGCTGACTTGGGTGCACAACATGCACACCTTTGGCTTTCCACTTGGCCCATTTCTGCAGGGACCTTCCTGCCTTTTAACATAGTATTTATTTTTTTAAAGTATAATTTTTGCTGTAAAAAAAAATATTATGTGAGAGTAAGCAAACAGGTTTCAAGATGAAAAACACTTTCCTGATAAGGGAATGAGTGTGAATTTTGTAAAATTTTTTCGAATGAGTAATCCCTTGCTAATTGAGTGACCTGTTTCCTATAATGTAAAATCTTCCAGGGAAATAGAGCTGCTTTTGGTGTTCAGAGAAATACTCCGAGGCGAGTCCTCTGGATGCAGGGGCTACATTGCCCCTTTGGCAATGAAATGAGATCTCCTGGTTCAGGAAAGTGGGATGCACCGCATGCCTGTAGGATTTCAGGAGCCTTTCAGTGTGTATTTAATTCTTCATTCCCTTGAACTACTGAAGCTGAAAAGCAGGAAAAAGCCCGTTCAGGAATAAGGGAGTCAGTTCAGCAAGGAAAAGGATATACTTAATTGTTTTGCAAAACTAAACATCTAAGGTCAGTGTAACACTGTGACTTCTGCATTCTGTAAGATCTTATATGGGATGAGATCTGATCAGCGTGTGGTTTGCTTTTGAAATGAGCAATATCCCTACTGAGGGAAAACCCAGAGAGCCTGCCCTAAAATTCCTCAAAAGTAAGGTATAAGTGTTTTTTTTAGTTTTCTCTGATAAAATGCTTGCTGAAAGTGATGGGAGTCTTGTACAGGTGGTTACTGCAGCAAGTGGCCCACAAATCTGTAATCTGCTGTGCCCTGTTACAGAAGAGTCCTGTGGAAAGCTGTAAAAAGGATAACTTTTCCTGGGCTGTCCCATGGAATTTGCCTCCTACAAAATGTTTGGGTTAAAATCCGGTTGGGTGGTTTACTTTACAGGGAAAAAAAAAAGAAAAAAAATTCAATTTTTCTTTTGTTTTAAGGAAAATCAGGTAAACAAAATAATTTGTTTTAAACCTGATGAAATTCTACAGGGCTTTTCATAATGGAAAGCAAAATATTGTGTGCAAAATATTACTGGTCTCCTTGAGCAGATTTCAGATTTGCAGAGTAAAGCTCACCTCT
>JAUBOD010000843.1:2884252-2896034 GCA_032353885.1 Nothura maculosa | reverse complement strand
GCGGGAAGGTTGGACTAGATGATCTCTAGAGGTCCCTTCCAACCTTGTAGATTCTGTGATTCTGTGATTCTGTATCATCCTGTGCTTGCTCTGTAAGGTACCCATGCTGTCAGCCTCTGCTTGTCTTCTGTGTGGGACATATTGATACTTCTGTTAGAGTTGACTCTCAAAAAACATCCCATCTTTTGACAAGACTAACATCTTGACACCAGCTGTTTATTCAGTAGCTCCAAATGAATTCTGGCACCAGTTATTAATTTCTCCATGAGATGTAATTGTAGCTGAGGAGCTATAAAAGACAGTTATTTATCCAGTGGAAACTAGATGAAAGAGAGAACTAACTTGGAAGGGGGAAAGGACTAATAACATTATCCTTTGGTTTGACAGCAGAGGATCAATTTTTATTATTCTATGATAGGAATATCCTAGGAAAAACAAAACAATCCTAAATGATCAGACCGTGTGTCTCATTTGTTTTCCATAATTTATGGATTTCTTGACAGGTCCATCAAAATTAGAGACATCAGAAAATCACAGACACACGGAATGGTTAAGGTTGGAAGGGACCTCTAGAGATCATCTAGTCCAAGCCCTGAGATTCCAGGATGTGAGAGGTTTATAACATATAATAGATTAACTTATTTTGTAATTGGAAAATGAAGCCAGTGCCATAATGAAGCCAGGTAGGAAAATAAAAATGATTCCATAGTAAGTCGTATATTGCCAAAATTCAACTTTTGTTAATGTCTTTGATGTATGTACTTTCTTTTCACCTCTCTGTATGTGTAGCAGTAGTATGAAATTGTTTTCTTATTCTACATTCTTTTCAAACTGCAACTGAAGAAAATGCATCAGTTGATGGATATATTTGGCTTCTCTTCGGGGCACTTTAAGAAAGGTCATTTATGTTATATTAAAAATCTATGGAGAACCAGAAAGCACTTCAGAGAGACTAAAAACAAGAGAATTCAATAGCAATGTTTTCCTTCCAACCACTAAGTTTTTCATGATGTGTTACCTAATTAGGGAGGTAGCAGTGTCAAGCGACACATTGTGAAGTTTACATCATGTTGAGGGATATTATGGGCAGTATCTGATTTTATATTACTACTTCAACAAGATATGTTAAGTGGAATTTTAGACATTCAGTTATAAATATAGTTTAAAAATTATCTTAAAGATGTGAATAAGAAATAACCACAAAATATTCTTTTTCTTTCTCAATTTAATTTGCTCATACTGTTCTATTTGGCTAAAAGCAAAACCTGCTTCTTTCATCTCCATATTGTTTCAGATCAGACACGTTTTCATTCTCTCTCTTCAGTAAGTATGCTCTACATTACATGGGCCTAAAGGTGTTCCTTTATAGAAAGTTTCACATGCATTACAACAAAGAATCACATCAATGGATTGGCGATTGTTCACTATAGCATTTATGCTATCTAACTAAAAGGACAAAAAGAGATCTTCAAGCACCCATATGCTTAAAACCATTTTTCTATAGGCAAGGGAGCTAATGAAGGTTGGTTTCATTTTGTTTTGAGTCATTGGTCCCCAATATATTATTTCAACAACCTGAGCAAGAAATATTTGCTGAGATCCTCCACCTGCAAAATGCTATTCCTGATACGTAACCCAATTTCATCCCAAAGGTATTTACTCATGGACTTCAACTTTTTTCTGATGCAGTCTGAATAAGATGGAACCTTTTACAAAGCTGAATGAGGAGGAACTCAAATGCTCTCACTCATCTTCCCCAGGGCCATCACAGAGCCAGGTCTCAGCATTCCCTGCGTATCCCACTTTGACCATCTTCAAGGACTGGTGTTGCATGGCTCCATACTCAGGAGCATTGTGGTATTGGAAAATTCACTGATGTATCCTAGGTTGCAGCAATCTCTCTCATTCCAAGAATGCACTGTTTGCTTTTACTGTTGTCTTTCTGTGGGAGGAGAAAGAAGGGAAGGGAAGGGAGGGGAGGGAGGGAAGGGAGGGAAGGGAGAGAGGGAGGGAGGGAAGGAGGGAAGGAGAAGGGAAGGAGGGAGGAAGGGAGAAAGGAAGGAAAAGAAAGCTTGGAAAAGAAATCCACAACAGAGATTTCAGGTAGCTTCAGTTTAGTCAAAATAATCATATATTTTTCCTTCTACAATACTATGTCATATTTTAAGCTAGACAGTAAATTCTGTGCAGCAGTGACAGTATATGACTTGTATTGCCCCATTCTGATTTAAGAACTATTAAGGAAACATTCTAGAACACAGAATTTATAGAAACAATATATTAACAGAAAAAGCTGTAAAAACACAAATTTAACAAAGTTTATGATAAGAACTGCAGCAATATTCTCCCACCTCAGCGTACACTATGCTCATATTAATTATAGTCATGAAAACAATTCAGGGATACCAGCCACATACAAAGGAACTATTTGAGAACATTTCAAATTAAGGGTGGAACATCTTCATCATTTTCAACAAGAACACAACTCTGTTTATTCTCTGTAATCTTTCTTGGTTGAAAACTAATAGGTCCTTGTCCAATTTGTTCCTTCTCTTGGATTATCTTTGTCACATCAGGGAATGAGTATCTACTAGGATCCACTTCTAATTTCTCAACTTGTCCACTTCTGTAACAAGAGGGAAATAAATGGAAAATACTTAATTTCAGTGTTAAATTTAACCACATTATTTTCAAGGCTGTTTATAAGCCCATTGACTATAAGTATAAGATGCAATGGTTGAGTGCAATTAAAGAAGGGCAAAGAAAATTTATTAATTGCAAATTGACTGTTAACAGAAATTCACACAAACAGAGAAATCTTTAAAATTTGGTAGAAAATGAACCTTAGCCTAGCAATACTGAAATACCATTTTTTTGCCTCTATGATTTGTTTTAATTCAAAAGATTGTGATTGCTGGTATCACATTATAGATGTTTGGCCTCTGATGCGTGACAAAATTGGAGCATCTTTTCTTTCTTTTTGTCTCTCATTTTCATCTCAGTACTTTCACAGGAACTACTTATCAATCTCTACAGATTAAAACTATAAAAGCAGAAATACACCTTTATTTAGAGAGAAAATATAATTCTACTATTTCCTTGTATCAGCTAAATCTTACATTTTGGCACTATGAAGCCTAAAATGTTTATATGATGAGCAAATTTTAAAGCAAGGTTAGAATTATAACAGAATTTCCTATTTCAAACTATACTACGGATATACTTTTAAATCTCATTGAAAGTTGTGTACAATCCATTCAATTGGGCAACAAATATTGCATCATGATCAGAGATTTTAAATATTCTTATACTTGCAGCATTTAAAGCCACTGTTTTTCTCTAACAGAGGAGTATGTTGCCGAACAGGGGTCGGCAAGCCTCGTTCGCTAGCTGGACTGACCTGGGGTTCTACTCGCCCCAGGGCTGGGAGAAAAACATTTTCACAGAAAAAAAAATCATGTTTTCAAGTATTACAACTGTTTATAGGAAAAAATGGAAATGTAATTGTAGAATGATGTTCTAATCTTGGCAAATTCCAACATGATTTGTACATCATAGTATTATTTTTAATTATTTTTTTTAGATGTGTGATAGATTAGGTCAAAGTTCTAAATTCAGGATTACAAAAGACAGTGCATCATTCATCAAAGATACGAGAAAACTACATGTTGCACCATGAGATCAGAAGGGTTCAATAGGACTGGAACAAAATCAAATATAGCAAAAGCTGCTGAATGAAAAAAAAAACATTTTCTTGATGCAAATATGTAAAATATATAAATTGTATTTAACTTTTTAGCTGAATAAAATATTTTTTGAGGAGAACGTCTGAGATTACACTCTCTTTTGGTTGTTAGAACAAGGAATTTTGCCAAGGAGCTTCCCCAAGGCTGCCAGCGTTGCCCCATCAAGCTTCAGTGGGGCCTGACTGGACATCCCAGGCGCACAAGATCTCCGTCCCAGCGCAGCAGAGACGCAGAGGGACTCATGGCAGGTCCCCTTCCTTCCTGCCATGCCCATAATGAAGGAAACGTGTCTGGCAGAGAGGCTGAATCGGCCTAACTGCCTCTATCAGCCTTTCTTCTTGCGCCAAGGGAATTATTTGTTCATTTTGTTGAGCAGGAGACAACTGGAGAAGCTCCTCTGTTCTCATAATCTGGATAACCTTCTACCACAATTTGCACAAAGGAAAACTACTTAGAAGAGAATTTTATGGGTAATAATGAAAGATGCAAGACATCTCTTCCTAGTTTGTTACCCTGCATGTTCTTCAATTTTTTACTATTCTAGACTTCTTAATGAAATAGAAGTGGATTCACTTTGTGGCAACATTCTAGAAAATGTTTATTCCCAAGAGGCTGTATTTTTTTTTGCTCTATTTTTGTATAATTTGTGAAATGTGCGGTGGCCTTGATTCACTTTATTAGTAGCTGTTGGGGAGGCTTTGAAATGAGTGTGTTCTGTCCAGCACCTTTTGCTTTTGAGATGTGTGAACTTGCTACTCTGAAGTACCTTTTTTAGCTCTAAAGCTAAAAGTCAAAAATATGAAAATTAATTAGCCTCAGTATGTGCTTCAGTCACATGGCAGAAAATATTTTCCTGATTTGATATATTTTAATTACTAGTGATAGCTTGCATCTGTTCAACAGTTCTGAAATTTTACAAATTACCAGTCATCAAAATACAATGAACTTTATGCAGTTTAAATAGCTCATGGCTTACTAGCAGAATACACTTAGATACAAAAGAAACTAATTAACAGTGAGTGTCGTTAGTATCAGGCCATGTCATTAATCTAAGAAAGGATTATACACATCAGTCACTCTCAATTTAATCAGCACGTTATCTACAAATGTCTATCACTGACTGACAACAGAACAGACTGAGAATCAAGCAACAGGGATTTGGGTATCCAGAAGGAAAGTGTTTTCATCATGTATATATATACAGATAAATATATTCTGGATATATTTCTAATTTGACTTGTTGGAAGATTGCATTTTCAGATTATCATTTTTGGATATGTTAATACAGGATGAGACAAATGAGATCTTTATGAAAAGGCCCGTAAAAATTTAGAATTGGTTTCTTTTCTAGGCTTAAGGGCTTTTTTTTGATGAAGGAAAGTAAATTATAGGTTTTTGTGCTCTTGTCCACACGTCATTTCTACAGTGTGATTCAGGTTTTACATTCCTGAGGTGAATATACCTGCCCTTGAACTTTTGTCCTGTTCAGCTAAGGACTATTCAAGACGACTTTAAGTTGTAGTAATCAAGATGACTTTAAGTTTTTAACTCACCAGTGCTCTTGAAAATGCTATCCTCCTTATTTTAAAACCTTCTCACTCTTACTATGATTACAGATTAGCAGATCTTCGTGCGTGTGAATGAATTTTTACATCTTTTCTCTAGGTGCTACACCTCTCATCTTTGTCATTAATCAAACAGATGTATACCATCTAATTTGGCTAGTTCTGGTATTTTATGAGAATGCAGATGAAACTACATTTTAAGCCTAACTGAGGCAAAAAGCCGCTTTAATATGTTGCTTATACCTTAACCCACTTCCTGAATAAGAGGTCAGCTGAACTCCCTTCTCAAGCAACATAAATTGCATAGTGAAAGGTCATGTCTTTCTTCCTAGCAGTTAACAAGCTATATAGCCTGAAAAACATTTCTGTAATGCTGATCAGCTTCACAGATTTTCTATCTACTGCCAGGTCTTATAAAGACCACGCACTGCATGTCATTAGGACAAGTAAAGGATTTGCCATCTGTGGTCCTTCCACATATTTTTTCAGGTCTTTTGAGGTCAGATTTCAGATATTAGCTTTCTTCAAGTTAAAATGTTTACATTCAATGTAGAAGCACAAGTGATGCTGAATTCTGGTTTGGAAGATCCAGTAACTCCTGTTGTGTATGATGGTTTGTCTACCTCTCCACTCAAGTTCTGACTCCACCTTATTTCATATTTCCAATCTTTAGACATTCATTTTATTCTACTGTTTGCATCTTTGCAACATCATGTTATGGTTAGACTTGATGATCTTGAAGGTCATTTCCAATCAGAACGATTTCTATGATTCTATCTTCTCTCCAGATTGTTATGTCTCATTTCCAATCATTTCTTTTGACAGAGAAAACAGTTTTTGAAATAATGTTTTTGTCAATAAATGAAAAATAGCTGAAGTGAAAATAAGCAATAATTCTTCAAAGTAAATTAATTCTTGTACATCACTGTGAAATTATAACCCACAAAGGAAATACTATCACTGAGTGCATATAGACAAAGGTTAGAATTAAAACTAAATAAAATGATTAAAAACATCCATTTTTCTTGGTCTAGAGTTCAATGAAAGCAATATAAATTTTATATTTTGATGTCTTTCCTGGCTAGCCAGATATGGCTGAAATTGGATAACCTGCTTGAATTATGGATGTACTGGCAGACAGAAATGTGGAGGTTCTGGCAGCATAAAAGTTTTTTTTCCTCTTCCTAAGAATTCAGGTATAAAACAAAAATAAAAAAGCCATAAATTACATTCTAACACTAAGAAGCCATTCTAAAGGAAGATAAACTACATTTCCAATTTAATGTGTTATGCTTTATTGTGTATAGTTGCTGATAGATTAGTTAACCAGTGCAATCTTGCTTAGCTAAGCAAGAGAAACTATTTGAGTAGAGAACAGTAGAAAAACCTCTGCTTTATGTGGCTCAATTATTCAATGCAAGAGCTATGTATAGACCAGAACTTGCCAATTTATTTTTTATGTTGTGTCTATGAAATCCTTTGTCTTATTAAACAAACTCATAAGATGCTTCTGCTGTATTTCTCTACCTCTACATATGAAGAATTAAAAAAAAAAAAAAAAACAGAGAAAAAGCAATCATCTCCTTTATTTTCCTTCTTTCTTTACTGGAAGAATTTCAGTGTTTGAAAACATACATTTAGAGACGGTTTGAGTTTCATCTATGTTTCCTTTTTTATTTCCCAACATGAGAAAGGAGGAATAGTGTGAAGATTAGAGTATAAGACAAGTATTATCAACTTCACATAATGGTTACTTTTAAAATTTCCAGTTTCACTTTGTAAAAGTCAATTCTTTCCTATATTTGAGTTTTGCCTGAAAAACTGTGGCAAATTCAGCCTTTCTATCTTCCAGATGAATTTTGAGGGCAAGTAAAGATGATGGTGTTTACAGCTACTATATTATAGAATGCTTAAGGTTGGAAGGGACCTCAGAGGTCATTTAGTCCAACTCCCCCACATATATAGGGTCACCTAGTGCACGTGGCCCAGGGAATATTAATAACATATTTATAAAGCAACATTTGAAATTCCTTCCAAGGTAATTTATGTCTTTGAAAATTTGAAAGAGTTTAGGAGACAATCATTGAAGAAATCTCTTTTACATGACAGAAGTAATAATAGCATCATCACGTAATCTAGCTAACAAGAATTTAAAAGCTTTAAAGTGTTGCATCATAGTTTAGTGGATTAAATGTCTGTCGGATAATTTAGCTAAGACATCTGTCAAGTGAAATCACTTGAATGTTCTTCTGTAATCTGAGAGACAACTATTCAACAAATTTAACAAATTCAGTGATTATCCAGCTAAAGAGGTCAAAACTTACTATTTTTAGTAAGAACTGTAATTCAGAATACTTCTTTCCCATCTCTGCTTTTGTAATGTAATGTTCCTCTAATATTTAATAAAATTTCAACAAGCACGTTCCTAATTGCTCAAAACTGATGAAGTCAAACACAAGGATTTGTCCTTTTGCTATGCCATGGAGCAGCTTTAGATCATCAGTTGGCAGGAAAGGGAACTTGTCTCCATTCTGACTTGTTTGTAATTATTTACTCTGTAGACAAAACTAAAGGCAGAGTGCTTAGCAGATACCACTCACTTTTTTTACTGTTTTTTACTGTTTTTTTAGAGTTTTTACTGTTTGGAATACAGATCATGTCTGGTATCTAAAGACAGCATATCTAGTTTTCCCTTGCAGAAAAACACAGCTCTGTTGATTTCTTTAGATATTTTTAAGACTTCAGCTGTAAATCTGCTAGGAACAGTCATTGATTTTGAAAAGTAAGTATCCACTACTTTGTCTTGGACCTTTTAAAATATACTAGAAATAATAAGTAATCAAGAAGTAATTGTAATCAAGGGTGCAATGATTTTGTGTCATTAGCAGTATCTTCACAAATCCTTGCAGTACCCTATTACCTCCACATGTAGGTCATTCAAGGAAAAGAAGGAATGGCTGCTATTTTTTCTAAAAAATAAGAAAATTTTTAAAAATGACATAAGTGACTCTTGGATAGCCACTTGGTTAAGAGTCCTAAATCATGAGATCAAAATGAATCTTTATGATCCTTAATTCAATTTTAATTATTTAGTTTTTCCATTAGTATGCACCATGATAAAATCAAACAAGGAAACAGATACAGCCTTTCAAACATTAGAGTTTAACAAACTTACCTGTTACTACAGCTTGTTCTTGTATGAATGCCATCACTTTAAGTAAGAAAAAGGGAAAAAGTTTGGAATTATCTGCTCAGACCAGGTACCCATCTGCCTCAATACTGTCTCTAGCAATGGCCAGTACCATTTCCTAGGAGTAAAGAATAATAGTCCATCCTTGAGACTTCCATTCTTCTGGCAATAACCAGCTGAAGGCTTCCAAGAGCTAGAGTTACATTTCATTTAAGAGGATGGACCTATGTTATTTAACCTTGCCAAACTGATTTTTGTTCCCAGTTATTAGTGCAATGGCTCAACTGATATACTTTAGCAGTGACCACTTAATTAGAAAGATATAAAAAATTCATGTGAGAGATTCAAAATTGTTGCTTTGTAAACATTTTTGAAACTTGGGCTACACAGCAAGGAGCCCTGCAGATGTAGTTCACAGTAGGTGATCTGGATTTGGTGTATTCTAGTCTAATAATATGAACGAGTTGATAGAACAAAACTGATTGCAGAAATAAGTACTTTTTTGGCTTTGCTATTGACCAGATAACTTTATAAAGTATCAGACAAGCCATTAATCCAAGGTCCTTATACATAGATTTACTCTATATACATCAATATTTTCAAATTTCCGACAACAACTTACTCAATAAGCAGCCCAATTCTGCCAAATAAATAAAGAAGGTACAAAAAAAGTAAAACTATCAGAAAAGCAAAAATAGAATTACCTTCTTGTATTTTTTGGTGCCGTACTGTCAGACGTTTTGATTGAAGTTGGCACTTTTTGCCTAGCCAGGATTATTCCATTAGCCTAAAATAAAAATACAGTCACAATTCTCAAATTCTCACAGAAAAAAAAAAAACATAAGATTTAGGCTCATTAGCATTTAAATAATCTTTTAAAAAGAAAAAATAAACAGAATGAAAAAAAAAATTCTGACATTTATTCTATTAAGTCCTTAACCCTTCCTGATATTTCCTCACTCAACACATGCATAAGGCAATTTTAACCAGGTGATCTCAATAATGTTATATTTAACTATTTAATGACCACATGTATATACAGATATGTGTGTATATATATAAATATGAATATATATATACACATGTAAGTACATGAATATATGCTGTCATTTTTAGTAACATTTTAATAATGCACTTTATTGATTCTCCCAGTAGATAACTTGTTCATGGTGTACTTTACACTAGTATTTCAGTTCTTGCATCCCTGTTCAGACTATTTCATTGAAAATTAATATGAAAGTCCGTGCTGCCCTATGAACCTCTTTCATTCCTTATAAAAAGACCTGCGTGACTGCAACCTCCTTCAGGTGCTTTACTAAAACTGAATCTAAAGTCCATTGTACTATTTCCAGTACAATTGATTTAGATGTATTCTCTTCCAACTCACCTATAAAGTTTCCAGTTCCAACCAGAATATCACCCCATAATATTCTGCTCTTGTGAGTGATTTATTTCTTTGATCACCTTCAGAATAATGTTCCTTTCTTTGCCATCAGAGAACATTGTAAAAGATGCTGAGCAAACCTGTTGATTCTGCAATCAATTGAAAGGGTCTCCTTGACAAGAAGTGATCAAGGAACTGGTAGGATAGGCAGGATCTGCCTATCAGAGCACCTATTATTAGTTATCCAGTATCATTTCACTCACAACCTCTTTGGTTCAAAAGATGTCCTACTGTCTCTATTAAAAAGACAAGAAATTCAAAAGAAATTTTAAGTGATGTTTTATCATTTTTCTCATCTGTGAAGCACATTCCAATATGTAATAAAGAGATGTGATCTTCAAAGACATGGGTTGACTGTCTGTCTCTTAGTGAGTTAGATCAAGTGAGAGTAACTGTTCCTGAAAAATAGAACTCTTGTATATTCAACTGTGGTCAAATGTAAGACCTCAGGCTCCACAGAAAAATAACTGAATGAAATTTAAGGCCTGCGATACACAAGAAGAGAGAATATATAAATATAATGAAACTTTCTGATATAAATTCTATGAAATTACAGCTGTTTGAGTTATTTGGAAATAGAAAGGAGAACACATAAGAACATAATCCAGAGAACGTTAGAGATCAGTTTTTTAATACAAATTGTAATATATTTGAGAAAATAGAAAAAAATTATGAAAACAATATTTTTAAACTTATTTTAAGATTACTACAGTGTAAATACTGCACTTGAAAAATGGCACTATTTAATTGCACTAAATGTTTCATTTTTTGCATGTGTTTTGCTGACCTTCCAAAAAATTCTGGTAGGGACTACCTTAACAAGACAACAATTCTGCAATGAATTTCATTTAGAGAAAATACTTTTTATTAAGTGAAAAAAAATGAACTGCTTTCTTTTATTTCACTTGGAAATTACTATCCTCAATATCTATGGTATAGCAGGTTCAGAGAGGTAAGAAAAGAGATTTTGTTTCTCATTTTAAAGAAAGGCAACTATGAACAGATTGTAAGATGAATCTTGAAAGGGTTAGCAACTTGCTCAGGAACTCACTAAGGTAAGTGAAAAATATTCATAGGATTTGGTTAGTTTTTGTTCTATTACAGATAAGAGGGAGGTCTCTTTGTAGTATTGCAGAAAGCTTAATATAGGAGCCTATTTTTAAGTTAATAGTATTCTTAAAATTTCAACTACAGAAGGAATGTGAACAAATTTATCTAGCTGCAAACAACTTTGAGAATAGCTGTTATCAGGAAAAGAAAGATTAAACATAACAGAATGGAGAAATTAGGCTTGTCTTATCACTGATACATGATCATGAAAGAACTTGCACGAACCTGGCTTTTCTGTCATATAACTTAAAGAATATTGAGTTGATAATATCAAATTAGCATTCTCAACCACTCCTGATAATGCTGGCCACAATGTTTTGCAAGAAAAATAACTACTGGTGTTTCGGTTGTTGCTAATCTTTATTCATTATATTTAGCTTCCTAGAATACATATTAGTATTGCCAGCAGGTCAAGGGACGTGATTCTGCCCCTCTACTCAGCTCTGGTGAGGCCGCACTTGGAGTACTGTGTGCAGTTCTGGGCTCCCCAGCATAAGAAGGACGTGGAGCTTCTGGAGAGGGTCCAGCGGAGGGCAACGAAGATGATTAAGGGACTGGAGCACCTCTCGTATGAGGAGAGACTGCATGAGTTGGGTCTGTTCAGCTTGGAGAAGAGAAGGCTGAGAGGGGATCTTATTAACATGTGTAAATACATGAAGGGGGATTGTAGGGAAAAGGGGGCCAAGCTTTTTTCGGTGGTGGCCAGTGATAGGACAAGGGGGAATGG
>JAUBOD010000843.1:2863244-2877131 GCA_032353885.1 Nothura maculosa | reverse complement strand
TAAACTTACAGTTCCAACAACCTAGTAACTTTCTGCAGTCATTAAAATAATTTAAAAATATATTCTGTATTTAAAAAATAAATGAGCAAAAGGCCAGAACTGTACTATCAATGCAGATTTTCCAAGGATTTCCTTAAAGATTCCCAGGAAAACAACAGGAAGTTAACAACTGCATCTGGGAGAATTAACAACCTATTAATTATAAGTTATTTATGATAATCATTTGTTCATCAGAATAGAAAATAATATTCTGAGGACAGTAAGCAAAGTGTTCCTAGTGTTTCTACTACAAGCATTTGCTTTGTTTTGTATTAGTATGTTTAGCCAACAATCCTGGCATTAAGGGAAAATGTATTATTATGATTACTGGTTTCTGATTTGGACATAATATACAATTCTAAAAAACCTTACTTCCAGTTGGTGAAGAGTTGCCACCACAAATTGTCTATAACCTTCAAAATCAGTACATGGGTTCCCCACTAGAAACAGTTCCTTCAGATGTATGTTATATTTTAGAACTTCAATACTGGAGAGTTCACCAATGAAATTTGCTGTCAGGTCAAGTTTCTTCAGCTCTTCACAGCCTGTTTGAAAAAACACTATTTATTCTGTCCACAATATAAATGTACACCTCTAATAAAATAGAAAATTGGGTTACTGAGAGAATGAACTATCAGTGAGGAACTCCAAATCCCCAGAAAGTTTCCTTCTCCATTCATTGTCTTTCTTTAGTATTTTTTTTGAAGTTAGGCACAAAGTAAAATCATTTGAAGAATATTTAAAAAAATTTTTTTAATCAAAACCCATCCAGAAACTATAACATTTATGCTAATAGTAAAAAGTTCAGCTAAATAAGAGCTTGACCTGCTGTACTCCTCACTGTAACCACACCTTTTTATTCGGTAATCTATTTGCAAGTGTTTTTTGTGTAATGGAGCTGAAAGCAAATAAACAACTCAAGATGATTTATTAGGAATTTTAAATAATCCATTTTTTGCAAGGCATGCTCCCAAATGCTTTAACTGATAAATAAATTACAAATTACAGTAATAAATATGCAGCCTGGACCACAAAATTAATTGGTATGAGAATAAATTCAAGTTTCTCAGTATATTGCCAAATATATGATATACTGCATCTTTCTTCCACCTTCAAAGACTTCTCTTTAACCTTTTTGTTCTGTCTTTTTAAACATTTGATTTAAACTACATTTTCAACCAGCTTGCTGAATGTAAAGGAAAAAAAGAAATATTTTGTCACCTTTTACTCATCAAAGTGGATATTTAAAAAATTACAGCAACTAGCCTAAATAAAGTTAAGGAAGTTAAGAAAGAAATGAACTCAAGCTAGAAATGATTTAAATAATACAGAATGTGTTTTTAGATGGCTCTAGGCTTTAGAATTTGATCATGGGAAATGACAGATCTTTTTACAGGGAATTGACTGGATAAAGGGTTAAACAGAGGTAAAATGGATATTACGTCATGTAACAACAGAGAAAAGAATAATAGGAAAAACTCCACAAAAATACTCCAGACTGCTATTATATCTATGCATAGTGTGAGTCTTTCTCATGTGAGACTTAGCTACAGATATCAAGAAAATTTATGAATTGCAAAAGAAACTCTTCTAAGAGTTTAGATAGCGTTAAAAAAACTCCACACCATTCAAATTATCCTGTATCAGAGACTTATCACAGAATGTTCAAGTTGGAAGGGACCTCCAGAGATCATCGACTTATCTTTATATTGTGGAAATACTAATTCCATGTGGGCTACATGAATAATTTTGAAATATCTATTATTTGAGATAATAAAGAACAGAGATTTCAGAGACTTCAGAGAGCTGTGGTGGGAGAGTGTGCAAACAGTGAAAATTAAAATAATTTTTAAAAACTGCAGTCACAGAATTTCAATATTGGAAGGATTGCCAAAAAGAAGCACAACTGAAACACTGACCACTAAGAAGATCTCTTCTTAGTGTCAACAGAGTCATTACTGGTGGACATATCTGATAACTTACACACTCCATCACATCTTACACCTTTGGTAAGAATTCAGGTAATTTAATATGAAAAAGCAAAATATTTCATTCAGAAATCTTACCTTCCAGATTTTCAATTCTTTCTATGTTGTTCAAAGCAATATTTAAATACTCGAGCTTCTTAAGTCTGCCCACATTTTCTGTAACAAACAAGCATCTTTTGTATCAGTTCGCTCTATTGGAGAGGGCATAATGATTTTACTTGCTTGCTTAACTTCAAGCCAACAATAAAGTTGGAAGCAAAAATTATTTATTAATAATGTTTTATTATTAAAAATATTTATTAATAAAGAATTATTAATAATTAAAGGTTATTAATATGAAGATGAAAGCAGAAAGTCCTCTGAAAATTGAAAACTAAAACAAAAAAAGAATAAGAAAAGCTATGAATATTTTTGTCATAAACCTATAAAGGTGTCATACCAATAAACAAGGACTGTAAAAACCTTGATGAAACCATGCTTTTCACTCATCATGAAATTCAGAAATGAGTAGGCCGCATTTAGTCATGTTAAATATTTAGTCACACTTTTACATTCACTTTGATACAAAGTAAAAAGTTTTTTCCTTAGTATGTATTTCTAAAGATCTTTTGTCTATGGGACCTAAAACTAGAAAGTTAAAATATTAATAAATCCCTATTGTATCAAACTTGAAAGAATTAAAGTTTTTTTTAAATAAAGTCTTAACACAATACAGAGTCACTGAGCCTGCAAGTTACTTGCTGTCTATAACACCATATGAATTAAGAAAGAATCTGATTTAGAAAATTACCTTTTTAATTTTATTTATTTATTTATTTATTTTTGGCTAGTGTTTTGGCAGTAATAGAGTGTTCTTGATAAGCTTAGGGTTATTTAAATCTCTGTTTTAAATCCTCTGATTGGGAAAGTTAGGAGGAAATTTAAAAAATCAGGAAATGTCATTTTCAGCTTGGATCCTCTTATATACACTATACTTATATACACTGAATAGCAGGAATGGGTTGGCCCACAATTATGGTCTTGTTTTTGACTTTTTTTTTTTACTAGTGTCATTGAAGAAATGCAAAACACAAGAAAAAACAATTCTGTTACAAATAATTTTGAAAATAATAACAACTTCAAATCAAGCTCCTTTTCTGCCATAAATCTGAAAAAATACCCTGAGGAATTCACTAGAATTTGGGGAAAAAATATTCCTTTGATTCCTCAGGGCTGATGTCATTTTGGTAATACTGTGCTCATAAAAGTCATGTTCTTCAGCACAGCACTTTCTCCCACAATGTAGTCTCAAAGCTTAGGATGCAGACTGGAAACCATTGGGGAAGAGCAAGAGATACCATTCGGTGTTTGTTCTCAGGAGAGAACAGAATTAGAAAGTCTGGTTTAATCATAGAAAAAAATGTGCCAGACAGAGAGGCGGTTGAGATGGAATAGCACGTTGGGTTCAAGCATTGATTAATCTAGGGAAGAAGGAAAGAAAGGGGAAAAAATTGTAGATAATGTCTCCAAGAATCATCTCTGACAGAGTCAAATGATTTAACAAAAATAGATGAGTGAAATACATATATTTGTGTATATACACACACATATATACAATTTTATATGTTCCTCTTTTTAAATACAGCCATTTAAATTTATTGTTAGTGTCATGCTGATAAAAACAGCATACAAGCAAGGATTCAGTTAAGCCAAAACATTCCTTGTGCTGCTGTTTCTGCCAGTATAACATGGCAGACAGTTTCCAGTCAAGGGCAGAAGCATTCCGAACATCCTTCTCCCTTTTTGAACAAATATTGTAATCTGGGATCTGAAATATATAATTTTCATGATGCATGACTGAAAGGAAGAGATCAGCAAATTTTGGCGTGTTCTGTCGCAGTGGGTAACTCCTTCTCAAATATACAAAGAAGGTAAAAAAAAAGAATTTTTAAGCCACTACCTTCACCATGCCACTCCCAAAAGTGAGCGAAAAATGCAAATACTATTAGACACACATGGCATATCTGAGGTACTAACTGGACACAAGATGCACCATCTAACTTTTAAACAGGTGAAGATCTCTAAAGATTTTCCAACTGGAAACCTCATCCAATAAAATAACAAAGGACATTATTATATGCTTAGCTATTCTAAGTCACAAGCTGTACATACTGTCCCTGCTGAGACAAGCATAGAAAGTCAAACAATGAGATTCATCTAAGCAACATAGATCATCTCTACTTGTCCATCTCTTTTATAATCAGTAAAGAGAAATAGGTTCTTCAAGGTTCAATCTGTCTTATCTTAAATTGGATTTCTTAAAACCAGTGAACAAAATCATGCTCAAAAATATGCTTTTTTTTATCCATTGATTATAATAGGAGGTTACAGTAACTGCCTTAGACATAGATGTCTAAAGTTAAATTATATGAATTCTATCATGTGGTTTACTAAGACCTTGGAATGATATATATATATTTCATAATTCACAAATACACAATGAAAGAGCCCTCAGCAAGGACTCCTTTAGCTTAGGTTGGCTGTTCATTTTTCTTAGAGTATTTCCATGACAGCAATGACTCTACACATGAAGATATGAAAAAGGCAGTGTTGGAGCCAATTTTTTTCTCCCTGCTCTCGTCTATAGAAACGAAAACAAGGCCTCATCCATGCGTTAAAAGCAGCTAGTCAGTTAGATTTGCTGTGCACCTGGATGCCTTATAATTTGTTATCCCACCAGCTGGCAAGTCTGCTCGTTAGGGCTATGTAAAGGTCTCCTTTAATAAATGAGAGAGAGGTGTCCTAGCAGATCTAATACAAACCATACAGCTATGATATTCTGTAGTGCTTCTGGAAGTGACATTTGCTGCACGTACCACCAGAAAGGTTGGTACCCACTAGGAAGAACTACTTCTCAATTTTAATACTAAGCACAGCTTTTGGTCAACAGTCATGTAGTGCTATTTCTTTCTTTTTATGGGTTACGGAAGTGTTATCTTGGAAAGCAGTTATATTACATAGAAACATATGGAATCTGGGAGTTACATGCTTTTCCAACTTCTCCAGTTACATTATACTAATTTAAGACTGAGTCTCTTGAAAATAAGACTGCTGAAAAAATCTTGTGCCCCTAAAGCATTAGTCTGAAAGAGTGACACACTATACTAAAGAAGGATGAAGTCCTCGACTTCAACTCTTCACACTACAAGCAGAGACAAAGCTTTTCCTGCCCAAGGCCTTATTTTCTATCTTTCTATGGAGCACATAGCAAACACTTTACCCTACACCCTGATACCACAGCACACCAGCCAATCGTGATGAGAAGCACTGACACTTTTCTGTAAAAAGCCATTTTTACACACAAAAAATAGCTGTTTTATCTGAACCAAAACTATTCCAGTGCTAGCAAAAACAATCCATATCTAAAAAACTGAACTGAAAAATGATAATGGGAGGAACTAATTCTTTGATGTTTCAGTTCATGCCACAAAGGCAAAAACTTTAATAATTTAATCTTAATACATCTGTAAAAATTGTTCCAGATTCATATTTTAGTGAATTGTATCTCAGTAGAATCTTTTTCACTTAAAACTTACCTTGGAAATTTCCAAGCTTCTTAGCAATATGTTAAAAGTAACAGTGAGCAATGATGCTCAAAATCTCATAGGGACAGATGCACAACAAAATCTGCTGTTTTTCTCTGTTTACTCAGGTGGTTTTTTTTGTTTGTTTTTTTTTTTCTGATTTCAAAATTATACGTGTAATTTCATTTGAAAAGACACATACCAAGAAACCACTTACCAATTTTTGGAATGAGATTATTTTGAAGATAGAGGATTTTTAAATCTCGACACCATTTGTCTAGGTATTCCAGCTTTTCTATTTCCTGCTGATGTAAAGAGATTTCTTCCAGTGAAAATATCTCACAGTTGTTATGTTCTGCACGTTTTCTAATAAGATCTTCAGTGACTGAAAGGGATATTAGAAGTTGTTGGGAAAAAGAATCTCCTTTTAGACATTTTCCTCATGTAACTTAACAACATCTTATAAAATCAATTAAATCTTTTGTCATAATAAAGCGTCATTCAGTAAAAGCATCAATAGAAATAAAATCTGCTATATGAGACAGCAAGCAGCAGGTCATTTTAGCCCATTCTTACACTGTATACCTCATTTGTAACACACCCCGAGGTCACTTGTCACATCCAAAAATCTATATGAAAACTGCTGAGTCTTCTAAGAGCACAACACAGCCGTGGCAGAAATGAATTGGGTGTTCATTATTTTCAGTATACTTTAGGTTGCAGATTGATTAATGTAGACAAGCAGTGGAGTGCTTTACGGCCTTTTATTTTGCAGTGGCAGATGTTCACATCTCAGTGACAAAAAATAAATGTAAAGTAGCTACCAATGTCAAAATATTCTCCTATCACCAAATTGTGCACTGAAATAAGCAAGCTGAATGCTGAAAGCGGACATATACTTTACACTTTTTTTCTTGTCTGAGGCAAAGCCACAATTAATTCATGCTTATAACTGTCTCTGTTGGGATGAAATTTAATCCTAGGTAATTTTTGGCTACTACGAGGTCATTAGCAGCAAACAAAAGAGTTTCAGTGACCAGAAGTCACCAGAGACCCTGGTTCAGAATTTTCATGCAGCAGTATTTTAGTGCTGGGAAATCTTTCAAGAAGAGAGTCTGTATAATAAAAGCTTAAAAAATAAAATTTAAGAAAAAAAGAGCTTAGTTTTGTAGTAGATGCTGTTACTGTGTTTCCAGCCCGCTGAACCAAAAAAGCACTTGCCTTTTTTCTCTCCCTGAGAAACAATGTACTAGAATGTAATATTGATTGAAAAACTGGGATTTTATCAAATTACCATAGGTATTTTCATGACTGTTAATTCCCACAGCAGACTGGAAAGCCTTTCAAAAACGCTCTGACAAAAAAAGCACATACAGAGATCTCTAAGAATAATTTAGCCTTTCCAAACAATTAAATAGAATTGTTCTTTCCTGGCTTATTTATCTCAGGGAGGTTTTGTCAAATTGCCCATTTTCATTATTTATTGCCTTGGAATGGTAATTTTACTGAAGCAATACTGCTCAAATCCATGTTTCAATTTAGCTTCTCTAACTACACTCACAGTCAAAGGGGTGAATGAGGTTAATTTACACGGGCGAGGATAATCCAGGCTGGATTCCCCTTGCTGAAAAGTCTGTTTGTTTTAAAATATCTGTTTGACAGATTTCCAGACAACATACAACTTAAAGAATATTTAAGTGATCATGACTTGCATTCCGGTTTAGAGAATCTCCCTTAACCATACAGTACGTTGAATGTTGCTGACAGCTTCCTTATATATCTGGGTAAAGAATGTTATTCCCTTTATTATTTATTTTCATCTCACCGCTTGTACCACAGAGATTTCTCAGAAGAATGGTTTTTTTTATCGTATTTTGGGCAAACGATATCACACTGATAATGTGTAGTATCACACCTTCACATAAAGGCAACCTTTTGGGAAAAGTAAGTGTCTTGCCGAGGGCAGGACAAGGTTGGATGCATCTAAAGAACCATCTTCCCTTCAGCAGCCGGTTTTAGCCGGCGACACTCACTGCGCACCATGGTCGCCTCCACGCCGCCGCCGCCGCCATTACGGGACGCGCCGCGCCGCCATGGCAACGGCGGGCGGGAGTCCCCGCCGGGTCCCGTTAATGGCGGCGGGGGCAGCCGCGCCGTTACAGCCGTTAGCTGTATTTCCTATTAGCCGTTAGTTGTAATTCCTATTTTGCAGTTAATATAAGCGTCATGGCTTCACATATTGATTAAATAGGTTCCTGACCAGCAAAGCTGTGACAACCTAAACCTGAAAGAAGCCGAGTGGGAGACAGGATATTTGGCAGTGTTTGGGACTAAACGGTTGAAGACATCGTGTATAAGATCTGCAGATTTTTCATCTTAATGCTAACTTGATGATCACCAGCCCAGCTGAACACTGGTGAAAATGTTCAAATGGTTCATCACACAGTGATATGGGTTTTTTTCAGACTTTCCTTTTAAGTTAGCTACACACAGGTCTTCCTTATTCTGAAGGTCAAACCTCAAGCTCATCTACTGGAATAAATTAATATATTCATATACATTTATAATCTTTTTTTTAAAAATGCTTAGATTCATTTACTAAATCATCTCTCTTTAAGGCAGTAAATGAAATTCCCCTTGGCTGCTCTGCAACTTTCTAATTTTACTGGTGTTCTGGGGGAAGAGGAAAGATGTCATGGTTGTAAAGCTGCTGAGTTTTGTGGAAATAATGAAACATAAAGGAGGAGGCAGTAGCTTATACACACACAGCTTAAATTCCTCATTTATCCTTGTGTATCTGGCCACTTAAGTGCCAAAGCCACATGAAGGACAGAGATGTTGACACAGCTGGTTAGATGGCACCACCTTGTGGCCCAGGAACCATTAGAAAAAAAAAAAAAAAACACAGAAATACCAAAACCCCACAATATTGCTAATGCTTCCTCTTCCTATTCATTAACTTCATATTAAACTGCAGATCGTGCAGAATGATGACTGTTACAGCTGTGTGTTTTGCCAAGGCTATTCATTTTTATTTGAGAAAATAGCTTCTAATCAAGGTAATCAACTTTGAAAAACAGGAGAAAAAAAAACTTGCTCTTGCTGTGCTGTTCTTTCACGTGCTGTTTCCATGCTGCACTATGCAGATTATTAATAACTAAATTATTTTGTTATGAAAGCACGTTTTTCCAGCCTTCAGAAGGGGTTCTATGTGATAGCCCCGAAGAAAGTAAAATAAATCCCAAACTGCACTATGGATGGCAGCCAGGCACATGGGCCCCATGAGCTGGGTCCCACTCCCTTGCTGGCTCTTGGACCTCCACACACAGAATACAGCCCTTCTCACAGAAAAAAAGAGCTAGAAATGGGTTTTACAAGAAGACAGGACAGGCTATGTTGACGATCCGCAGGGCATGGCCAGGCAAGAACACTACCTGGCCACCTGGTCGCATGCAAGTGCTTTCCATGCCTGCTTTTCCCAAACCACATCAAGTCCTCCCTTTCCCCCACCTTTGGTCCTTCCCTTAATTGTCCCATAGTAAGTCTTGTGCAGGCCCCAAATGCTGTTCCCCAGCACCCCTTAATCAGCCCTGTGCGCCTCTGCAGTGTCTCCTGGGTCTGTGAGTTGATGATGAATGGGATGATTTTCAGGTGTCGTATTGTACAACTTCTGAAAAAGACTTCTGCATTCATTTATTTTCAAGTGAAATTCTAAATTTGGTATTTACATACATTGATCTTATTGTGTTTGTTATTTTCATATAGCAATTTTCACCCCAAATATTTTAAGAGCTTCAAATAATGACTCTCATTCACTGTCAATGTGCATGATTGTACATTAAGATAATATAACCATCAGAGATAATATAAGCCAAATGACAAATAGGAGACAAATAAGTTTATTTGTTAAATTCATAAAGTAGTGCAATATAAAATATCCCATTTCGTGACAAAGTAAGCTTTATAGCATTATTATTACAGTGCATCAGAAGTATTTTGAGTGTGTGCTTAGTCCATAGTATTTGATAATCACAGTTCCTTTGATAATCTCAGCTGCTAAAATGCTTCAGGTCAGATTCTTAGCTGATAAAAAATAGCTGATTCATACCCACTGAGAATCTGGAGTCTTTCTATTAATTTTCAATTAAAATATTATATCTACCACAGTCTGTGGTGCTAGAACTCAGTAATTGTAGCAAAATGAGGCTTTCGTGTTCATACCTACGTACCAGTAATTCCTGTCCCAAGAAGCACATGACCTACAGGTCAGGAAAAATAACCTTTCAAATAACAAATAACAAATCTATTAGAATATATGGAATTCCTATGCCTTCATTATTAAGAACACCCTAAAATACAATAAGAACAACATTTTTATAGCTATATAAATATCAGAGATAATAAGAAGAAAAGCAGCATGACAAACATTTAAAAATATGTAAACATATTTACAATACAGTCCAGCTAATTCACAAAAAAAATACACCAAAGAGCAGATTCTAGAGAACTGGTCGGAATGGCCTTTCCTATTTTCTGTACGGACACTGTTTACTCCATACCATTTAACTTTAAAATGTACATTTTAGGCTCTATGGCTCGATTTTCTAGGTGCAATGCTTTCAGGTTATTAAACACACAAAAGAATTGCTCACAGACTAGAAGTGTTACACACTACAGGGTGCCATAAATATTATCAGACATTGTGCTTGCTCCTGTTCATTTAACAAGAACATTCACACTATTAAGTACTACTTGATATATATTCAGAAATAGCCATGCAGTTCAGCTGAACTCAGCAAGAAATGGGAGAGTGCAAGACAAAAGTGTAATAATAAATGATAATGGCCATGAAAGGTGTAAGGTAACGTATAGGGGGTTATAAATCTTTATCTTGAAATTCATTTTTAATTCCTTTTTAACTCAGGTGCCATATTAAAATGGAGTCAGAATTAAATCACTGAGGGCCAAAATACCAATTTCTCTCTGTTTCTAGATGTGTCAGTTAAACAGCAATCATGAGATGGTTTTATTTTGTTAAAATTACTGCTTTAAATTATCCTAGGCTTGATTCTGCAGTTAACAGTAGTTGCATATACTGATTATCGCTAAAATTTGGGATTTAAATATTTTGTTTTGAAAATGTTGCCTTTGATTTCTCATTAAACAGATTCTGGCTTTGATTTTTCATCCAACACAATGGAATATAACATATTATTGTGCTTTTTTTCAGAAGAGCAAAGCAAGGTTTGCTTTTATGTCCATTGGAATGTATGAAAGGGAACTGTTAAAGTCAACTGATCTGACTTCTTATTGAATAAAAATTGTATACAAATAATATCAATTAAGGGGTGATCTTAACATATCTTGGTATCTTATTTTTACCCATTTGCTTCCAACTGCAAAGCTGTTGCAGAGCTTCCCCTCTCTTCTGATTAGAACATTTCTCAAAGTTTCCAACGTTAATTTCCAGATAATTCTTCCAAGAAAATATCTTAACAATAAAGATCTTTTTACTTCTTTAGTTTAAAAAATATATTTAGCAAAAGCTGTATTATAACTCAGAATAAAGTAGGTAACACAAAGTATTTCTAAATAACAATTATATTTACTTTCAGTAGTTTTATAGTTAGTAAATAAAACAGAAAAAAATACAAAATTACTCAAATGTACCAACTGTAAATAAATACAAGGATGAATATTTTAACTGTTATTATAGTTACACAATGCATAAGTTTAATGATGAAAGACATTTTATTGTTGTTATTTATTGAAGCAATAAAATATTGTTACACCACAAGGCCTGTCTACATATGAGATTAATTTACTGTACTGGGCTGAAATAAGTTAGTATTCAAAAGTGGTAATTTGGGTGAAATTTTCTGCTTGCATTCTTGATGTTTATCTTCAAAATGTAGCCAGCTTGTATTTACTCTTTGAAAAAGAAATATGCTTTTAAAATTAATTGCAAGCACTCATTTCATCACTGTCTCACTTCTTTGGATTTCTGGTCCTAGAAATACATATATAAAATATATTAAGTCTGGGTTAGACATGGACAGATAGTGAAATTATTTTTCTAGATACTTTCTCTCATAAAAAAAAAAAAAACACAGAAAAAAACTCAAAAAAACCCACTTTAGTTTGTAGGCATTTGCTGCAGAGGTTTGAGGTCCCTGTCTTTTGGCCAGCAGGCCTGAGTGTGTCCCATCTGCAGATCTGGTGCTTCCACAGACAGTATTTCCTGTGGGATTTATGAGCGGGGGCTGTACTAACATTGCTTTTAGCACAATAGGGGGCAAGTAGACCAGAGGCAGCACCAGTTATAAAATGATTTGGTAGGCAGCAGCATCCTCACACATTACCATCATTTTGGTGCATGGAAAGATGAAATCCATGCTGTCCTAGCTCAACTGGCATGTAAGGAGATATTTTAAGAAGCAGATGATAAGAGCTTGGAGTCACAAGATAACAGATTTGATTACCCACAGGATTTCTGTTTAATTTTGTCTCTGGCATCAAAGATCCAAGATAAAAAAAGAAAAAAAGAAAAAAGAAAGAGCTCAGTATTTCTAGTTAATAGCTGCAGATCCCTCCTCCTTTTTGTCTCTTTTTTTTTCTTTTTTTTTAATTTAAGTTGTTGTGGTTTGTCTTTGCTTTTCTACCTCTTATTTCCTTGTTTTCCCAAAAGTGCCTTCCTGGACTCTAATAATTTGCCTGACACTAATTGGGAAACATTAACTTTTACTTTTTTGTATGTTTCTTTCTTCCTTTTACTCTGTTTACAAAAGGTTCAGCATAAAAGCTAAAAAAGGCAGTGACAGACATGATGCAATAAAGTTTCTGAAATGTTACCTCATGTGCTCCAACACTATCTAAATGTTACTTTTAATAGCAAGTTGTTACAAAAAATTAATGTGTAAAATTGTTGAAAAGATCAACTGTTTATCAAAAGATGTATTAAAAGGGATTGCTAAATATTCTTAACAAATTACTATTTGAGTGGTTGCAGGACCCCATGCCTGCACAACTGCTGCTTGCAGTCACCAAGAAAAATGGCCTTACCCAAACTTAGACAGGAATCCAAATGAAACTAACATGCTTTGTGTTTTAAATGAAGAATACTGACAATTCTGTTATTTTTTTTCCAGAGGAACATGTGTTAACAGTGGGCATATGTAGATATCCAGTAGTTTGATGTGGAACAGCTGAGGAAATAAATTAGAGAAGGAAAAACTAACTGTTTAGAAGGTCCTGTCTCACAGCATTTTGTGCCAGCCTGTATTTATTTTCCTCCTACAAGGTCATAGCTCAAGTTCTGCCTTCCATTCTGCAGTACATGCTGTGGTTAATATTGATGCAGGTCTTTCCAGGTTCAAGGCAGCTTTAGAGCTCTCATGGCGCTTTGCTTATGTAAACATGGACTTTAAGAAGCGCCGTATCTAGTGCCACAGCTAGGCGTGCTGGGCAAACAGGCTGCACTTTTTCACCACAGGCTTTAGTAAGAGCAAAAAGTATCCAAATGCCTGCATACAGTTCCAAAATCCTTTCTTCTCCGGATGAACATCCTTTGATGGGCTAACTCAAAGGTTACAGATGTAACTCGTTACATTTGCAGCTTGCGGATGCCTCTGTATCTCAGAAGTTGAACCACACTCCTCCAGGGAACTGATGAAAACTGATGTAAAAACTCATGTTTTATACTTAATATGAGGGACACAAATCTGGGCGCTATTCCTTTTCTTTTTTCCCCTTGTTATTGTTTCAGAGAAAAGTAGTAAAGAAGTAAAAGAAATATGGGAGCCAGGATGGGGATGGCCAATTCCAGTACAAAAAAGCACAAAGGAGGATCTATAAATGTTTTCCAGATACTCTGCACTGATACACATTGATGCTGCTTCACTCATTCTGTGGAATGCTACCAAATTAAAATAGCTCGGCACCTGACGCTCATTTTCTGTTTAAGCTTTGAAAGTAAGACTTGCTTTGCCTGTTACTGGGCTAAGCTGCAGTGGTCGTTTAACAGCTAACACTCTTTAGCAGCTGCTCTCAAGCAGTAGAAAATATTTCACCTAAATGAAATCAAAGAGGAGTTTTAGACAACAAGATGGAAATTGGCCAAGAGCCCATAGGTAAACACTTTTAATGAAGGTTTTATTAAAGGTTCCAAGGAACCTTTTTGGCATTTTGAATCCTGTTTCATAACGGCCCTCACCCTAAAGTGTGAATCCTTCAGCTTTCCCAACTTAAATATATACTTACCAATTCTTCTGTCTTTCCAGTTACTTCCTAGAAAAAAA
>JAUBOD010000843.1:2830085-2841339 GCA_032353885.1 Nothura maculosa | reverse complement strand
ACTCTCCTCATTTGATCTTTATTGTTGTTATCAGATTCCTTTGGAGGCATTAACAGGTCATTCTTGTTGTCATCTTGTTTCTGAAACTCTGCACCTCAGATTAAAACTGTAGACTCTCCATTGTCAACCTGTCAAAATTGTTAAAGTTTATTGAGAAGAAGTTAGAAACGTTAAAGAATGGCCGTGAAAATGTTTAGCATTTCTGAAATGTATGAGTGAGAAAAGTGCAATGAGAGCTCGTGGGAGCAACTTAGCAGATGAGAGAGTTTTCCCTCATTCTGCAACTCTGTTAAGTGCGAGATGTGTGAGGAAGTTGTACATAGGGATGCTCCTGAAGAAGCAGGACTGAAGAATGAGTAGAGTGAAGGAGTAAGTTGGAAGTGTGACACCCTTTTGTTTTAACGTCCTTTTCCCAGTAGTCACCAGAAAAGAAGGAAAAGCTGCACTGCTTGAACTGTATTTTAAACAGAAAGTGGTATTTAAAAATTCCTGTGTAAGGAAGCAGGATATTCTGAAGAGAAAATACTTCCAAAATAAAAAATACTGAGTGAATTCTTTTATGTTTCAATAATATTCCTCATTAATAGGATATGTGGAGACAGTTCTATAATCAGTTCTATAAAAATGTAAATTTTTATGCCTTTGGGTCTGTTGCAATATTCTAAGGAGGAGGAGCTGAGTTTTGTATTATTCCAGTTTTTTATACACTTTATAGCATGAAGTAGCATGACAAAAACAGTTTATTCCTTGCTGCCTTACTGTTTTGTGAAACAATTCTGATTTGGGGGACAAATAGTAAGGCTGAATAATAAAAATAATTATAGATATATTTGCCATTTTTCCTGTTAAATTTTATGGTACCTAAACTACAAGTATTTTTTGAATCCGTATTGTATCCTTGCAATACCTACAGAGTTGAATACGTAAGATTTGTTCTGTGTCTGTCTTGATTCTAAATGTATACAGTGTTTGTGTAACTAAAGTGCGTATGTTGATAGGCATATTTATTGCAGTTACAAGAAAAGACTGCTAAACCTAAGAACTGTGAATCAGATTTAATGGCAATGAAATCATTGAAGATGATCTTTAAATTAGTGAATGTCTTAAATTGTGTGGGAATGTTCAAGTGACTTGTTTTGATTAGATGTTGGATTTGTCTGAAATCAGAGGAGCAGCTTAGTGAAACAATTCATATTTTAAAGGTAATGAATGTACTTAAACATCTAGTTGATTTCCTGCCCATCCCTTAGCAACCAGAATTGCTTTTATTTTTCCCTTAAATGAACATGGACTTAAAAACAGCTAAGCTCAAACTTCTATTATCCATTTCAGGCTTCATCTTGCAGTTTCAAGTTTATGCCTATGATGAAGCTGATGATATCTGTGACGTGCAGCAGTGTTTTGAACTAAATGTTATTCTGTTTGTTACCCAAGTTTGTTAATCTGTTTCAGTCTCGGGAGTTTCAGAGTAGAAAATGTTAACTTTCAACTTCTTGAATGATCATATAAATGCTTTTGTATCTTAAAAAACAGTCTGGAGAAGAAAAGCTTTTAAATTTATCAGTTTGTTTTTATCATTTAAGGTATCCATCTCGCATTGAGAAGATCGACTATGAGGAAGGGAAGATGTTGGTGCATTTTGAACGCTGGAGTCATCGCTACGATGAGTGGATTTACTGGGACAGCAATAGGTTGCGACCCTTGGAGCGACCAGCATTAAGGAAAGAAGGATTGAAAGATGATGAGGAATTTGTTGTAAGTGGCACGTTTATTTTGGTTGGCTTTTTTTTTTTTTGGTAAGCTGTTATATTTGTTTTCCTATACTGAGTCTTTCTAGTGCACAATGATTAAGTCATTTTAGGAAAAAATATCTAAATGTTTCAAATATTAATAACTAAATTGTTTAAAACAGGATTTTAAACCTGGAGAAGAAGTTCTAGCTCGTTGGACTGACTGTCGGTATTATCCTGCAAAGATTGAAGCAATTAATAAAGAGGGTATGTATTGATAAATGATCCATTTGTAAGGACTATTTTTTTATTGTATTCTGTAGCTGTAGCCCACTTTAAAGGGGCACTTGTGTAAAGCTTCCTTTATATCTTCAATGTACTACTGAAAATGTTTATTTTACGAACCTTAGTTAAACACTTGATCTGTTATCTGGATGAGAAGAAAAACCTACAATGTCTCTTAGAAGATAAAATACCAAATGTTTCCTCAGTGATGAGAAAAATATCATTTGAGTACTGTTATTAATATTTTGCATAGTTTTGGTAATTTAAATCCAGCAGAGTTGAACCAAATTCTCTTAATTGTTTTAGGAAATAAGTGTTTTTAAACTCTGATTGTAGAATAAGAACAGAAATCTAGAACAAAAGAAAATGGTTTAGATGCAATGCTTCACAGTGGTGTTTTTTATGAACATTAATGAATTTTAAGTTTTTACTGTAGTTTAAATCAAATGAACATTTGGTTGTGAACTAATTGTTTTCTTGTAGTGATGGCTTGAATGCTGCATCAATCACTATATACATAAAAGTGATCTGACAGCTTAAACCTAGAATTACACAAGTGGACAAAAGTTGACAAGCAGGATTTTTTATTTTTCTTAAAATTCTTGATCCTGCAGGTAGTTAACACTGACTTGCTTTGCTCATATAGCCTGTGAAACATTGTGGTAATCAGGGTGATGAGTTATACTTGTTTCTTAACTTCTTCTAGTGATAATATCAATTCTTTTTTAGGAACGTTCACAGTACAGTTCTACGACGGTGTTATTCGGTGTCTTAAGAGGATGCACATCAAATCTATGCCAGAGGATGCAAAAGGGCAGGTAAGAATATTAGGTATTATTTTGTTAACAAAATTAATTTTTTTTATAATATCTTGAATCCTGAA
Source organism: Nothura maculosa (assembly GCA_032353885.1). Taxonomy (NCBI): domain Eukaryota; kingdom Metazoa; phylum Chordata; class Aves; order Tinamiformes; family Tinamidae; genus Nothura; species Nothura maculosa. The sequence continues at coordinate 2,838,441 of JAUBOD010000843.1, read as the reverse complement.
AGCTAGTAAACATATCGTCTAGCATTGCTAGTTTTAGTTTAGCGTTTTTATTCTGGGACCTTCACTGTCTTGCTTCACCTTTTTTTTTTATTGTTGATGCTTATTGTGCCTTGGAGTGTGCGCTGCTCCAGTAATGTTGCCTCTCTCTGAAATGTCTAGATGCTGTACACTGCTGGCTAATTTCTCCCAGAGTTGTGTCTTGTGGAGGCCACGAGCATGGGGGCATGCAGACACTTTTTTCTTTTGTGACCTTTGAGGAAAAAAACTTTTAGTTTCCCAGTGGTCTGTGCTGCTGATTTTTCTCCGTCTCCCCCCAACCTTGACTTGTTTCATTTGTAGACATATTGACCGTGTGCTCTTATCAACACCACTGTTCAAGTTTTTTCTCTCCCTTGTATTCTTTTCAAGGGTTCAGAGAGATAAATATTACCTCTGCTAATGTCCTTGTTGCTGTAATGAGGGCAACATGCTGAGTAGATAGGGATGCAGGTTGTGAAGTGGTAGATGATATATCCAAAAAAGAAAAATCCCACATCAAGGACAATCATATGCTTTCTGTGAAAATTATTTGCTTTATTTTGCATGATAACTATATTATCATAACTAATGAGAAATAACTTGTGAAACTTCGTGAAACTCGCATGTAAGAAATGTGAAAAGACTATTCGTATTGTTGCAAGTTTTCTTTGGGAGGAGCAAAATTCAGATATTTCACAACTACAGTTGCAACAATCCGTATTCTGCTCATGTGACAAGGGCAGATGGAGACAAGAACTGTGTAGAAAATGATTCTATGTCCTGGCCGCCTCTTCCACGTTGAGGATGGCTTTATATGAGACTTGAACATCGAAGCCTTGGAGCACTGTGCAGGCAGCACTTGTAATGTTTAAGCCACCATTTCTTAGAGATACTAAAACCGAAGCTTGTATTCAGGCTGCCTCTGGCTTCTTGCTGCAATATAGCAATAATTCTGTTAAATGAGTGTATAGTACTGTAATATTTTCATTATGAAGTAAGTTAGGAAGCTAGTGCATTTCTCTTCCTAAAGAGGAATAGTAAATGTGTTAGTGACTGGGCTAAAAGAACATTACATTCTTAACGTGAAGAAGTCCCTTTCTCCTAGTCCTGTGCTTTTTCTAGGCAGCCATACTGTGTCTAGTCCTGAGTTGTTGCTCTTAGACCACAGGTGTTTTTAGCTTAAAATATAGAAGTAGATTCAACTTACAGATGCTGGGGAGCTACCATATTGATATCCAGATAGGCTTGGTGGCAGCCCAGCTTAGCTTAGAATTCCAGATTTTCTTTTGTGGTTGGGAATGATGGCATCAGAATCATGCATTTCCGTGGCTGAATGTAGGTAGCTACAGTGAAGTTTTGAGGAAGAAAAAGCCATAGAATTCTTCTTGTCATAGAATTAGATTTTTCAAGGCTGTATTTCAACAATGGGAGTGCCAGATATGCTTCCTGCCACCCTAATTGGTACTCTACTTGGTATTTCATTGTGCAAAATTAGAGGTAGGCACAAAATTCTGTAGCTTTCGGAGAGAGAGCTCCTCCACATATTTACCTTGCCAAATATTTTTGTGACTCTAATAATAATCTAGTTATTAGTAATCTAAGATTTGTTTGAAGATCAGTTGACTGAAACTGAGATTAATCTAAGCCGACGCCTCAAACTGAAATGAATGTTTTGAGGTTTATACTTTATTCTTTTATGTGAACACATTTAGTAGTAATGATTTATAACCCAAAAAAGCCAAAAGTATAATTTGATATGGGAAAGTGCAGTTGACAGATCTGACATTTCATGCCTAGCTCTGAACCTACAGCTTTTTTCTTTCTTTTTTTTTCCAAAGAAGAATACATTTTGAGATATATGTCTTAAGTTTACAAAATTCTTTAAACTGTAGAATATGGGCGAGCTTAATGGAAGGTCTGTTTTGGAAGTTATGTTCTAATTGTGCAGAACCTTTGTTACTGAAGAGAGATATAGACTTAGTTCTTTGTTAATGAATATTAGTGGTGCTAATTATAAAACAGTATAGTATCTAGTAAAGTACTTATAAGTAAACATGCAAAATGAATTTGTGTACAAGGATTAATGCTCCAGTTCTCAGTACTCAGTTCTAACAGAAAGTGTGTGACTGAATGCAACTGACCAAGAGAGCAAGAGCAATGATTATGGCCTCTAGAGACATGATCTGCTGTGGCACACATTAGATTATCTGTATTAGGCACATTTATTTTGTCAATAAATGTAATGATACTGACAACAATTTGAGTTTGCTATGTCTTCAAGGGATTATAGATGTTAACATTCAAACTCAGTGTTTGAGTTTCACATCTCTTTTTATACGCCTCAGCTGTTGAGGGTAGAAGGGGGGGGGGGGCAAAAAAAAAATCTTAAGAATGAAAATCCTGGTGTAGTTCAATGAATAGAGACTGTGGGCTGCGTTTCTCTGTGGGAAAGCTCAAATTAATTGAAATAACACAGAAATATGGCTAAAGTAGTGCAGAGGGAAAATAAAAGATGGGGGTATAACTGCCCTTGTTAGAGCACATATGAAGTATTCGGATAACTTAATTTTTCTGTTTCATGTTTTTGTTTTATCTTCGATGTAATTAGGCGCGCGAGAGAGAGCAGATAGCGCCGGAGCTGAGATTAGTGACGGAAATCGAACCAAAAGAAGTGAGTTTTGAGGAGGGTTTTGAAGGAGAGGGAGGGGACTTGGCACCCAGGAAGAGGAAGCTGAGGAAAAAACATGGATTTACGATGGGGACAGAGGGAAAAAGAAGATGTGACAGGAAGCAGTGTGAGCCGAGATGTAGGTGCTGCTTAGAGCTAAAAGGTGAGAGTGAGGAGTCCAGCCTTGATGAAGCATCGGCCGGTCAGTAGGTTGGTGGTGCTCTGTACGTGTGTGTGTGAGTGTGTGGGAGCTGGGAGCTGTGGTGTGACAGGAGAGGAAGAAGAGCTGAAAAGTGGTACCACAGAGGTGCAGAAGGTGGTGGCTGTAGATTAATGAGTGGTGCATGTGTGAGTTGGAACTGGCACAAGGATTGGCTTTGAGAAATGATCCTGTTCTTGCCTTTCTACTGTTGCGGGTTTAAGCATATGCAATGGAATATTTTTTAAAAAACAGGTTTATTTATTTTAGTTTGCTAATTGATGTATAAGGATGTTGGATTGCTGCTAATTTGTTGATAGTGTAATTTCCTGTGCTTTGGTTAGTGAATCTAATAAACATGATACATTTTATTTTCCACAGTAACCATATGGTAAAAGTTTATCTTTTAACTGCAATGTCCTGTAACTTCTGCCAATTTTCTTTACTCACTTAAAAGATGTACCTTAGGAGAGGAAAAGGAGGAAATACACTTTTTAAAACTTACCTAGACAAGAGGAACATTCACTATGGTGAAGTTATGTAGGAAAGGAGGCAGTCAAGTTGGATAGGAGCCCTCTGAAGAGTTAAAATGCCACAGCTGCTAAAGAGCTCAAGTTGGAGCACTAGAGAGAAGTAGGCGAAACTTACCTTAGGAGAAATTTAATTTCTTCCAGTAATGTGCTCCTCTTTCCATCCAGGGTTTCAGGTTTACAGAACATACAAGAAAAAAAGCCCTGCTGTTAAAGATCTATGAATAGTTTATGCAATAACTATGGTAGAATCTTGCTATTGTGGTTGACAGTAGATACCTTATGACGAGAGAGAGAGATTTTAGTTTTTCTCTCTTTTTTAGCTTCTCTCTTTTTTTGGTAAAACTTTCAAAGATTCTTATTAAAAAGGCAGGAATGCAACTTTTAAAGAATCACCTTTTCTTGAAGTAGCAAATTCTGAATCCTCCAGAGGATGGGGGATCACCTTAGAGACGTTTAAGTAGCTCGTGCAGGTGAATAGTTGCTCAGCAGGACATAAAAAGCAGATTTTTTTTGTCATTTTTATGTTTCTGCTCGGCCAATATAAAAATGGACCCAAATATTTTTCCAGCCAATTCTCTTCACTGAGTTTGTTTTTTTTGTTTTTAAAGACAATGTAAGAGAAAAATCATAAATGTAACCATAAACAACACCTCCTTGCTGTGGCTTCTCAGTGCTTAACCTTGTTTCGTTCTTGTGTGTCCTGTTACCATTTGTAAGTGCCATGTGTTCAGTAACGAAGTACTGAAAACAAAAACTTGTGTTGCACAATAACAGTTAAACCAGGATATGTAGCTCAGTGTGTCCCTCGAAGCTTGAAATACTCCTTGGAAGGCTGACCTCAGGGAACCTATCCCGACTGACATTGGGAAAGCTGTTAAGAAGCTGCTTTGCTGCTGACTGCGCTTCCCCTTGTCCATGCTCTTACATGATCCAAGCTCCAGCAATGTTATGGATCCTCTTCATCCCTTGGCCAGAGCACAGTACAGCGCTATCATCAGGTCTCCTATCTGCCCACCAACATGCTCGGTCCTTTTATTTTTTTTTTTGACGTGCTAGGTGGGAAAGCTCCAGATGCACTGGAGCTACTGTGTGCTGTCTTTGGTGGACCAAGCAAGAGGATGCCTCTAGTGGTTAGATGGATTCTTCATGGCTGGCATTGGCACCACATGGCTTTGGACACTGCCTGCTGTGCACCCATTCCCAAAGCCCTTCCAGACTGTTTTCCTGCTAGCTAATCTGAGCATAATCTTACTGCTTTGACAGTTTGGACATGAAAAAACGTTATCTTAGAGGGACTAAAATTGTTTTTGTCCAAGTGTGTTAGTTGGACACTGTATAGTTGGGTACCTTACGTGAAGTACTAAATGATTTATTGAGCTTTGTAAAAGGAAAAGCATAATACAGGAAAAAGTAACATTTATCTAACTTGTGTTAGGCTGCTCTTGTATATCCTGGGAAATCCCAGTAAAACTGTAATATGAAAGATTTATAGAATCTTCTCTTGAGTAGAAGGAAAAAAAGAAAAAGATGCATTTTATATGAAACAAGATTTATTAAAAAAAAGATACTTCAGGTGTTTTATAACATAGCAGTGAGGAAACATTCCAGGGTAAAATAGGGTTTAATGTTGAAAGGAAATTTTACTGTTTTTAAAGCATCGGTGCAAAAAAACCAAACAAGTGGAATTGTTATTGTAAGAGTTGTTTTTTATATTTGGCTCAACAAACCTAAAATACTCTTGGAGCCAAATCTATTAAGCTAGTTGTTCTTTCAAAACCCATTCAGATATTTAGTACTTACTGATGGGTTGTAAATGTTGCTCTTGGTTTGATGTGGTTAATCCCGGACACTTGGGAGACACCAGGGCTAATGCAAAGAGCTCGGCTTGGCCTCTGGAGGTGTTTAGTTCTCTCCTTCTGTATGTGGTGTCTAGAGTCTTCATTTACATTTCTGAGGTTAGATAAATTTATCTGTAATTTCTCTCTTTATTCTCTGGATGATCATATATGATCAAATTAACCATTTTTTAAACGGTACTCTTTAGTTGTGTGTTGTAAAATCCAACTTTGTTGGAGAGCTTTCTAGAAATTATTGAAAAAGTTGGGGAAAACAAAATACAAAAGGAGTTACCTGTAGTTACTGAAGGAAAAAAAAGAAAAAGAAAAAGGTATAATTATAACAGCTTTGTCAATGCTTTATGCATCTAATTCAAAAGCTCTGTCTGTATATCATGCAGTTTTCTGGACTGCCTTTAAAGTTTATTGTATTTTTGAATAACAGTTAAATTGGAGCAACAGTGCAGATGATGAACAGTGCACTTTCACAGCTGGGAAAGCAATAATGTCAGTGGTTTGTTTGGGTTTGGTAGCTTTGAGCTTCTAAATCTGTAAGATGTAAAAGAGACTGTAGGGAGCTAGAATTCTGTATCCAATGTCCAACTAAAGCATTTGTTTATCCATATAGCATATGGATAATACTTCAAATTTACATAGCCAATTGGGGACCCATTTTTGCCACTTCTTGAGTCCGAACTATAAAATTACTTTCAGCTGCTTTGGAACATTTCTAGATACGTTCATTTTATAAATATATTACATTTGAGTTTCAACCATATTTTTAATATATTTTTTTTTCCTTCTTGGAGGATTGGATAGCTTTGGTCAAAGCTGCTGCAGCAGCAGCAGCCAAGAACAAAGCAGGAAGTAAACCTAGAACCAGCGCAAACAGCAATAAAGATAAAGAGGAAAGAAAGTGGCTAAAAGTTCCTTCAAAAAAGGAAGAAACTTCAACCTCTACAATCATGCAGGAAGTCCAAAAAAAGGAAGAGGAACCTACATCTAGTGACACATTTGGTAAAAACAAATTCTATAAAGGATGAAATAGCGTGATTAGTTAATAAATTAATGTCTCTGATCATATAAGAAACTGTTTTCAGTGAGATTTAGCTGGGCGAGCCATTATTCCTTTTGCCTTTTTGCAAAAATTCTGTCCACATCTAAGAATAAAATGTAGGTTTTAGAAGGCTACTGTGTTCTAGATCCAATGTGGATCCTTCGTTAACTGTGAGGTACTCCTAGGATTTATTTAAGATAACTTTTTCAGTGTGGATGGTGATTCAACAGTGGTTGCTACTATTTCAAGGTTCATTAAAAATCTGTTCATTTTAATAGTCTGCTCCTGTACTTCTCATAATAATGAGTAAAAATGGCTGTTTTAAAGTAGTTGACATTTAACGCTTCAGTTTATCATACTGTAAGTCTTTAGAATGTGTTGTTTTCAATACAGCAACTAATTTTATAGTTATTAAAATGTAATAGCCATTCTAAAATGTTAAAATATGTTGGTTTTGATAAATTTTTATTAAATGTGATCTTAATGGATTTTCCTTTTGTTTAACAGTAGGCTTTCCAGTAGTGGATGTTCCAAAGATGGCCTTTGTGCAGGCAGAGAGCACATTATCCCACAAGAGGAAAAGTAATCTAGGCAACTCGTTTCAGGCAAAGAGAGCTCGTCTTAACAAGATCACTGGTAAACTTCCTATTTTAGTTGCTGTTGTGTTGTTAAGAGAATTTCTCCTTTCTAGTGTGTTGAAATACGTATACTTACATAAAAGGTATTCAAATTGTTCAATAAAAGCACATTTATCAGGCAGATAGCTATGCTCTAGTTTAGGTTTTTAAAGCAATCAAGAATTAGTAATAAAATCAAATCTTTTTGAGATTTGAAAGAAGGGTCCCTGATCAGAATTGTCTTCCTAGAAAATTAAAAATACAAATCAAGTCTGTTTTTTTGCATATGTGTACTTTTTTTAAACTCCAGCTGCCCCATTACTTCATTAACTGATGAATTTGACATTTGCACAAGTTCTTGACAGTCATGAGTTACATATCACCACTGTAAATTAATGCTGTTACTGGTTTGGGAAAGTCAAATATTCTATTCTAGTTTATCATAATGTAACATGGTTGCTGAAAGGTTTATAATAAAGTATAAAACCTAAATATGAATTGAAATAAGAGCTAAAAGGGTCTGGCAGTATCTAAAGCACCTGTGCTTTGTTACTAAAGAGGCATAAATGAAAATAGAGAAATACAGCATCACAGAATGGTAAAGAGTGGAAGGGACCTCTAGAGATCATCTAGTCCAACCCCTCTGCTCCAGCAGGGACACTTAGAGCATGGGGCACAGGGTGGTATCCAGGTGGGTTTGGAAGATCTGCAGAGAAGGTGACTCTGCAACCTCCCTGGGCAGCTTGTTCTAGGGCTCTAGAAATATTTTAAAAATCTAAAAAAAAATAGAATATTTTTAAGCTAAGATCACAAAATTACAAAACAATTGAGATTGGAAGGGCCCTCTGTAGATCTAGTTTAACCCCTCCATACTCCAAGCAGTGTGAGAGCACCTGTGTCAGAACCCTGTCCAGAGGATTTTTTGAATATTTCCAAGGATGGAAGCTCCACTACCTCTGTGTGTAGTTGTTCCAATGCTTTCTTACCTTCATAGTGAAAAACTTCTCCTTATGTTCAGAAAGTACTGGCTGTGCTTCAGTTTGTGCCTGCTTTCTCTTGTTCTCTTGCTGGTCACAACTGAGGAGAGACTAGCCTCATCCTCTTGACACCTGAAATAAACACCATATATTTGTATATATTGGTGAGATCTTTCCTCAGCCTTCTTCTCCAGACTCAGCACTCTCAGCCTTCCCTTACATGAGATGCTGCAGTTTACTAAACTGTGTGATGGGTTTTTGCAGACTTGTTTTTGCTGATGCTGCCTTTTGTAAGTCAAGTGAGAAGATTTAGTCAGTTTTCCTATGAGCGTCTATTTAGTAATTGGATGACAAATGCTACAGCTCTTGAGTTATCACTCATAAAAGGAGTTTTTATTTGTTTCTGAAAAACTTTTTCTACTAACTGCAGTTTTGTTACCCTTTGGTGAAAG
>JAUBOD010000843.1:2816180-2829985 GCA_032353885.1 Nothura maculosa | reverse complement strand
CTGGCTCATGGCCAGCTCATCCTCCTGGGCATGTAGCTCCTTTTTTGTAGAGGTGCTCTGCAGCAGGACTATGCCTGTACATAGGGTTATTCTATCCTACATACAACATCCTGCACCTGCCTTTAACTTCATGAGATTCTTCTCCACACAACTCTCCAGCCTGGCCTGGTTCCTCTGAATGGCAGCACAGCCCTCTTGTGTGAGCTGCTGCCCTCAGTTTTGTATCAGCAGCAACCTTGCTGAGGGCACACTCTGTTCCCTCATTGATAACTGGATTCAGTATTGACCCTTGGGGACTACCACTGTCTCCAGGCCTCCACATAGACTATGTCACTGACCACAACCCTCTGAGCTTTGCCATTCAGCCATGTTTTGATCCACCTCACTGTCCTCTCATCTAATCACATTTTCTAAGCTTACCTATGATGATGCTAGTGAAGACAGTGTCAGGAACTTTGCTGGAGTCAAGGTAGGCAACATGCACTGCACTCTCCTCATCTATACAACCAGTCATTCTATCGTAGGAGGCTGTCAGATTGGTTGAGCATGATTTCTCCTTGCTGAATCCATGTTGAATCCTAATTACCTTCTTGTCTTCCATGTGTTTAGAGATACCATTTAGCATGAGCTGTCCCATCACCACTTACCAGATATCTTAGGAATTGTACTGGGCAAGTAAATAAATGTAGAGCTAATAGTTTGGCTGTACAGGCTGTTTGAAGGGAACTCTTTTTCAATTTCAATTCAAGATCCAATATTTGTTCAATGAGGGCTCATTTATTTGTCCTGTCTGCTGTGAGGATGGCAGCAGCCCTGTATTATTTGATCACCTGGTAAAAAATATTGCTCAGTTCTTTCGCTGCTCCTATTCTGGGTAAATTTGTTTCTAGAAGCTGAATGTTATCACTGTTAAGAAGATATTAATGTCTTTCTTCAACTAGGTTTTACTTCTCTTGGAGTGTTTATTTCCATATTTCCTAATACAGCATTATCTTAAAGAACAATTAATATCTGCAGTGAGCTACCAGAACAAAATACTGTTCTTCACTGGGCTGCACCATGCTTTTGTTTCTTGCATGCTGTTGCTGACCAGAGATGGTCCAGTGAGAGTCCTGGTGCTTGTTCTCTATAACCATGGTGTTTTGTTAACAATATACCTCATGGCAAGAGGAAGGTAGGAAGGACTGTATATTCAGGTCTGCTAGAATGTAAGCCAGTTTCTGATTGTCCTTCCTGAACCTTGAGTTTCTAGATAGGAAAAATAATAAAACTCTTTGAGTAGATAAATGAGTCATTATAGCCTGAGACTTACTTAAGCATTCTCAAAAAGGAAGTTATATTCATATTTATGTTAGCACAGACAAGTGTTCTGATTCACCTGGGGGTATTTTCAGGAAAGCAGGAGATGCTTTCTTAATTTGTTTTTATATTGGAGAGTTTTGTTATTACAAACATGAAAATGTAAAGAAAGTCTTTCTGAAAAGTAGCCCTGCCTTATTCATACATGTCTTCCAATTATACTTCAACTGTAATATCTGTTCAATTTTACTACAAAAGTTAGATACAGGACAACACTGAGGGATTTATTTTTCCCAATTCACTGTTACTGAAATTCTGTAGAACTTAAGAATCTGAATTCTATCCAGTATATCATTGTCTAATGTATAATATGTATTTCACTGAATTTTTTAATTTTTTTTTTCTGTGACAGAGATCAAAATAAAGAAGATATAAAAATCAAGACAGAATTAGGAGAGATAATTAGAGTTGCAAAGATTCATTTATATGCAAGAGTATCATCTTTCATGAAATGTAATGCAGAATTAAAGCGTTTTCAGACAATACTTGTGTTAATATCCTAGGGCTAAGTAAATTTCTGCTTTGAATTTAACTCAATTCAGATGTAAAATCATAGTACTTTGTGACTCTTGTTTTGAAGATGGTCTTCAGAAAAAGTTTTTAAAATATTTGCTTATTAGGAAACTGAAGCAAAAGACTTAATCTAACAAGAAAAAATATATGAAAAATAAATTGAAATATTCTTGTGAGATACAAAAAAAAATGACAACTCTGTAACAAAATATCACAATTTGTTTTTCCCAGACTCCCTTCTTCTCCCCCCCCCCCCCCCCAAATATTCTGAACACTTTTGCCTTATGGGAGTGTATTGGAGCCCGGAAGGGGTGAGGGAAAGGAAAGGATTTCTATAAAGTTATTTAAGGTTTATCCACTGGCTTTTAAAGCCCAAGCACTTCACAGTGGTGAGGTATTATTTTATGACTGTTGGTGTGATCTTTTTGTATGTGTATTTTGATAGTGGACATTTCAGAAAAGTATATACTTTTCTTGTTTGTGGTAACTTAACCATCCTGAGAAATTGTTTCTTCTGATTTAACCCATTTAACTTTGTGTAGAGCTACTTCAGAGAGAATTATGTTAGAAACATAAATGCTTCGTGCTTCTTTTGTCATCTTGCTCTATTTTATACAAATCCTTCTCACAACTTTTTCTAAATGAAAATCTCTGCAATTTTTCTCCTAAGGTTTATTGGCATCCAAAGCTGTTGTTGCAGATGGTGCTGAAAAAAAGGAAGGCAACAAAGAAACAGCTCCAGTCCTGGAGCAGGTATGAAATGGTAGAGTTTGATTCTTTTGCAAGATTCCCACTGGAGTGTGCCATGGAGGTGTAGTACCTACATCACTAAAATTAGCCCCTTCGTATATAATAGGGAAATGAAACTCAGTCTTATGTTTACATTTCCTCATAACCAGACGTATGGTTTTTAATTGACTCAGACTGCAGAGTTAACTTCAGTTTCAGTGATCAACTTTCGTATAAGAAACTAAAACAGAAGCAAAAAGTCACCATGCAACAAAATTTATGAGATTAGTTTCCCAAGGTAGAATTTATAGCTGGAATTATGACTATGAGTGGCTTAAGAGAAGACCCTTACACAAATTTAATTTGTGTTCAAAACAGGTTTTTCGACATCAAGTCAAACTTCTTTTATAAGAAGTTTCTTTTATATTGTAAGAGTAGGTGTTGTAGATTGTGTTTTATGAACTGCTCAATGAGCCATACATTTTGCTAAGGTGTGTATTTTAATAAATACAAAAAAGAAACTTTTAAATAACGTTAAGGGTCTGATTTTTAAATCTGCATATTTGAAGCACCTAAAGGCTGCCACTTTCTTTGGCTTATTCCATTGTGTTCAGGCATTGCTTGACTCAACATTGTTGTGCATATCAAAAGGGCTGAATGCTTAAGCACAGTAAAGCAAGCTAAGGATGAAAAGTAGTCTTGATGCTGGACATCTTTGCTTTGCCATGCTATAAATCAGAGCCTTAATGTAGTTTTAATACAGCTTTTTTTATTAATTTTCATTCATTAATAGCGGCATTTAAGTAAAACGGCCTTGCTTCATGCACTTAAAAAAAGCACTTCTATTCTTAAACCTCGGCACACTCTATAAGCACTCCCTACCCCAAACTTCCTTTGATATTTTGGTTGTACTGTTTTTCTAGAGCCGATTTAATAATTTGATATATAATTACATTGCTGTGGTGTTTTTTCCATTGATACCACATTGGATGTGAGCATTACTTTGTTTCTAATGCAATCACTGCAAGAGCTACATGAGGCACTGCGGTGTCAATGCAGTGACTGATATTTTGCATAAAGGTTTACAGTGTCTTGAGATGATGTTCCATTTCTCAAATTTTTGCATATGGAAGATGCTATGACTTATTGCTACTGTGTGTAATATTTTCAAAGTGCAAAAAACTGTGAAATGGCTGAGGGCATGTTGTTTCTGGAGGAATCTTTACAGTGTAAATCTTAACCTTGCAGAATCCCATTGAGATGAGTGGGACTTTGTGGTTTACATAGACTGTATATGCAACAGTATAGACTGCAGTGCATATTTATTGAAAACCTTTTGTTACTTCTTAGGCTTAGTAATTCAGTTGTTTCTGTTTTGTTGATTAGAAATAAAAATACAGATGTCTCTGTCATTGTTTACATGCTAATGGTCTGAAAAAAACTAACTTTTGGAAATACTGGTAAGCTCTTTTAAAGAGGCATCTAAAATCCCATACTGATGTTTTTCTTCTGTCTAAAAATAGAAGCCCCCCAAATATTTAAATGATTAACTGTATAGGTGGGGGACAATTATGAGCCTAAAGCTTTTCTTCTCTAGGTTCCTGCCCAAATTCAGATTAACATTGGCAGAGTTACAGATTGCCCAAAATGTTTTCCAGTAGCAAAGCTGACAGCCCTTAATTGGAGGTTTTGTCTGCTGCAGCTATAAAATTAGGTGGATAAAATATCTTGAATTTGAGTTTTTGTTTTTCATTTTGTTTTTGAGTTTTTCTTTTTGTTTATTTGCTTGTTTTTTTAATAATGACATACCGAACATGGTAGAAGTATTCAACTCAGCAGCCAGAAACTTACTTTGCTGATGGAAGTATATTTTATTTATATTATTTATATTTATTTTTTAGTTTACATTTTTTTTTTGAACCTGAAACCTCAGACAAATAGGTGCAAATACAGTAGCATATTTAACTGTATTAGGGTAGGCTATACTATATTTCCTTTTGACCAAGACCTGCTTAGATGAATAGCATTAAGTCTTTAAGATTTTTTAATGTTAATTTGTCCTGTTAAAAGGTTAAGCACCTTATCAAAATATTAATTTAATTTTTTAATCTTGTTTAAAAAACTTTGTAATTTGAAAATAATGGATGCTGTAGTACTGTCTTTCACATCTGTGAAGATGAACAATAAAATTGTTTATTTACAAGTTATGGCTCTAATTAATTTTTGGTAATGCCTCTTATAACCAGCATAGATATACTCTGCCGTTCATGGAATTGCTTTTTTTTTAATGAATAAAGTGTACTTGATACATGTGTATATTGAAATTACTCAAGATAGTACTGATGTCTGCTGAAGGGGACATTTTGCACTGGATCTTTTTATGGTACTATATAAGCTATTCATACAGCATTCAAGGGTGCCTTTTTGTGTACATACAATGTGCATTTATGTTGGTTTCCACCAGCACTTGACATGTTCCAGTGGAAAATGAAGCTTTTTTTATACAGAAAAACGTGAATAATACCCTCAAATCATCAGAGGTGTGACATTTCTGTTTAGTTTGGACTAAGCCATACACATAGTCTAGAATATCTTTCTGTTTCGTTAGGTGGCACTGTGCTGTGCCAACTGGGGTAAGAAAGGGGACAGATTTAAGAAATTGTATTTGGGTTCCATAGCTTGCCATTACTGGGCAAGTTCTAACTCTTACACAGCTTACCCAGTAAAATAGGCAGGACTTCTTTCTAGATAAAAATACTCAGCTAATGTCTGTCAATGCATGTGAATTGTATGAAAATAGTATTCCATTATGGGTATTAACAAAAAGGAGGAATAGGAAGTTGCATCATACTTTTTTTCCCCTAAAAGTGTTTTAACTCTTTATCTGCTCGTTTTTTTTCTCCACAGCTAGTAATCTATTTAACCCTGTGGTGCTAGAAGTTGTGATTTCTTCATGTGTTTGCACAAGCATTTTTATGTGGTGAAATCCAGACTCCCAGCACTAAAAGGGGTTGTATGAGAATGTTCAGTATTTGGGATTTTTTTTAAACTATTTTGAGGCTTTTCTTAAAGGAGCATTGTCAGCTTTTTCATGTTTGTTATTTTTTTTCCTAAAAGTGAAATTTGTCTTAAACATCAAATTAAAAACTAAAAGTTTTCTTGAGGCATTTTCTTTTAAATTATCATCTTTATTCTAGCTTTTAATGTTAAAAACTCCAGATTACTCTTTTGTCGTTCCATTCGTGGTATACTCAGAATGTGAAAGAGACAGAAACTAAAAAGATCTTGGTATGTTTTCTGAATGGAGATATAAGTGAACGTTTTCATTCTCAGGGTTTTTATAGATATTTCAAACAGTGATAAAGAAGCTATTTTGAATACTGAAAATAATTGACAATGCCCCTTTAAAAATGATTTGAATATACTTGTCACTTGTATTGAAACTAAACTGTTGCTTTAAATTGTGTTTTGAATTCTAAAGTTGCTTTAAAAGATCAAAGTAGAATACAAGAACTACAACGAAGAAACCGAAATAAAAGTATCAATTTTTTATTATTTATTCAGGAGATTTCACCTAAACCACAAAGTCAGAAAAAAAATGAAGCTGATATTAGCAGTTCTGCCAGCATACAGAAACCTGCACTGTTATCCTCAACTTTGTCTTCAGGAAAGGCTCGCAGCAAGAAATGCAAACAAGAATCTGGAGATTCTTCTGGGTGTATAAAGCCCCCTAAATCACCACTTTCCCCAGAATTAATACAAGTCGAGGATTTGACGCTGGTCTCTCAGCTTCCTTCTTCCGTGATAAATAAAACTAGTGAGCACAGACATTTTAAAAAATTCCGTAATTTCTTATATAAAGAAAAAAATATATTTTTGATTGTAATTCAGTGTTGCTTTTAAAAATGAGTCTGCTTTTATAAAAAAAGGTCAAAGTGGAGAATTAGGGATAATGTTAATATTTTTAAAAGTCAATTCACATACTGAGGTGTACAAATTACTCTCCCAGACATAACTCATTTATGTTCATAGAGTACGTTATGGCTTTTAATGATTGAGTTCCACTATAGTTTAAATCTCCACGGTGATGCAGGAAAAATCAAAGTTCTCCTCTGAAGGGGCCTGATTCATTAAAAAGAAAAGACATGTTCTTGGTTGTGGATCTTTCCCTTCCTGAGAAACTCTGCGTTCAGCGAGCTGATAGGCTATACTACCATTCCCTACCTTACATGATATTTTCTCCAAATATAACATGAAAGGACGAATTCAAGATCTGTGGTAAGGAGATGGTAAGATTCATTTTGTGCAGCTCATTGAAGGTACCATAGATGTTCAGCTTCATAACATGTGTGACTGACCTGCAAAGTACCAAAATACTAATTGGAAGAAAATGGAAAAACATAAGAGTGGGTTTTTTTTTTTCTTAATTCTAGTATTTTGTATAAGCCGATGCATTTTTTTTTTTTAATAGTTTTTCTTCAGTTTTCAGTCTTCATTTAGACCTTATAAAATAAGCTCTTTATTGTCAGAAGATATGGGTTACTGTAAATCAAAGATGAGGTTTTTTCACCTCCTTTTAGGGTAGTTGTTAAAATAAGGTCTGAAGAATTTACCTGCATCCTATGTTCCCCCTAGGCCTTTAGTTGATATCTTCCTGTAGGACATAACTCTTTCTTTTAATCTTTTCTCACAGAAAACTTCTAATGAATGGGAAAGGGAAGTAAGCAAATTCAGTTGTCTTGTTTGTTCAGGAAAGATTGGTATAGGTTATATCTTTAGGTGTTCCCACAAAATATTAGTCACTTACACTAAAGTGCCTTCCCCACTCCATCCTGATGATGGTAAGTAAGTATTGAGGTTATCTACACTTTTCACTGATGTTAAACTTTTCTTCAGGAATATTTGAAAGACAAAATAATTTTAATATTGGTAGCTTAATAGCTTAGACTTTTCTAGTGATATCTTTGGGACAGTGACTTTCATACTTTGACCAACTGAAATGGGAACTTAATTCTTGTTTCTTTTGTCTTAATTTTTAGTCTGTATATGTATGAGTCTCAAAAGCATTTGTAATCATTCTAGAGTGATTTGCTGTGTGATAACATATGAGTTGATACTTTTCCAAGGCAGAGTTATGAAGTTGTAGAAGAGGAGGGGAGTGGTTTAGGGATGTCTGTGTGCATGGTTTTCTTTTTTTAATGAATCAGGCCTATAATATCCTATATCAATCCCCCTTTCTTTTTTTTGTTTTAATATTTTTAAATGAGATTCTTCAGACCTTTTGCTATGCTGTGCACTGACAGTGTACATTTTAAATATAGTTGGGGTATTGATATCAGGTAAGCAGAAAATTGGGAAATTGACTATAAACCACTGCTTTTATTTTTAAAGTTGTATGTTAATAGTATTCCTGACTTTTTAGGTATTTAATTGTGATGATTTATTTAACTGGGATCTGATACTGCAAAATCCTATTGCTCTGCTCCTTTATAAGTGGTCCGTTCACATGTCTTCTAGGGGGTAATTCTGCTTATTAGTGGGAGAGTAGATACTCGGACATACATATTACAAGCAAAAACTAAAATGTTATCTCAAGCATAACTTTTTCTTGTAGTCATAGTTTGTAATTCTTTACTAGTTTCTGTTGTGATTATTAATTCTGCAGATGAGAGCTATTTAAAACCTTCCCCATCTCTAGATCTCTAAAGCACTACGGTAAGATTATGGTATGTATCTCTGCTTCATGAACATTGAAAGATCTCTTTTTAGGTCCATCACAGCCAGTGAATTCCCCTAGATCCTACAAACATAGCCAACGGAGGAGGAGATCTCAGCGTTTAGCCACTTGCTCGGTGCCTGACGATTCTGTAGAAAAAGTTTCTTCTCCCTCTTCAGTTACTGATGGAAAAGTGTTCTCCATCAGGGCTCAAAATCAACAGCCATCAAAATTGGAGGGTAATGTATCTTAATCTAATAAAAAAACAGCCAAAGAGAAATTAAATTGTAAAGATTAGGTGATTTTCACCTAATAGGATATTTTGACTAATTGTAGCTGTAGTTCTGTTCTGTTCGTATATTATATAACACCACAACCCAAACTGTTTATTTATTGGGCCTATGTATTTTTTTTTTAATATTACATTCTTTCTTTTATGTAGTACCTGATGTTGCCCATATGTCACTTGAGAAGCGTGGACCATGTCTCCCTCTTGACTTAAGCCGTAGTTCGGAAGTTGCATCACCATTATCCACAGAATCCACTTTCCGTAATGAATATCCCAGTAAAGAAAAGGAAGATACTCAGATGATTACATATCTTTCTTCCAAAGCAGTAACTGATGGAAGAGTAGCTACAACAGCGTCAGGTAAAGAGATTCAGTTTACAAGAAGTTAGTTTATAGTTAGAGGGTTCAAATACGTGTATTTGGTCACACAGAAAGAAGGGATAGACTTTTTTCCCTGCAAGCTTCCCACTTCTTCCTGGGGGTCCATCTGGATTCTCTGTTTCCCTTGATTCTCTTGAACTGCATTGGCACTTTCTGTAACGTACTTTAAGGTGAATCTGACTTAATCCTTCACAGAAAGAGTGCATATGCAAAGTAATGCTTCCTTCTGAAGACATTTTTAATATTCAAACTTGTGTATTATTTTAAGCTGTTATTTACTAACATACCAGCATGTGTGATGAAATCATTTATCTAACTCTTTAAAGCTTCTGCTTAAAAACTTGATAGAATTTTCAGAGTCAGTTCACGTTCATTGGCAAGTCTTTACGGTGGAAACTTTGTCCTTTACCTTCTAGGATATCTTGCTAAAATACTTTGTAAAATTCCTCTGCAATTAGTTTAAATTATTAAAGGCTTCACAGAGTTAGTATAGAGCCCAATACTGGAACTCTGTGCTACATCTCATTTTACCTATTTAATTTCTGGACCCTAAAAGAGCGGTCTTTTGACCTTTGGTGTATGTTAAGATATGACCTTTTTAAACAAATAAGCATTTTGTAGGTAAGTATCATACTGATTTTCAGTTGTATTCTAAGACCAAATTTGTTCACTAGCCTTTTTTGAATGAAAAAGCTGTTCAACAAAAATTACTGGGAGAGCATAACCATAAAGCATGTAACTTTACGCCATCCTGAAAAGATAATTCCTTCTTGTTTAAGAGAAAACTGAGTCGCATCTTTTACATTAACTATGGAAAAAAATAGCTGCAGTATTCAATAGGTCGCTGTGGTTTTTTTGTGGCCTCTTCTCTGGTATCTGTATATGCAGGATTGGTTTATAGAGTCGCAGCATAGTTGCTTAGCTTTATGCAATAATGGCTGGGTAGGACTTTAGGTCAATATTGTGTAGATTAAATTATGTGATTGTTAATTTCCTTTTTCACACACACATGCACAAAAACTATTAATCTCTTCAGCTAATTTGTGAAATTAAGGATAATAAAGATTTCTACAGAGCTGTTTAAGCTTTTAAAAATTTACCATTTTTTTCAAGTGAAACAAAATAATCTTGGCTTGCCTTTCCTCTACTGCTAAATAGTCAAATCAGGTTCCCAGGAAGATTTCTTCTGCAAAAGCCCTTTCATCCCATGTCTTCTGCCACTAAGAGAAGTGCTTTTGGAGGCTTCATGTTTGCCCACTTTGAGAACAAGATCATAAAAGAAACACCTAACTACCATCTGATGCTTTTTAATTAGAACTCATTTCAGTTATTGCAAATTTCACTGACTCCAGCTTTTCTAAGTGTATTTTTGGATAAGTTAATGTATAGGTGCCTCCTCTGCTGCCTCATTCCCTCATGGGTCGGCTTTCGGATTCACATAGTCTGGTTCTGGGCCTCACTTCTCTTCTGTGACAATGAATATCATTGTATGAACTTATTAATTGAGCTTGGTTTTGGTCTTGGGCCACAGCTGAGTTTAACCAAGAAATAATGTACTTTATTTATAGTTCCTTTTAGTTATAACTAAAAATTTTTGACAAATCAAAAAGTTAGTTGCTCTTGAATGAGAAAATGAAAATACTTGGAACACTTATTTAAGGGTACTTATTTAAAGGTACTTAAGCACACACAGTTATGCAGCATATCTCCATACGTGAATAGCATGAATAGCATCATTTCTTTTTATAATTTATTTTATCTAATGGAGCTGTTAAAACAGTGGCATTCATAATATTTAATCAAACTAATGTATAAAGAAGGGATTCCCAAAGCCTTGTCAAACTTGGTGAGGCTTGAAAGTCCTAGGAATAGTGATAGCTTTTTCTTTGCATTTGGAGGAACATCTGGCCATCTAAGTGTAATTAAAATACTGTGTTCAGTCTTTACATTTTACTCCTTTTTTGTGCCACAATTTGAGAATTCTGGTGTAAAATACAGACTCTGCAATTAGCTCCTTTTTTTTTGAACTGGAAGAACTATTATAAATCCTTTTCAGCTTAGGATATTTGAGATTTCTTTAGGTTCTGTTGGAGCAGCTTGGACAAACCTGTGTGTAGAAATCTGATCTTCTAGAGTTTGGTAATACCATGGAACTTACTAAGTGTGCTGAAGTCAGACTTGCTGTGTTCTTCATACTGAAAAAAATCAGTAAAGAAAAAGAGAAGGTTTCAGAAATTATGAAAATAAGGGAAGTATCAAGTAGCTTATTGTGATCATTGGCCATTCTGAAGGTAGCTGCCATTTATAACATTTAGAGGCATGCTATTTAGATACTATATTAGACCCAGGGATGTGATTTGTGACTGTGAAAGTTGAGACTTTTAAAGTAGGGTACATGCTGAGTCAATCAGAAAAAAAATAATTTTATGTTGTCAAAAATGATGCATTTTGATGACTTCTTATTCCAAAGCTACTGGCTCAGTGCCTTTTAAAGGAAAGGAATGAGAAAATAGAAAGGAATGAGGAAATAGATATTTTTCTGTACTGCAGTGCAGACATGTATGTAGCAATTTATAAAATTAACACAATTTCCTTCACAAAACTACCCTTCAAAATGAACAACTTGTTGCTTTATAAAGGCAGTTCAAGAGCATTGCAACCAATTCCATCAGTCTGCAGCCTGCGTGCAGCGGCTGTGTTGTTTTGCTGGCATCGGTGCCCTCGTATTTAATTTTTGAACTGATAATACTGCTTTGACTAAACTGGTTTATGGACCTACTTTATTTATCAAGCTGCTTACTTGTAGGTGATTTGCTCTTCACGTCACTGACCCTATTGCAGTCTTCAAATTCACAATCAGCCCAAACCGC
Organism: Nothura maculosa; assembly: GCA_032353885.1. Lineage (NCBI taxonomy): Eukaryota > Metazoa > Chordata > Aves > Tinamiformes > Tinamidae > Nothura > Nothura maculosa. The sequence continues at coordinate 2,818,128 of JAUBOD010000843.1, read as the reverse complement.
TATAGTTTTTTCCTGCTAATTTCATGAAACAAGCTCATTTAGTAATTGTAATTTTCTTTAAATTCATGATCGTTTGTCTTTTCCATAGCTCTTTGTCCTTTCTTTTGGCCGTTATATGCTTAGCAAGTGTAATTTCAGCAAGTAATTTAAATTTTAAATTTGAAGCAGGAGGTAAAAATAGTTACGTGTTCACTGCTAGTCCCTGTTCTGGCTCAGGATAGCTGACTTTGCCACTAGGATGACATATGGTTGATTAAATGGGGAAAAAAAAATCACACATTAAGAAAAAAAAGAAGAGTATTGTATATTTTTATGTTATTTAATGATTACTGCAGCATGACCAAGAAACAAGTGCTGTATGGAATTTTCAGGAGTAAAAATTCCTTTTTATGCAGTTTTTTTAAGTTATTTTGTCCTTAAGAATTCTTGAGGCTCTAACAAAGCTTCGTGAACTTCTTACTACTTTACAGACATGTTGTTTCTACTCCAAACATCTGTTAACAGTCCATCTTGCTTCCTAATTTGACCTCTGCTTTCAGAGGGTTCTGCCATTCTGCTGCACTGAGGCTTCCAGCAGCTTCTGTGGGGCAACTGGTGAAGGCCAACACGAACCTTTCATGCCCTCATCCTTTCCAGAGGCCTCCTTCTGCACAGGGTTTATTGTGATGCAGAGTGTACATTTAAAGGATATTTTGATATGAATGTCTTAAGCACTGAAAATTCAAAAGATGAAAAAAAAAATGATGCTACTTAATTTTCCTGATACATTTTAATGAAATAAGTTATTTCTCATTGGGATAGTTTATTGTTATATGTGTTAAGCTCGAGTGAGCTAAATCTGGTCTAGTCTCGTGAGCATCTGCCTTTCTGCTGGGGTTTGTTGCAGACCTGCCACGTTTCGCTGTGCGGAGGTGGTACCAGCCTCCTTGCAGGGATAAAATGGCAATTAAAATAACAGATTAAAAAAAGAGATATAGTCGTGTCTGCATAAAAGAGACTTTCATAAATAAGTGTTTGTTTTGCTAGATTGATCACCTGGTCGCTAGGCTCCAGTTGTCTACTTCATGTACTTTTGGATCTATTTGTAAGGCATAATAACTAGACACCTCACTAGGCACCACAAAATTGAAAGGTTTGCCAGCCTTAACACTTTGTTTAGGTAAAAGTGAGATTGTGATTGCAATCTATAGTGATTTCCAGTATCTTTATAATATATCCAGTACATAATATATCCAGTAGCTTTATAACTTTTTATGCTTTATATTGCTAATATTAAGTAATATTTAATTAGTAAAAGTAAATGCCAGGAATAACAGAACAGACTATGCAGGCATAAAAATAATTTCTCTTTCCTGGTTACTATAGAGATGGAGCTTAGATAGTGGTGCCATTTAGATATATTGTATGTGTGTGTGTAACTAGCAGATGTTTGTTATGATGGATGTTTCTGCAAACCTTGCTCAGTTACTTTGTCATGGACTCCTCCCAAGTCACTCGTGTTGGTGTTAGAAACTGAGATACTGAAGTTTGCATTGCCATAGGAATGCAATGTGCCATCGCAGAGCACATGTGAGATCAGGATTTATTTTGTATAATGACGTTTAAGTGCTAGCTCATGGAAATAGACTGTTCGGGACTGCGGTTTCACGGAGATCATTTGGAAAAGGCCTTTCTGGAGCTTTGCATGAGCATAGCAGTGACCCAACCAGATTCTCTGTCGTGCATTTAAAAGTTCCTATTACTCTGTCTTCAGAAGTAGCCCCGCAGAAGTAGACCCTGATAACATGGTCACATGGAGAAGCGTCACTTTCTGGTGTGTTAAAAACATGGTCCTTGCTCTGCAAACTGAGGAACAGCCTCTGTCCTGCACTGGAGAGCCATGAAGTAGCAAACTAGAGGATTAACGTGGGTGCTGCTTTGTGTCATGGCAGAGCTGGGAAGCCTTTCT
>JAUBOD010000843.1:2781872-2796367 GCA_032353885.1 Nothura maculosa | reverse complement strand
ATGGATGTTAGGTTACTGTGAGACAAAATAATTAGAATATTTTCCTGTTCTGAGCAGCTTTATTTTTCAACAATTTCCACTTTTGAGATTTGCAGCACACTTAGCTTTTTGAAATACAAAGTCTTTCTGCAACTTGTTCACAATTATATTTTCAGTAGTCAGACGTTATCTCCCATGGCTTACTTTCTAGTTTTGCATCTTCATACAATGACTTTGCAGAACAACTTGCCTTTAGTAATTGCTTGGTTTGTAAGTAATATTAAAACACTTTTTTTCCAGACCCTCTTGTAGTAGGAAATAGAAAAGCAACTAATGCTGAGAAAGTTTCTTTCTTAAATATCTTGTGGACTAGGACATAGATGATTAGCTGCAGTTGAATGACATTATGAGAGGCAAGATCTAACCGAGATATTAGTACAGTGAAAATGTTAGATCTTCATTTAGAACCAGATCTTCTTAAACATAACATAAATTTCTCTACTTTTATTGTGAATCTTAACGATATTTCAGTCCTTATTGAAGCCACAGTCTGGAAATAGTCTTTCAAATCAAAAAAAAAGGTCAAATTCAGATCTTGAATAACAGTTTTTTGTTGTTGCTTGTTTGCTTCTTATTAGCAAAACAGTTTATGAAGAGATGACTGAGTTAGTAGATCTCATCAACTGATTATCTTTGATGGAAATTGAGGATTGCACGGTCTAAAAGACCAAAGTAATTTTGTCCTACTACCAAAACCAGAAACTTAAAATGTTGTTGTGTGACTGGAGATAATCTTTTCTCACATGAGTCACTTTGTACTTATCATGTTTAATCTAATTCCATGTATGAATCTCTGCATCACTCTATTGATGATGACAGAACCTGGTTCTTCTTGGAGTTTAAATGCAGGCTACATCATAAGATGCCATGAGAAGAATATATCCAATTTTCTACCTTACATCTGTAAAATGCTATTGGATGCAATTAAATAATGAAAAACTCTGTTATGTCTAGTGGATATATATAAAATAATAATAAGCCATTTCACCTATCTTAAAAATGTTTATTTTTGCAGGGACAAAGGCAAACTCAAATATTCTTACATGGGCTTTAATTTTTCTTGTCATCCAACACACTTTGACACTATCAGGTTATAATACAAAAAATGAGTGGTCTTCTGCCTTTTTTTTTTCCGCCTAGCTACTAGATTAGTGCAGTGTGCAAGTTACTGGTACTTCCTCACCATTCTTCGAGTGCAGAAATCATACCTGGAAAGAACTGTGCAAAGTGGAATCAGTTACATAAATAAAATCATACACAAAATCTTATATAGAATTTCACATAATTTCCTTAAAATAAAGGGAAGGATTATCCAATATTTATGAAGTACTTAGAAAAGCAGTGTATTACTTAAATGCACAAATATGGAAATAATTTGATAAATGAAACCTTTACTTCTAGCTCTATAACTTATTGGCAAGAAGGACCTTTTTCCAGTGGCTCTATTTTCATTACTAATGAGCTCTTGAAGAGATTGTTCCTTCTTTTCTGACATGCTAAAAATAGTGATCAATGCTGATGTTCCTTTACTGACGTCAACATGATCCAGTGAGGACTTCTAGTTTGAATATGATCAGCCATAGCTCACAAGTACCTTTTCCACCCCGAAGCATGTGGATTTTGCATATTTGCTCTTTAAACTATTCTTTTTTAATCCACGAGCTATTGCATCCCATTGAACTTGCGTGTGTTGAGGTGCCTGCCCATCTTGACCTGACGCACACTTAGAAGTAGTTGAAGTGATGCTAATTGGCAGAACTCACTCATTTGTTTTGAAGAGACTTTTAAGTCTTGGCTGTTCTTCCCACCTACATGATTCAGCAATTGTTTTTTGAGGAAAATAAAAATAAGCTGGGGCACCAACACTGTGTAGGTCTTTTAGATCTTTCTTTGAAAATAATCCTTTGAGACCTCCTTGTTACACTGCAGGTTCTATTATCGGCTACTTATTACTGGGGGTAATTACCAAAGAAAGGAGTGAATGATTACCATAAATAAGCCCATTTGCTATGCAAAGAGCCTGGATTTTAGAATTTAGTTTAAACTCATTTTAGAAAATGCAATTAAGTAAGCGCTTCCACTGGATATGGATTTTAGTTGCTTGCAAACATGCTGTTGTCTTAGCAGGATTTTTCTGATGACACTGACTTTCCTTCAGTCCAAAGAAGGTTGAAAGTAAAATCTAATGGTAGCTCAGCTCTCAGTTTAAGAAGACTATTCATGCTAAACCAATTTCATACTGCTGTTTGAGATCATGTTTACCATATATATAATGCTGTAATACTACCAAGGTCTGCGACTTAGGCTACTAATGCTTGATGCACTGTTAGCACATGTATAGTCTCGGTCTGTAAAAAGGTATCAGCATCACAGAATAGTTGGGATTGGAAACGACCTCCAGAGATCCACCTGTGCTCAAGCAGATTCAGCTGAACAGATTACCTATGACCTTGTTCAATTGGGTTCTGAGTATTTCCAAGGACAAAGACTAAACAAACTTCAGTACAGTTGTTTCTACACTGTTTCCTTTGCAGCCATGAATCAAAAATAAGTGTGCTGGTGTCATGAATCAAAAATAAGTGTGCTGGTGTCACCTTTTCCTAAAATCTAACTCTTAGAACAAGAGTTTGGTTGTTTTTGTAAGTCCAGCCTGCATTGTGCGGTCTCATTATTGCCATTTCTTCTGGGCCCTGGTGCTCAATGAGCTTTGTGTAGCTAAACATGAGATCTCACAGTTAGTCGTGCAAACACCTGAACAAGTAAGTACCAACTATCATAATACGTATGCAGACAAGATACGATACTCCAGAAGCATCGAAGTAGTATTTCTAAAGTAGTTTTAGTTTGAGGATCTTACATGTAATAAGCACCAAAAGGTTGACTTTTTTTGATCTCCTTAATAGTATTAGGTGTGTTATGTCAAAGGAATGGAACTGCAGAAGTCAAGCTGCTTTGAAGCTGTACATGAGTATATGGTACCAGTGGGAGTCAAAGCTAAGATTTAAAAAGAACACAAGGTCTAAATAAGCAATGTAGATTGTGGCTGCTTTCAGCTTATATTCAAACATGTATTTCTTTACTGCTAGCATTATTCTTGATGAATGTGCCCCAAGTCAAGATCTTGTTCAGATATTTTAGACCTCTATCTTGTCATTGACTTCAGTTGGGAATCAGAGTCCTGTTCAAGATATTTGGATTTAGTGCTGAAATTGGTGCTCCTTGAATTTGGCTCACATGGGGGTACACCACTAGGTGATGGTGTAAGCTCTATCTGGGGCAATGTTGCTATGATTAATCTGAACGCTGACGTAACTTCTCCTGTCTGCCTTTTGTGCACACTGGTGCTTGTCCTTCCTTCAGATGACTGGGTTCAGTAGTGCTCCCTTGAGAGGGAATGAGAACTCGCAACCACCAGGGCACTTCCAAGTGAATGGTCCTCTTGTGGTTTGCTTAGAAGCATCACATGCGTCACCCACCCAATTTAGTAGCCAGTCTACCAGCTCATAAGTGAGCCTGTCCAAACAGAGTTTGCTATAAAGGCAGATGAAGGTTGTGTTGTGTGCCGGGCTGCCTTGATGACAGAAAGGGATGGAGCTCTTGCATCGCAAGATGGGCTCCATCACATTTTGCAGCTTTCTTGGCATTATTGGTATAGTGGCAGCCAATATATTTGGTAAGTATACTTACTCTCCTTTGCTTATTTGGTAAGTGCACTTACTCTCCTTTGCTTATGTCTAGTAGCAACTCTGTTACTGTCATCCTTGCATTGGTCTTTGTGTTACAATACAAAAATGAGACAAATGTAGCTATAGTTTTACAACACAGTGGAAGGGAGTCTTGAATCTTATGTACTGTTAGTCTACCTCGCTATTGTGGAATGTGCAGGTTGAGTCTGGATTTCAGATTAAATCACAAACAATGAGGATCTGAAAAAGGTTATTTGAGTTCAGGAAGCTTGTTATGGGGATGAAAAAGAAATGGAAGAATGGTCTAGAACATAAACTTGGGAAGAAAGGGTGGTGAAGAAAATGATGCAAAAGTCTTAGGAGTTTGTAACCTTTATCACCTAACTCAGATGACCTAATAGTCTGTCTCTACAGATACAAACTGTAGATATGTAGAAGTGATCCCCATGCATCCCAGAGCAAATAGCTGAGTCACATTTGAGATCAAAATAGATTTGTCTAAGATGTGGATGTCTACCTGTGAGCTAAACTAAACTCTTTTTACAATCTTTTGTAAGATTTTATGTGGGCTTATCAGGGCGCAGTAAGAAGTCACAGTGAAATGATTGAGAGTTCATAAGTGCTTTACTTTTGTAAAAGAAGTCTTTGAGACAGAAATTACTGGAGGCCGCATATTTATGCTTATTGTATGTGGAGGCCACATACAATACTTATTCAAGATTCTCATGATGCATTTGTGCTGTTAGACCTTGGCCAACGTTCAGTTAAATCATTGCACCTGTGTTTTTATTTAGTTTGTTTTTATAGTTGATGAAAAACTAGTCAATAGAAGTAAAAACATATATAAAACAGTTGCTCATCTGCAGACATTCACTTACCTCATCTCCACTGACTGTAATAGCTACAGTCCATGGTGGAAGTAGAAGCAACTCGCTCAAGTCCATGAATTCTGTACCTGAACTCCTGGGTCCTACCATTACTCTAACTAGCACTTTCACTAGTGCACATATCTCTTTGATTTCATCAAAGTAAAAAGAGTTTTAACTGGTACTCAATTCCATAGTTTTCTTGCTATTTTTACCCAACATTGTCAAAATTTTCACAGAAATTTGTCAGATCAAGATGATAGGAGACTCTCAGATCAACTTATCTTTTCTGTAAAGAAGGAATTAGAGAATTTCATCATTCTTCACAAACTGCATCTAAATTTGATTTTGGAAGGACTTAAAAACTGAACGAGTGCTTGTTTGCTTGTTAGGTGGCTTCAGCAGTTAATCAGTTGTACTGCCTCTGTGGATGTTTGATGCTGATTACTTTGATTCTTTCTAAGGTTTTCATGAAGTATAGTAGAAATACCTTTCCCTTTTAGTAGTATAGTGACTTACCTTAAATAAAAACTGGTACCCAGAAATATTAGTGATGATTTCCCTCCAAGAAATAGATGTGCCTGTGGCAAAGCACTGTTTTGTGGAAGTAGCCATGACTAACTTTGAATATGAAAATCACCTCAAGTACCAGAAAATGATAGCTGTGTTAGTACAGAACAGGTCTGGAGCTAATTCAGCACAGCCCTGGGGGAGGTGGTGATGGACACTTTCATCATCAAGTAGTTCTTCATACCTTTCTGCTGCGCTCTGTATGGCAACGTAAATGAGGAATTGTGAGAAAATAACCATGGTAGATTTGTGAATGTCTGGATCTTTTCCATCCAGCATTGCCACTAATGGAATTTCAATAAGAATAGGTTCATAATGTAACTGCTTTTATGTCTCTGCCTTCTTGCTGCTTTCAGAGTATCAGACAGATTCCCAGCCTTTACGACCATGTGAACTTCAGAGGGAAAAGGCTTTTTCAGAAGGAGAAACCTATGTTCCTCAATGTTCAGAAGATGGCCAGTTCAGGTAATTTATCCTGGTTGCTATTCTGTTGCTTTTGTTTGTAATTTTTCATTTGTAATTAAAATTTTAACTTTGGTTAAAGTTACTTTATATCAGCAGACTGAAGGGAGAGAGTGATTGAAGGTATTTCACTGAGTCATGTTGCAGATTCAGCTTCTCCTGAATGAAATCCCTCTTGCTGGAAATAATTTCTGGGTTAATAGGTTAATATAACATTAATAGGCTAATCTTGGCAGCAGTATTTGTATGTTAAACACTTGGTTCAGATTATTGCATTATACAACTGCCTTCTCATGCAAACCTACAGGCCCAAGATCCATGATCAATGTGCCAGCTGGCATAACTGACCCAGGCTAGCTGAGGCAAGATATTCACAGTGCTCTAAGAGCTACTGCTTGGTTTCCTTCTAAAGGTAGTGAAAGAAACAGAAAGCTCATTGGGAGTCCATGGAACAGTGGATTACAAGACTGTGTGTGGCTTGAAGTTGCAAGAAGTTAACAAGTTAAAGCTGAGATGGTGGGGAAATGCACAACATAATGCTTTTTAGTGTTATTTTACTCTAGTTGCCTTGGGTGGGAAGGTTCTAGATTTTGTTTGGGAAATATCCCAAAATGTAAAATGAACCTGAAATTCTGAGAAGCATGATTCTATCTCATCTCATGTGTAATGTGTATTCTGCCTCAGAACGGTTCAGTGCAGTCGGAATGGTCTTTCCTGTTGGTGCGTGGATGAGAATGGCATTGAGGTACCTGGCAGCAGACAGAATGGATACCCTGTATCTTGTAAGTTAGACATTTCTATTTTTGTTCAGTGTGCCATCATGATGTCAAAATCAAGAATGAGTTATATCCAGCTTGTAACAGGTCTTATCTGTGAAACCTATGGATTTTCTCTGGAAGTGATGGTGAAATATACTCTGTTGGATAGTCTCTGTTCCTTGAGGTTATCTGAATGTAAATCATGGAAGAAAGATCCACTTACTGTATTTGAGTCAGCCTATATGATTTTCTATGCACTGATTTTCATGAATTTAAGTGCATCAATGTCTTGATGCCACCTGGGTGGCGTACTGAGAACTTGTAACTGAGAAAACTCAGATTGTCTTAAATGATTTAGTGCCCAACAAGCAATTTCTTCTAACAGTGACCCTCTTTGATCTATTAGGCTTATCCTTTTGCCAGCTGCAAAAGCAGAGGATCTTGGTGAGTCGCTACATCAACAGCAGTAGCATCTCCTATGTACCTCAGTGCTTGGATTCAGGAATGTTTGATGTGGTGCAGTGTGATGTGGAGCTGGGTCAGTGCTGGTGTGTAGACCCTGAAGGAATGGAGATTTATGGCACCAGGCAGAGAGGAAAGCCAACACAGTGTGAGTAGGATTCAGCAAAAAGATGGGTTTTGTGGGGATGGAAGATTCAGTCTGAATTAAAATTTAACTGATTCAGAGCTTGGGCACTGACATATGTTCATCCTATGTGTATGGTATAACTGTAGGTGCTTATCTGAATAAAGTGTCTGTTTTCACCACCTATAAAGGGAATCCAAGGCACTTCATTTAGGTCTGTGTGTTCAATGTAGTGGATTTGAGCCCTTTCTAAATGACATGATGATTATTTGACTGTTCATGCAAAGATAAATACCAATAAGCGATACTATTTTCCAATCAGGTCCAGGAAACTGTGAGATCCGAGACCGTCGCATTCTTCATGGGGTTGGGGAGAAGAGCCCACCACAGTGTTCACCAGATGGAGAATTTAATCCTGTCCAGTGCAAGTTTGTCAATACTACAGACATGATGTTTTTTGATCTTGTTCATAATTATAACAGGTGAGAGAATAGACTTCTGAAAAAATGGAAAGGAATTCTGCATCTCTCTTCAAATCAGTGTCTTATTGCAGTTTTCCCTGTGAAGTGCTTCTGGGATCCCATCTATCTTTGTTCCCTCACAATGGATGGACCAAAAGTGAAAAATTTTTTTTTCCATTCTTTTGACTTATATTTGCTCATCTAGAAAGCTCTGCAACTACCTCTCATCTAGAAAGCTCTGCAGTCCAATCAATGTCTTTGCACATCAGTAGATACCACATTGTAAAAATGTACAAAAGTAGTCAGAACTACCTTCTACACTGACACAGAAGAAAAAATGAAATAAGCGCAGAGAGAGCAGTTTACATGTATAAAAGAGATATGAAATAATCTTTTTAATGGGATATGAGATCATGTGGAAAGAGAGCCAAGTGGAAAGACATGAAGAGCAAGCTCCACATGGAATGGAAGATGCTAGTTTGTTTACATAATACTAGATTTATTCACAGAATCATAGAATAGTTGAGGTAGGAAGGGACCTCTAGAGATCATCTAGTCCAACCCCCCTGCTCCAGTTGAGATACCTAGAGCATGTGACACAGGGCGGCATCCAGGTGGGTTTGGAAGACCTCCACAGAAGGAGACTTTGCAGCCTCCCTAGGCAGCCTATTCGAAGGCTCTGTCACCCTCACAGGAAAGAAGTTCTTCCTCATATGAAGATGGAACTTTTTATGTTTTAATTTGTACCCATTATCCCTTGTCTTGTCACTGGCCATCACTGAGAAGAGTTTGGCCCTCTTCTCCCTACACTCTCCCCTAGGTATTTGTATATATTGATCCCCTCTCAACCTTATCTTCTCCAGGCTAAACAGGCCCAGCTCTCTCAGTCTTTCCTCATAAGATAGATGCTCCAGTCCCTTAATCATCTTTGTTGTGCTAAGGCAAATGAGCAAAACATAGAAAAATGAATAAGAGAGAAGGAGGGGATGCTGCAATACAGATTGGCCTCTAGTGGCTAGAATGGGTTGGGGAAGTTTCCAAACCATTCTATCCATGATTGTCTAGAAAAAAAATACAATTGAACCAGGAAGCTGTTGTCCAGTAGAGGAACCAAAAAATAATGCACACATGGAAAAGGCCTGGGAAAGTGGAATCACAGGGAGAAGAGTTTCCTGTGGTAGAGATGTTGAGAAAATCCAAAGAAATCTTTCAGTTTCTTACAAAGTGGAGTTGTCTCAGTTGATACCTTTCTCCAGTGGAGGGCAGTGGGGCAATATAATGTCTCATCCTGACTTGACTATACCAGCAAAAGCATTTTACTGTGTCATTTTGCCATTTTGAGGCGGTAGTTATTTAAGGAAAATTGAAAGGCAGGCTAAATTGCACAGTGCAAATTTGTCAGAGTTTCAAGAGAGATTATTTTAGCAAGAGCAAAATAATTGGGCTGCTTTACTTGTTGGCCTGTGATATGCAGAAATTCTAAAAGAGCATTTACAGAGAAGAAAACAATGCTTTAATTTGACATTCTTTTGCTCCCTTTGGGACGTTGTCTGGAACATGGCTGCAGAATTGGGCTTTTTTTGTGTCCACATCATGTAATTAATCAACAAAGGGCTACTTCTATTCCAGCTTTTTACCTTCCTAATTACAGCATTGCTTTAGCTCATTACCATCCTATCTGTTTCAAGCTATTTATATATTTTCACAATATTTCTACAAGATAAAGAAATATCATTATCCATTCCTATAAACAGGAGGTAACAATACAGTGTTGAAGTTATATACTAAGTTGCACAACAAAGGACTTAGGATATTTTAACAGTTTTGGGCTCATTTTCTGACCAGAGGAACAACATTCCTTTGCCCCAAAGACCAGAATTTCAAAATCTGGACATGTTAGTCTAACTGTGAGCCCATATTGCCTCCTCACACCCTATTCCAAAACAAACCAATGTATTTGAAAAAGGAAATAGAAAAAAAAAACAAAATAAAGCAAAGAGTATTCTGAGAGAAAAACCTCTGGAAAGAAAGATAACCCCAAATCTCCTGCCATCCTCTAGTGCTATTACTTCTTTGTACAGACTGTGGCCAGGTTCCACTTAGGGGCGGTCATGTGGATGATAGCAGATAAGTAAAAGGGATCAAGAACTCAAAAATCAAGGAGAGATTTTTACTTTCTGGCAATCATTTTCATCAGTCTAAAGACATGGGTTGAGTTTTTTATCCTAACTTACTAGAGATTCAGACATATTATGATTTTTTTTTTTGGTAGTGTAAAAAGCATGATTGGTATTCTTTATCAACTCCTGTGTAGCCTGTGAGAAGGGTAGATATAACTTGAACAGCTTGTTTAGGAGCTAAAAAGGGATATTGTCAAACATACTTTTGAAGATTGATAAGGAGTTACTGTTTTTGGAAGCTGACAGCAGAGAATCACAGTTGGAGGAAGAGGTCAGCAACCTTACTTTTGTCTACTTTGCACTCTTTTGAGGGCAGACACTCATCTTAATGATGCACAAATTAAATATAGCTCTCTTAGTTGCAATCGTTTGCTTTGCCAAGGTGGGACAGATGAGATCTGAGAAGTAAGGAGGAGCAGATGAGCTAATGATGAGCAGATTAGATGATAACTAACCATTTCTAGGGCTGTTATTAAAAAGAGAGTCTTAAAAGAAGCAGATTTTCCAAGTAAGGCAAATGAAGTTCTATCCTTATGTTTATTTGGGCCTCTATTATATCCTTTTGCATTTTATTTAGCTGTACTCTTGAGTAAGAACAAAAATAAGCAAGATGACAGGATATGACTTACACATCTAGTCCCACATTAAAAAGAAGCAACATAATTATGTGTATGATTTTGTAAGTCAAGGAAAGCAGCATGAAGTGCTTTTTTGTGTGTTTTTAGGCATAGCATTCACTGAATTTCACTAAGTTGAGTGTTGAGATGCTGAGGTGATAAGCTCCAAGGATATGAGTAGTGAGGAAGGCTGCTTGTGAATATAGTGACATTGCTCTCAAAAGAAGAGAACAGATCATACTGAGTAATGACTAGTGCATTCATGGAGCAGAGAGCTCTTGAACTTTCCCAGGTCATTTATGCCCATGTGTATGTAAAAGATCAGGGAAAGACACTCACAGTTTATACCTTAGATTGTTTTCTATTGATGCCAACAATATCACGACCTTTGTCCTGATATCAGGACAAATAATCCAGTATAATATTTGTCCTGATATCATGCCCAATATAACTGGAATGTTGCATCTCTAAGATATCCAGAAGAGTCAGTCTTATTTGTAATATGTTAAGAAACCCTTTCTGTTTATTCTGTTGAGCGATGCTCTCAAAATGAAGATCAGTGTTGCTTTTATTAGCTTTCTGTGCTTAATTCACTGCTGAAGGCCCCATATTGCTTGAAGGGAAGAACAAACAGGAAGGAATCTGATTGTTTAGGCACTCTTCCATCTTGTGCAGATTTGTGGCAGCTAATGAATGGCTGTTGTAATGTCATTCAGCCGACAGACCTCACTCTTGGATAAGCTTCCAAAGACAAGAGCAGAATTGGAAATGAATGTTACATACTGGGTACCTTCTTAGGAAGAATCTGAAATCTCATTGAAGAGAGCTCTTTTCTTTTGTTTAAAAGCATGCATTTTATCCAGGAGAGCAAGGAACTTGTGATAGTCTTCTGTTGAGGAGAAAAATATGTAAAGAAAGGGTCTTGCTCTATAAGGGATGACCCCAAACATGATATGCTTTTGTGGTGTGGATGATGTTCGGTGCACAGCTTTGCACCTTGTTATCCAGATGAAAGACTGTTATTCGGATCTTATCAGAGTCCAGTTCATCTAAGTAGGCCCAGGCAACTCCTAGAGGCTTTAGGCTGTACAAAAGTTCTTGCTGAACAAATCCTGAAGGGAAACAAAAATCCTTCTTTGGTGTCATCAGAGGACCTCCACAAACTCTCTATAATAAGCTACTTTTGCTTTCAGGATCCCAGAGGTGTTCCAGACATTCACTTCCTTCCGGAGAACATTCCCAGAGGTCTCTGGGTACTGCTACTGTGCTGACAGCCTAGGGAGAGAGTTAGCAGACACTGGTAAGTGCATTCTAGGCTCTCAATACGGCAAATAATAAGTATCAGCCTTCGACTTCATTAAAACTTTCAGCTTTATTTTTGCAAGAGATTTTGCAAGAGATACAGAGCAATAAATGTGACCTGTTCAGTATCCATGGGAAAGGATGGTCTTCCCTAGTGAAATTCTCTCCCTCAAAGCGAGTCCCTCATGAGCTGAAGATGCTGCATAGCAGTTAACATTGTCTTTTTCTGAGTTGGTCAAATAGAATGGCTCAGTTTGTTCTCATAGTCCTTCCTTTTCTGCTATAAGAGAGCTTTCAGACATGTTAAGTGAGGGGAAGTTTGGGGACTCCCAGCTCTTTACATTTTATATTTAAAAAAATAAAAATAAAATTAAAATAAAATAAAAGTAGTGAGAACTTCAGAGTGAGAAATTTTTCAAAAGTTTGTGCACTCCAAAAAAACACACTTCACCACTTTACATGTAGTTAACACACAACCAAACTAATTAGGATTTTTTTTTTTTTTGGAAATGGATAGTGATACAATTGCATGGTATTTTATTACTTTGTGCTGCTACAAACAGAGTATAACTCAAACTCAGCATGATGTCACCTTCTTATTGTTGCTGCATGTTCCTTTTGTGCCCATTTTGGTAGATATAAAGCTAGTTACTATGCACTGTATGGTACAGTGGATTAGGGATATGCAGTATATAAGTCCATATTTTGGCTGCTGAATAGACTTTTTATTTTTCCTGATAGGTTTTTCAATCATCCTACTCTGATATGAAGCAGATGATTTATCTCTTAAAATCAAACTCTGTGAAAAGTGTCTTTCTTTTCTAGGCTTGGAACTCCTGCTTGATGAAGTTTATGATACGATTTTCTCTACCCTGGAGCCTGCTCGTGTATTCACCGAGACAAGCATGTATCGGATCCTGCAGAGGCGGTTCTTGGGGATTCAGCTGGCTACCTCTGGCAAATTCAGATGTAAGTAGCACTGGGCCAAGTTTGATAAATAAGGCAACAATTTTGGAGCTTATATGTGGCAGCTGCTAGCATGGAAAGTTGTTCTAGTAGTCTCTCACACTGAAAGCATATAATGTTACAGCTCCAGAGCAAGAACCAAGGTTCCTGAACTGAGACTAACTTCTAAACCCTTTGTACTGTGTATTCTTATCAGCAGATTGCACCTGTCTTCTGATCAAATATTTCCCAAGCACCTGAAGTTCCCATTAGCTGAAAACACATGAACCCTCACTTTAGGCTGTAACAGACTGTGTCTTGGTTGAGATACTGGACACGGATCTGATCATTTATGGGGAAGCCAAAGAAATGCTCCCTTTTTAATGATTGTAGAATAAGGAATGGAAAGGTCAGCAACAGAACACTTGATCCTCAAGAGGCTGTGCAAGAGCTTGTAAGGGCTTACGCAGTGAGGATGAACTTACAGATCTGTTTGGGGTTTGTTCACTCCCACCTTTGGCCAAATGAAAGCTTTACTGCTTTCTGGCAATGAACTTTGTGGGGAAGGAAAGAAAGTGTTTCCTTCACTGTCGTATACCGGAGGCCCAAACAAACTGCTTGAGTAGAGTTTGTATCTCTTGGATGATACTTCCTTCCTTTCAAGTTCCCCTGAACTTGGTGCCTATCGTTTGCTAAGAAGTTTTATCACATAGAGATATTAAGCAGATGAAGTCTCCTAGCTGCCTCAGTCCCACAATTTTTATATTTCTGAGAAGAGCTGATCATTTTTAGTGGGGGTCTGGAAAGCATCTTCCTCCTCCTACTGCACAGTGTTATGAAATAAGCTCTGACTGCACCTAGAAACAGTAGCTGTAGGAAAACATTAAGCTCTAACAGCCACAAGGTGGAGATGTGACCATGTTCATTAGTCACAGACAGCAGCTGCCTTAGTGATTTATCCTGATTTCATACTATCACCCGAAGGCATGCACATTAGGTGGTGCCAGGAAAACTATTGGACTTTCTTGAAGGACAGTAGGTTCCGAGGTGGTTGTTCTTGCTGCTTCAGCCCAGTAACTGAAAGCAATTAAAAAGATCTTAACCATAAGAAATGTTTAGGCCATTAGATCTTATGTTTATATAAATAAGTTTCTGTTAGAATGCCTGAATATATTTTGGGAGAAATCATAATTTATCTAACAAAATTTGCCTTCCATGCCATTAAGACCAATTTGACAGGAATATGGTCCTCCTTTTGCATGCAAAGTTGGTGGTCTGATACTCAAAGCTTCGAAGTGCAGATCCTTTTGCTGGAACAACACCTCATTCTCTGCAGAATGTTTATGTTTGTCTAGTCAAGAAAAAAATTCTCTTTCCTAAGACCAAGCACAGAGGAAATGGAGGAGGTTTGTGCTGTCGCTGGCTGAGCATTATCTGTTGTGCTTATATCTCAGTCTCCAAAGTTTCTCATCTGGCTCCATTGACCAGCTTTATATTTGCACTAGGTGCCAGAGGTCACCTAGCATCCAGTACAGCTCCTTGAATGAGAGATGATGCTGTTCTCTCTACCCATAACTACGATTGAAAAATACATTGAGGTTTTAATCTCTGTTTTAGCTTTCAGAAAGAAACACAGCAGAAAGCCAGGAGACCAACTCTTTGTGGGGAAATAGACTGGGGAATTTCCATTTGGGGCTAGTATTTATGAGGTTTTGCTGAAAACAAAGGAAATTAAACTTGTTGTTTTTCCCTGGGCTTGGCAAAAAATAGGCAAGAGATGGGAACAAGCAGAGATGGACTTGAGTACTTGAATATTTCCCGCTTTAATGCCTACTATTTTTCTTCTAGGCCCCTCAAAATGTGAGGTTGAAAGGTATGCAGCTACTCGTTACCAGCATGCCTACCTGCCATCATGTGATGAAGATGGAGGCTACACACCGGTGCAGTGTCAGCAGGGAGGACAGTGCTGGTGTGTTGACCCCAAAGGACAAGAGATCCAGGGCACAAAGAGACAGGGACAGCC
>JAUBOD010000843.1:2764458-2781772 GCA_032353885.1 Nothura maculosa | reverse complement strand
TGTCTGTGAGGGGCCAATCTTGCAGTCCGTAGAAGATGTTGGAAGAGAAAAGGAGATAGCAAACACCATTGTCATTCACATTAGATTTGAATTCAAGCTGGGTCTATGAGGGACTTTCCATCTTCCCAAACTTAATCTGCTGTGGGAATTTTCAGAAAAAAAATACAAAGAACCAGTTCTCTTCTCAATTTTCACAAATTCTAATGTTCAAAATTGGTATCAAAAATCTCCCTGGGATTCACACTGTGTCAGAATAAACTATTAAATATCACACTACCTTTTTTTCTTTTTTTTGTTTTCCTTACCTTTCTTTAGCTGTTTGTTTTTTTCACACAGTCAAGCTTTTCTTGGCAGCCTCAGGCTTCTTTATAACTTGTTGACGGAAGTAGCTGGGAGTTAAGGCACGATGGTGTCTATTGAACTATAAGGAAATTGGTGGTAGCGTTTGTAACTATTCCCTTTCTTGGTGTATGCATCATAGTGCAATGCTACTGAACTTACAGGTTCTCTCTCAGAGAAATATGTTTCCGCTCTCTGACTATGTATTCAGTCATAAAAATTGTCAAATCCAGTAAAAAACAATTCAGAAAAGGCGTATGAGCTTGTACTTTGAGAGAATTTTCATTAAGAATACACCATCAAATCATTTCCCAAAATGGAAAATGACAGCAGATATGTCAAAGGGCTGAAGGGGAAGAAGGAGAATATTTAAAGAACCTTTGGTCTGAATAGGAATACGTAAGTAGTCAGGATTGTGCTGGAGGGGTGAGACGCAAGGTCTTAACACAGGCAGCCTTCAGGGAAGTTAATTGCTCTGTCTACTAGACGTTGTCTTATCATTTACGTAAAGAACGAAGGAATCAATTCTGAGCATCATGATTCCAAGTCACTCAAAGTGCTGTAGGCACAGACAGGCTTACTGTAAAATGAAAATGTTAGCATGCCCCTGGGGCTGATCACCAAGGATATTGCAAGGAAACCTCTGAGAGGCCACACCATATGTCGGGACTAGTTGTTTTATCTTTGAATATGCTTTGCTTGACCCCTCCTGATGACTTTTGAGGCATGACTTTAAGCTTCCTTCAGCTTTTTTTTGGCTGACAGGAAATTCAAACAGGGAAAACTCCCACAGAGGTTTTGGAGACTAGCTCCTGAGAAAGTATTTCATGAAGGTATAGCTGGAGTCTGTGCGCAGCCAGCTACATGTTGTGTGTGTCACTTCTGTTGTTCTGTTTCGTTTTGAATATCTTCTGCTCCTCAAAATGCAGCAGCATGAGCCCTGCATGAGGGAGAGATGTAATTGCAGGAGGAATATCAGGTACTCACATGACATGTTAGGCAGATTTGAGAAGGTAATGCTCCTCTGCAGACCTATGGTAACTTCACCCCTTCAATGCTTTGCTGTTTATTCCTTCTTACTCTGCTCTAATTTTGTTCAAGCATTTATGACTTATGCTTTCAGACTAGAAAGAGAAAATAAGATCTAAGAGGCTAGATGTGATAGCAACGGTGCATCAGAGGCCAGAGAGACTGTTTGCATTAGCAATTAGCATCTAAGTCTGCTTAACTTGGAGTCTTCAGCCAAAGTTGGGTAGACAATAGAGGGCTTTGGCACAAGCTTTGAGAAAGTGAAATTATGCCTCTGGAGATGTTAATAGGCTTCCCTGACTGCTTTATTTTGTTACCTGAATACAGAATAAATGAGGACAAGGAAACTCCTGGAAAATAATGTTGGAACAAACCAACTGTTATCTGGTAACATGTCTCTGACAGGGATGGCAGTGCTCTTTAGGGACAAAGCATGAGAAACAGGGCAAATGGAGAGTGACTCTTCCATATATCCTCCCTATTGCCTGCAGGTTAGATAGTTTCCATTACTAGAGGTTGAATCCAGACCATTATGTTTATGGAGTCATATTCCAAGGATTTGTCTGGTCTCCTTAACCTTTTATCTTGCACAGCATCCTCTGCAAAGAATTTCACAAGCATAGTCATATGCTCTACTTTTTAGTTGTTTCATATTTTCTATCTGGGCCATCATAATTTTTACTCTGTGAGAAACAGTACTGAATAATAATCATCGATTGTGAATGATGTGGAGAATGCAGATTTAGCAAATCTCTCACTTTTTTTTTCCAACTAAATTGTGTTTTTCTGCAGCAGCTATTCTGTCCTGAGATTATATTTCTCTCCCTTCTCTATAATTATAATCCTTTTTCAAGAAAATGTAACCGTGTGGTGCACACTTTAAGCTGTTGCATGCATTCCAGAGATTTAGACAGTGACATAATGATACAGTCTGTTTTGGTCTCACTATCTGATTTCTGTATCTACCAAGTCCTTTTCTTTTCTCTGTGAAGTATTAAACTAGACAATCTTTCTCCAGTAGTAATTTGTACCCTAATTTGGAGGTATGGTTGCATGTGAATATATACAAATATATCCATGTACATGTACACATAGGGATTGTTTTCCCTCTGTGTATAAATCATTCTCTGGTATTGAATCTTCTCTGCTATTGTAATATGTAAGCACTTTCACTTTCAATTATGCTGTCTTTGCTCTCATCTGTACTCTTGATTTTTTTCCTTTTTATGGTAGTATTAACAATTTTGTTCAGTTCATTCCTCATTAGTTCCTCATCACAAATGTGGATCCCCTCACAGCACTTGATGGAAAGGGGTAGGTATCTGGAAATGTTTAGGTAGGACTTTGACCTGTTGGAGAGCAGCTCCACGGAGAGGGACCTGGGAGTCCTGGTTGACATCAAGTTAACCTGGCCTGATCCTGGCCTAAATCAGGAGGAGTGTTGCCAGCAGGTCAAGAGAGGGGATCCTGCTCTTCTATTCAGTTCTGATGAGGCCGCACTTGGAATATTGTGTGGAGTTCTGGGCTCCCCAGTATAAAAGGGAAGTGGAGGCCCTAGAGAGGGTCCAGCGGAGAGTGACAAAGATGATTAAGGGACAGGAGCATGTATCTTATGAGGAATGGCTAAGCGAGCTAGGCCTGTTTAGCCTGGAGAAGAGACAATTGAGAGAATCTGATCAATATGTATAAATACCTGAGGGGAAAATGTAAAGAAGATGGGCCAAACTTTTCTCAATGATGGCTAGTGATAGGACAAGAGGTAATGAGTATACATTAAAACACAGGAAGCTCCATCTGCATGTGAGGAAGAACTTCTTTCCTATGAGGTTGACAGAGCCTTGGAACAGGCTGCCCAAGGAGGTTGTGGAGTCTCTTTCTCTGGAGATCTTCCAAACTCACCTGGATGCCGCCCTGTGCCACGTGCTCTGGGTGTCCCTGATTGAGCAGAGAGGTTGGACTAGATGAACTCTAGGAGTCTCTTCCAACCTTAACCATTTTATGATTCTGTTTGCCACTATTCATTCTCTGAAGAAATATAACAAACTTAATAGTATGTTTCATGGGACATTTAATATGTCGAGAAGCAATAAGGGCTGACTGCCCTTTCCCTGAGGGACTAGAGATGACTCCAGGGCATACCATACCTTTACAGAAAGGAGACAGCCCTGCAGGATATGGATGTGGCAGGCAGAGAGGGGTGGTGGCAGCACCTCAGACACTATAAGCAAAGTATCCGTTCCAAGATCCATCCAGGATGCCCAGTCAGGAGCAAAAGGAGACAGGGCAGGACTGCAGACAAGACTGTAATGTGTGTCTGAGGTCAATGGTACTGGTACTCCTAGAGCATAGCTTGGCCTGGAACTGAAAGGCCTAGAGCTGAACTGAAATGAGCCTTCTGATTCTTAGCACTTTATTACTGTTAACTTTATCAATTTATTTTGAAGTTTCTTGAAAATAATGATCTAAGTAGGAACCCTCCATACATTTCTCAATAGCAAACATCAGCTAAAATAACTATTCTTGTTTGTCTCAAATGCACTTTTCCCTCTTAGGTTCATATATTGCCCTGGAATTATCTATGGTGTCCTTTAAAAGCAGGCATTCTACCAGAGATTTGATGTATTTTGAAAAAGACATTGTGCTTGCATCTGGTAATAGCAAAAAAAAAAAAAAAAAAAAAGAAAAAAGAAAAAAGAGGATTTACAATCAAAAACAATAGAACAAGAGAAAGATCACAAAGCAGAAAACTCAAGCGTGGTGAAGGAATGTTTGCTTTCAAATTATCTTGACTCGAGCAGTTTACCTCCAGAGTATTCTTAGCAGGGCTCTAAATTTATTCATCAATGTGCCTGATGTTTAATGGAAGATCTGGAGATAAGTTAAACTCCACTTTTATGTGGCTTCTGTTGAGGCTGTTGTGAAAGATATTCAGAGAGTAGTAGGTTTTCAGGGATTAATTTTTTCATTTTTTCTCAAATTCGTTTAGGTGAAAGACAAGCATGCATCTCTGAGAGACGACGGGCCTTGTCCAGGATCTTCTATGGTCCTGCTGGATATTTCAGTCAACACAGTATATTTTCCACACGAGATGTGCAGTCAGAGAAAGTAGGTGTCTTCTCAAGCCCATGCCCTCCTTCCTTCAGGGAGCTGTTTCTGGACTCTGGTTTGTCATCCCCAATCACACAAAGTCAGTATGCCAGCCAGATTCTCCAGCTGGAATCTACCCTCAGTGAAGCTGTTGCAGGGATATTTCAGTCAAGGGAACGGGCTCAGATGGCGCTGCAATTTATTGCTAAACCAAAGCGTTTCCAAGAAAACCTATTTGGAGGAAGATTCTTGAAGAATTTGATCCAATTTAATTTCACTGGGGTACTAGGCCCTAGCGGCAAGTACAGCATTGGCCAGTTTTTCTTACAGGAAGAGAGGGATAATGGACAGGGCCTTCTGGAATTATCTGAAGCACTTCCATTAGAAGTATCAAACAGCTCCATTTTGAGTCAACCTCTTACAAGCAGCTTTGGCCGTATGATAACATTGCAGGACAATCAGAACAGGATGAAGTTCCTTGCCTCTGTCCTGGAGCTACCAGAATTCTTTACCTTTCTTCAACAAATAATTTCTGTCCCCGAAAGCATTGCTGAAGATTTAGGTGAAGTGGTGAAATTAGCATTGGAATCTAAAGACTGTGGTGAAGAGACAAGAGATCTGTTTATTCCAGCGTGCAGCAAGGAGGGGAGGTATGAAGAAATTCAGTGCTATGCAGGAGAGTGCTGGTGTTTGGATGCTCAGGGTAAGGAAATTCCAGGCTCAAGAGTTCAAGGAAAACAGCCAAGGTGCCCCACTGATTGTGAAAAGCAAAGAAAAAGCCTGAAAATTTTGAAACAAAGCCAGCCTGCAGGATCAGATCTCTATATTCCCTCTTGTACCGAAGATGGAGACTTTCTACCACTCCAGTGTCATGGAACAAATTGCTTTTGTGTTGATTTGGAAGGCAAAACTATTCCAAGAATAAGAGGAGAAGCTGGAGAACCAACGCAATGTAAGTTTTGAGGTCTAGCACAAATGTGTAGTTTTGCCTGATTTAATTTTGTTGATTTTGCATAATTTCTTTCTTCATAACTGATTATTTAGAAATGCAGGTTAATGTTTATAAGCAGTATTGTCCCCTGCAAGCCAACAATATCACTGTGTTTTAGGGAACTCTATAGTGGCAGGGGAATAGTAGGAATGGCAATATCACAGTCTAAGTACACTCTAAGTCATAGAGCCAGTTCCCTTTTCTTTTGGTATGTAGGGCAGACATGCTTGAAAGGAGGAGACTGAATGCATCTTGCTAATAGGCATTTAGCCGTTCTGTCCCTACTGAAGTGTGTGGCTAATGTTTATAACAGCTCTGATATCCACGGGATCTGGAGCAACTGTGTAACTGAATATGCTCCTTAGACTTACTCTCACTACGTGAGAAAGCTCTTTTGTTTCCAAAACCAAGAAAACTGGGAACTGTCATGCTTGTGTTGGAAGATGAGGAACTTCGGTGCCTTAAACCTTGAACCTCATGTAATCTTATAGCTCAAAAATATATCCTCAACTTGGTATGACTATATGGAAATCTGACCAGGGATTCAAATGCTTGTAGGTTTCTCATGAAAATCATATAGTTGGGCTAGAAAAATGAGTCACAAACTCACTTTTAATTAATTTCTTGTCAGCCTAATTTAGTATTGTATTTTAATTACAACCAAGAACTTTTTATTCTTCCATTAATATAATGAAGAAGGAAGCACACAAATTGAGGGTATATCTTTAATAGTTTTCTGAACTTCAATGATCTACAAATGACACATCAAGATAGGTAGCAGGCCAAAAGCTGATCCTGGCCCTCACTTTGGAAGCAATAACAGAGTATTCAGTAGATGATGATATAGAGAAGGCATTCTTTTCAATAACAGTTTTCAGTAGTAATGAGAATTTTTTTTTTAAGTGCTCTGAACTGGTAGGAGACTCATTCATAGTAACCCATCTGGAGTGCAGTTAAAAATAAACAGGTCGTAATGATAATGTGCTGAAGGAGATGAGTACCTATGTTTTGCTATGCTTGTTCAGATGCTTGGTGGCCAAAATGAGGATTGGTTCTAGAACTGACAGTCAAGACAAGGCTTCCTAAAAAAACAAACCAAAACAAAACAAATTAATTCGTTCATTTTACAAGATAGTATTTCTGTAAGCAGCTGAATATTTGAAAATGAAAAGGCAGTGAGGTAAACAGTAGTTGAAAATTCTTTCCGAAAAGAAACAAAAAGAAAGTAAAATATGCATTTTCCTTTGTTCAGGTAGTTCTCGTTTTGACAGAAGATTTTAATTGTACAGTCTGACAAAAACTGACTAAATAAGAATTAGCTGTCAGATTTTCAAGCGTATCTGAAAATATCTTGCTGATATGAACAAATATAGGAAGGTGTTTTTAAAAAATGTATCTGTATACATATTTCAGGGTACAGATGCTTTTTGAAATCTTATTCTGCTTCAACATAGTAGAATTTGGTCCTCTTAATAATGGGTCAAAAATGTTGTTAATATTAGGTCAAATGATCAATTTTTGTTAACAGTGGAAAGTATGGATTTTTCTTGTAAGGATGCACTGTGGTGTACTGTGGTGTACACCTGTGGTGTATTCATAAGATGTACTGCACATGTTTCTTCTCCCCAGGCCCAAGTGCTTGCCAAGTAACAGCTGGTCAGGAGTTCCTAAAGACTGTGAAACTCCTGTTGTCAGACCCAAGTGCTCTGCCTCTTCTCTCCAGCATTTACATCCCCCAATGTGACATTGATGGTGCTTGGAGGCAGGTACAGTGCAGTGGTCCTCCTGAGCAAGCCTTTGAGTGGTACCAAAGGTGGATTGATCAGGCTAATGGAGGTGAACCTCAGCCTGTTGCCAATCTATTAAATGTAATAAATGGATATAAAGAGGCCTCTTCCAATGGATTTTCAGCTTTTGTTAAAGCTTTGTATGATGCTAAACATCAGAATATCTTCCCAACGTTCACCAAGTATTCATCCTTTGCTGATCTGCCACCTGAAGTGCTGGAAGGCAATGTGACAGATGCATCTGAGAACATTTTATTGGATCCATATATATTCTGGCAGCTTCTGAATGGACAGTTGACCTATTACCCAGGAGCTTACACTGATTTCAGTGCTCCATTAAGCCACGTTGAACTTCGGGATTGTTGGTGTGTTGATGGCAAAGGAGAGGAGCTGCAAGGAACTAAGGCAAAAGTGAACCAGGTCCCAGCATGTAAGTAAGATCTCTGTGTTGTAAGTACTTCATATATTTGATTTTATACCACTCTACCCTTTTCCCACAAAAAAGGTGTCTTTTCAGGTACTGCAAAGTAAGTGATAATGACTCAGGGAAAGTTCACTGATAACTACCATTACTATTAGCCAACAGAGATGGGTAACTCATTTGTGGAAAAGAGGTGGTCACTCAGCTTTGGCAAGTGTCTGAAGTTATATATCAAGTTAATATAGATTTTATAATTTGGAATATGGATGTAATACATTTTCAGAAGGTACACTGGCAAGGCAACAAACTTTGCTTTAATGTCAACAACCACATGTGAAGACTTTAATGGAAAAATTGTGCTTAGGCTAATCATAATCTAAACAGTTTTCAAGAGTGCCTTAAAATGAGACAAGGGAAATTTTGATTACTTTTTCTTATTATTTGGTCAAAAGAGAAATTAACATGTCTTAGAAATCAGTTGAAGAATGAGACCAGCACTGAAGTTTTTTAACCTGTTTGTCTACAACGTTTTCAGCTCAGCTGTTGGATCTTCTTTGGGATTTACTTCAGCAAATAAATTACATTATAAATTTCCTCAGTAAAATGTTTCTTATTGTACAGCAGTTTTCTGGCCATGAGGAAGATACAGCACAATGAACAGAAAAATTTTAAAGGGGGAAATAAAACAGGAGGCCAGGTCAGTTCTATAGGGAAGTGGAGAATAAAGAACACACAAAACAAAATTATCATAGAGCAGTTTTAGCAGAGAAGCTTTCACTGAGCTGTTTTGGTTTTCGAGTTGCCATGTTTGAATGGAATAGGAGTATGAAAAAGACAGGGAAAAAACTGACTGCTATGTTTCCTGTCTCACAGTCTTTTCTGTGTACCTACTTTTGCTGGCAAAGACTAAAAGGCAGATTTATACAGATATATTAACGCCGTGTGTAACCTATAAGAAAAAGGTACTTTAATACCATTGTGGCCTTTGAATTTACATGTGGGGTTTTGGAGAGTTGAGTTGTCTTTGGTGGCCCTTGGTGCTTTTTGACATTTTCTGTCATATAGCTAAGCAATGAGGAGTCTCATTGATTGCAAGATGACAAGATCTCATGAGTGCAAGAACAGACCTTATTAATTGAAAGATCATCTAGTTTTCATGCACAAATCTTTATTGAATTCAGATGAAGGGCACTAAAATACTCTTTGCCTTCTGCAGGCCCTGGTATATGTGAAAGTGTTAAGCAGGAAACCATGAAATTTGTGGAGGAGGCAGAGCAGCTCATTCTAGCATCCAATAGCTCCCACTTCCCTTTTGGGGAGAGCTTCTTAATGGCAAAGGGAATACAACTCTCAAACAGCGACCTCTTACGTCCTGCTCAGCCTTACAAGACAGAGATCCTGCTCTCCGAACAGCTGCTGTCGGGCAGCAATTACGCTTTCCAACTGGCTGCACAGTCAGGTAGGTGAAAAGGAAATGAGAAATTTTAATTAAGTTGCAGCCCATGTATCACGGAACGAGTGGTGGCAGGGATGAGTGACAAATATGCACTTCACCCGAATAGAGAACTAACAATATGATTTATTAGTATAATAATTTCACAAGATTCTATGGCGAGATCACTTATTATTCACTACATGGAGGCACAAGATAATACATGATTATCTTGGGATACCCTCCCAAGATTGGGTCACGAGGTTCAGATCGGACTCCCTTGCTTTCCAGGCTCCTTCTGAGAGGAGTCTGGTTGCGGCTGGATCCAATCCTAGTCCCACACCTGGTCAACAGTTTATTACTAAGGGTGCTTGTGTACAGATACAAAGGAAAGTTAAAGAAAGAGAGAGTGCTATATTCACTTACCACAAATCTGTCGTGGAAAGGAGGATCTGTCAACCTCGAGGAGTATCCTTGAGAGGCATCCCTGCCCAAGGGGAGATCCTGATGTGCAGCCCGCTGCCATGCCAGGAGAGCTCAAGGGGGCTCTCGGGCTGTCCATGTATTTATGGAATAAGATGATTGACTTGTAGTCATATTTTTAATTTCAAAGAGAGATAGTGTGCTAGCCTTATCTCTCTGTCTGGGATGCAGCCTTCAGGACTGTTTTGTTGAGTCTCAGTGAGAAAAGAAATGAGAATGGTGGCACCTACCAGAATTAGATCGCTCTCTGGTGGTTAGCAACTGAACAGGGCTGCATGTAAGGCACAGGTCAGGTTAAGCTGGGAATGGAGCATATCCATCTCACCATGGTATGTAACAAAGCACTCTACATCAAATTCAGCTTTACTGAAAACAAGTGGAACTCAGCACTTGTAATGAATTGGTGCAATTAACCTGCCTACTCACAAGCTGTTTCCAGTCAAATCATATGTATGACACTACACATGTGTAAGATTTGGACATTTGTCACCCTTTTTGTATGTGCGCTAATTGTATTTTTCCTTCTGAAGTAAAGGAAACAATCAGATGTTTGTAGGAGTGTTTTTAAAAAATGTCTGCTGTGTATGTGAACACTGATATCTTTCTCTTACTTATCTTTTACAGTCTTGCATTTCTATTGGCAAAGTCACTTTACTTTAAAAGATTCCGCTGGGGAAGCAACCCAGCTGGGATTTCATCCTTACATCCCACAGTGTGATGGCCTTGGAAACTGGGAACCAACTCAGTGCTATGAGAGCACAGGTGAGCATTCATTAGCAAAATGCTCTGAGTTGTCTTAGCAGAGAACAGCTAAGTAAAATTCTAATAATAATAAAAAAAATAAGAAAGGAAAACTTGTATTTTGGTAGCCAAACCAGGGAGAGATGGATTGGATAGGTGGACTGCAAGATGGTTTGGACTACAAAATTGTTTGGGAGAAGACCTCAAAGGACAGGTTATAGGGTGATTCAACATTTACTTTCATCTAGTAGTGTTCTTTGGGGGTAAGTTCAGGGGCTTGTGTTGTTCAAAGTCTCCATTAATGACCTGGGATGCACTCTGATCAAGTATGTGGGTGATAGCAAATTGTTGAGAGCACCTGATGAGCTGGAGGATGATATGGCTGCAGTGTAAAGCTTCTACATTCCCATTTCAATCACTACTTTCACATGTAGTACAGTTATCTCTGATTAGTTAATTATGACTTAGATTTATTGCTGCTTTCTATGGCACTGCTAAACATGAAAATCTTACCAGAATCCAACAAAATTAGCAAGTGATGCCACAATAAAATATCTTAAAATAAGGCTGCTTTTCTCCCCTGGCCAGGTCATTGCTGGTGTGTGGATGAAAGAGGACGCTATGTCACAGATTCCTTGGTCTCACGCTCAGCAGAACTCCCCAAATGTAAGTTTCTTTTATTCCCTAAAACTTGTCCTTTTCTCATATATTTTAATCGTTACTGAAAATTCTTTTATCATATGGTATGATGCAAGGCTTGGTTTTAAGCTTTGTAAGAAAAGAGAAAGTTTTATTCTTCTCCTTCTTTGGCTCATATTTACTGCTATTATCAAGCACCACTCAAGTGTTCTCTACTTGACATTGTAATACATCGTAATGGAGATATATGAAAGAAAGAGTGCACATCTTTTCTGTAGGTTAGGTAACTTGATTATATCTAAGGGTATAACATAGCTTGGGTATAAAATAACTTGGTTACGTTGTACCTCACCTATATATTTTTCCTCTTACAGGCCAGACATCATGTCAGCGATCTCAAGCTAATGCCTTGATTTCCAGCTGGAGACGGAGTGGTTCAAAGCAAAACTCAACGTCAGCAGATCTGTTTGTCCCCACCTGCCTTGAGGTGACAACACTATTGTGGGAAGAAGAAACACAGCTTCCTGCATCTTGCTTATGCCATGCCAAAGTCCTATTCATTTCCAGTCTGTGCTCCTTTAGGATAACCTGTGCATTCATATTAACATGAAACAAAAAAATGTGACAAAACAAAAAGCAAGTGTTGCTCTCTGGAAAGCAGAATTTAAGTAGCTCTCAGGCAAAGACCAGGACCATAAGCTCAGTCCTTGCACACGTTTTCCTCATACAGGCTGGATCTGCTTATTTTTTACACAGGGCTATGATTAAAAGCATAACTTAACTCACAGTCTTTTGAGGGGAAACCTTGTTTTCCTGTGCCATCAAAACTATTCAGATCGGAGGGAATTAGATGCAGACTTCCCAAAATGGGGTCTATTATGCTTCAGACAGACATGAGGGTGAGGGGGATGGAGCTTTGAGACTGGTGAGGAACAGAATGCCATTTCTAGGCATTTCAAATGTAATATGTCAGAGCTTCATCTCAGTGTATACCGTCCTCCTGCATGTTAAATGAAATGGGCTATATTTTTTTGTTGTTGTTTGAGTTATCTAGTCAACATGATTGTATTAGTTCACAAATGTTAATGTAATGTAAAGTACATATTTTTACCAAGTTCGGGCAATTAGGATGCTAATAAAAATGATATTGCTCTACAATGACATATAATTGGTTCATCTTAGACAGGAGAATATGCTGTGCTTCAGAGATCCTCTGCAGAGGCATGGTGTGTAGATTCTGTGTCGGGAGAAGTATTTCAGCGTGGCAGCAAGGATTCAGATGGCAGCCCTGAGTGTAAGTAGTGCCCTGCCGACAGCATATGTCACCCATGATAATGCCTGCATCACATATATTTTTCTTTTCAGAATGCTCTCCATGAAAATGTTAGAGGTTTGCACTTTAACTTGTTAGTGATAGGTGATATCATGTGTATAGAATATTACCTTTGAAAGGATAGCTGGAAACACTTTACACTCTAAGTTTCTTCACTCAAGAAATATACTAACTGAGCATAATGAGCAGGCTTCTGTTTTTTTACCTTGTGTTTCTTGCCACCACAGAAAATTCTTTGGCTCATGGATGAATTTTATAGGTAGTGAACTCCTGAATGATAGGAACTGGGCTATGTACACTTACTGAGTCTATACAGTCCACACCTGTTTCATGAAATGAATTTAATTCTATATTACCTTTACAGTGTCTTCAGAGACACATGGTGCACTAAACACTATTTCTAAATAGAAACAATATTATTCTTAACAGCTAATGACCTTCTGAAAAATACTTACTAAAAAGATGGATTTACTCTAACTTACACATGGTCAAATTCATGGCAGAAAAAGGATCCAATTAATGCAAAATAAGTTTCAGTGTAATGCAAAATAAGTTTCAGTGTCATATTTTGTATCTCTATTCTGTTAACTTTATGCAAATTCATATAACCTTCACTTTGATCTATTAGAAGAATATTTGTATTTTCTGGTGGAAGCAAAATTTTACACATTCCAGAGTGATTCAGACTAAATTACATGTTCCATGACTACTCAACTTTCTTACTTATGCAGAAGCCTGAAAGCATTAAGTGTTTTGAAGAGTTCTTCACCTTATTGTGGTGCTTTTTTTTTCAGGTGATCAGTTTGTTGTTTTCAGTTCTGAATCTTGCTCTCTTCAATTACTCTCTTTAAGGTCCTAGTTTCTGTATCATGCTGAAATCTAAAACTAACTCACGAGAAACTGGCAAAGGCTACATCCCGCAGTGTGAAGGAGACAACGGGACCTTCTCGTCCACACAGTGCAGCCAAGATCAAGAAAGCTGCTGGTGTGTCTTTGGCAATGGAGAGGAGGTGCCAGGAACACGAGTTAGTGAAGGACGACCTCAATGTGCAAGTGAGTTGATGTTTGAGGAAAATTGCTTTCAATGAAATTCAGCCCTGGAACTGGATCCAGATCATGACTTTATTTAGTAGTGGGCTGTATTAGGACAAAAAATTCTTTTTCAGACTGTTATAGGGATTTTTTAACTTAAGTTCTGTACTTATCTTTGTGTTACAACAATATTTCTAAGATTTGAAACCCGCCTGGGCATGATCTCCATGTTTCTTCAGGGTTCAAGTGCTGTGTCGGAGGAAGAGAAGAAGGGAAAGGGATCTTTGATTTGTAACTGAGTTCAGAAGTAAGGAAAGGTTGAAACAGTTGAGCTATTAAGCTTAGCTAAAAAGTCAATGTGAACACGTTGCCACAGACTTGAACATGGTCCAGTGTGAGCTGGCTGTGGGATTAAAAGCTATTCAAGTGAGCAAAATAAAATGTAAAATATGTATGTTTCTGCTATTTCTATTCTTGGCTTTTGTCCAGAATTATGAGAGGGCTGTGCCAAAACACTGCATATCCAGAGAGTATTTTCTGCATGACTGGAGCTGTGAAGAGCAGGAATTCAGTCATGGTTTCCAGCATGATGTCCAAATGGGAGAGATCTGGATAAATTTATTTTCCAATGTCCTTTATGGATTTTCCTCTCCTCTCCTTCCCCCAATCACTGAAGTGAAGCAGAACAAATTAAACTTTCTTCAGGGCTATACTCCAAAATGCAATGATTAATAGAAGCTGCAGGGATGATAAAACCTTCAGCACCACAGTTAGTAACCCATCACTGTTTCCATAGTTTCCATAGCTTTTTATTTCCATGATGGTGGATCAAATCAAATCACCAAATGATCACCAAATCTGTTCACTAAATTAATGTGATCAGTAGATTTGAGGAAACTACACCACACGAGAAGAAGATGCTTGAGCTTTCTTTGCAATTCTGGTACTTGGAGCAACACATGCTCACCACTCAGCTCACCACCTGACTGGGTTAGCCCAGTGGCTGTAATGTGTTTTAATCAAATAGATAACTCTTCAATCCTCTTGGAAACCAACCTGTAATGATGTTTTCCTTGTGTCTTCTTGTAGCCATAGAGAGTTATATAGACAGCATTTTGTGAGAAGCCTCAAGGAGGTCACCTAGACATATCTGCACCTTGCAGTGCAATGCAGTATGGACATAACCAAGTGAAGTCTGAACAAACTAGCTCCAAAGCTGTATGAGCCTAGCCAATTGAGTGGGGCTATCTAGCTCTTCAGAGAAACAGAGCTAATTAGTCTAATAAGTATTAGGTTGTGACTATCCTGCTTTCAGGCTATGGTCTAGTATCTCTATGGGATGCTGGACTCTGTAATCTATATTTACCATTTTGTTTGTACCAGCTGCAAAAACACAACATGACTTTCTGATAGGCTCTCTGAAGGTGAATAAAAGAAAATGGGAGATCTTCTGGTGCACTAGGGATAAGTCAGAACTAGTCATAAATGCTAAATCCTTGTCTCATCCTTATTTCCATTTTCTGGATTTCACTCTAAATTCCTAATAATTTTTATGGACTATGATCTAAGAGAGAGTCTATATATGACCTGGTTTAAACTCTAAGATAATTGACTTTTTTTTTTTTTGGATCCTGTAACGTTGTGCTGTTTGAAGTGGTAATAGTGACTGAATGATTAATGATCTTTTAAGTCTGAGCTGACAGAGGTGTCAATTGATTCAAATATAGAATAGAAATAAAGTTTTATTGAGAGATATGTGCTATTTTCTGCACGGTGAGACTTAACCTCTTTATCTGCATAGAAAGTTAAAGTGGCAAAAGTTATTTTTTCTCTTAGTCTATTCCGTTTGTATCTGTAGTCCTGGACACTACTAATACATGTTCTGGAATAAAAAAGAAGGGCAGAAACTATTTCATTATCTAGGACATGTCATCTATCAAAGAAATAAGCCATAGTGATGGGAAAATGCTATCAATTTCTCCTCCAATTTCAGGACAGCTGTAAACAGCAAATAATAACTTCAGGATGCCCAGTGCATGAAATGAGGTTTTCATTAGATTAGTAATTTCCACCGGAGATAAAATCCAACTTTTTCTCATGACATGCACAGAGCCGATGCCAAGTATCCTAAGAGTGCCCACAGACACCTTCCTAATGCCAAATTTCTGCTGCTCTGCAATAGGGCAAGGCCATAGGGCACTGCCCTGAAGGCAGTGACTTCTTAATGGAAAGTCTTAGAGATACTTGTGAAAGAAGTGTCAGCATTTGATGATTCTGATTCAGTTCAACAGGACCAAGAAAACAGGGGAAGAAATCTAACTATAACAAAATGGTACAGTTTTATAACAGTGGTGA
The DNA here is from genome assembly GCA_032353885.1 of Nothura maculosa. Lineage (NCBI taxonomy): Eukaryota > Metazoa > Chordata > Aves > Tinamiformes > Tinamidae > Nothura > Nothura maculosa. The sequence continues at coordinate 2,766,103 of JAUBOD010000843.1, read as the reverse complement.
TGAAGATGGAGTCTGTAGAAGAATGAGCAAATTATTGGCTGACTTGTCTAATGAGGGACTTGAACTGAAACCTATGAACCATACCAGGAAACCGTCTATCACTTTTATGTTATTTTGGAAGATTATTGCTCTAGTTTATACCAATAACGTTTTGGAACAGAGTTGCAGCAAATGGCTGTGAACAGGCTTAATCTTCTGGACATGGGCATGGGAACAATAAGGAGACTGTAAATTGACATTTTATATGTAATATATTAATAGTAATTGAAGTTGATATATCTAACATTGGTGAGAATAATTATTATTGTCTGTTTTATAATGATATCTTTTGATCCAAATTCTCAGGAAGTGTATTACGAGTTTGTAAAACAAGGATGCCACGTTTGCATCTTAAATAAAGAGACTGAATCCAGAATGAGTGAGTGAGCAGAGGAAGAATGCGATGCTCCATTTACAGAGTTAGTGCAGAACACATTTTATAAAGGACACTTGTAAAATAGCGTATGTTTGGTAAATCAGAGATGAATTTTAAAGTCTTTCAATTAGACATTATGATGTCCACGACTGGCAAACAAAGATGTGCTTTAACATAATGGATCCTGGTTTTAAGTTTAACTGAAATGGCAGTTAGGTATTTAATCTCTACAAGCTCCAGTAGAATGAGAGAGAGATTGATCAGATCTGAACCATCATCAATGTCCCTCTTTCTCCAGCAACTAATGCCCCACCGATCTGGACATTAGTGTTTGGAAAATGATCTACATGTACCAAGCAAAGAAATTTCAGGTTATGAAAACATATATATTTTTTCTTGTTGAGGCATTTTTTTTCTTCGTGCTTTGTACCTCAAGACCTCATAAGTGTTTATCTGCTACAAGATTTATTCAATAATGAGGTTGGGAGTTGCTATCAGTGATTTTCACTGTTGCAGTAGAAATTATTAGAATATTTTATTATGAATGCTTCACTACTTATACTAATATATCTCCTTTTTCATATTCCTGAAGGTCCCCAATGTGCTTTGCCATTTGGTGCCTCCTCTGTTCTCAATGGAGCTGTATTTTGTGAAGACATTTCTGGACAAACCTCAAGTGTTCAGCAGTGCCAGCTGGTGTGTCGCCGGGGCTTCTACAGTGCCCATTTGAGGACATCATTTCAGTGTGACGTACAGCAGCAGCAGTGGGTCTCCACTGCCCCTCTTCCACAGGCCTGCCAGAGTACGTGGAAACTACCATAGATTTGGAAGGGCACAGATACATTCTCTTAAAAACTGCTTTCCTCATGCATCTGCCTTGTGGATTACAGAGACAGCACACAGCAATTATATTAAAGTTCTTAAGTCCTGTTGTCTGCCACCAGCATCTGTCTTTTGCCTGTCTCCTACACTTGAAGCAGTCCCACTTTTCTGTAATAATATAGTTATAAATAGACATTCAATCTATATGCAGATTTTTCTTTGCCAGTTAAAAGATGCTGGCACCATGCAATGGTTCTGATGGAATCACTTAGCTGTGGAAGAACAGATGAGCACCAGATGTTTCAATCTGGCAGAGCTTGAGTGTTTATTCGCATAATCAAGTCACTGTTACTTCTGCATCTTTTTGTAGCAATCTGTTCTTTAGGATTGTTGCAGTCTTCATCAATT
>JAUBOD010000843.1:2660516-2673375 GCA_032353885.1 Nothura maculosa | reverse complement strand
CTAGGAGACTACTCTTCTGATGGAGTTGATGTGAGGAAAATATTTTCCTTGTCCTAGCTTTCCCCATCCCAGCTCTGGTGAATATGCTCTTCCAAAGGTTGAGGTAAGAAGGCAGTTTTCTCCTCTACATCCTGGCATGCACCCACACAGTGATGCTCTCATTGAGGATATTTTTCTTTCTTCTTTTGAACAACTGAGTCAGTGCAGCAAATATCCTGCCTTGCAAACACAAAATAGGCCACTACAAGCCCACATGAGGGTAAAGATTTTACTCACTCAAGCTCTCATCTAATTGAGGATGGAACTGAGAAGTACCACCAAGGGCAGGTTGTTTCTTTTCCTTTATTTCTTCTGCCTTCTCAAAACTGGAAACGCTTTTTTTGATCCCTTTGGATTGACCATCTTGGCTTTCTATTTTGCTTTATCTGAAGTCACCCTGTAACTCAGCTATTAAGTTAAGGAATAACAGTGCTGTGATCTGTTTCCCAGAACCCTAAGAAACGAAGGGAAACTTTACAGGAAGTTAGTGACACAGGAAGCTCTACAGAGAGAAAGCTAAAAAGACTTTCCCTGCATCCACACAATAACTTCTTTCTAATTATTTTTGGAAAACAATTTCTCCAGTTGTGAGAAATGGTGTGCTATTAGATTCAATGAGTCAGCTTGTTGGAAATATATATATATGTATAAATATATATATGTAAATGGCTGCTAGGGCTGCACAAATTTCCTCGGGCTCAAAGATTGAGTCAGTTTCAAACTGAGGATCTTAAACTTGCTCCTCTCTATTTTTTTTTCAGACCTATAATTATGCCCTGTGCAAGTTCAGTTTGAAGTAAGCTTATCAGTTGAATAGATCAGGGTGTTTCATATCGTGCATCTCCCTTTTTTAGAAGAAGAAGAAGCTAAACTTAGCAGTTATAGTAAACTGATATAAATGTTTGGAAATTAGTCATTTGAACCATGTCACAGCTATTCCAGCCTTTCTCTTCTAGGTCAGATCTTATCAGATTTATTCTAATTTATCTGCATTTTAAATAAGTATTTTTTGTGGATATTCAAAAATAACCATCTTAATAAGTTTGCTTCTAATGCTGCCACAACTGCAGGGAAGATGGGAAAGGAATTTGGCCTACAGAATGAACTTTAATGGCTGCTCTAATTTTGACATGCTCTGATTTTGATTAATATTTTGCAGCCTGAACTCCAGATCTAATTTTAAATTACAAAGTAGCGTTTCTTCGCCATTCATTTTTAATATTGCAACATCACCCCCCCAATATGTGAAAAAAAAGAACTCAGTTTGATTTTCATATTAGCAGCAGTACTAGCAAAGAACTCAAGAATATTTTCAATATGCATAGCTAAGTCTGGGATGCTGTGATATAAAACAGTAATGGCAATAAGAAGTAGGTGAGGTTTGGAAGCATGTGGGCCCTGTGCCCACATACAAAGCTTGTGTTTTGCACAATAATCAGTGCATGGTATAGCTCAGCGAAACTCATTATCATTGTCAGAATAAAATAAATAATTAATGGAATAATTAATGGAAGCTCAGAATTAGATGATTCCTTGTCACTGTGTCCAGTTTACAGCTATTGCTGCTACCATATCATATACCACAGTTAATAAACTCCTCAAGAGCTAGATTAAGATGGATTAGGCTTTATTCCCAATGCCTCTGTTCATAGGTGTTCCATACCCTTACTTCTCTTAGGATAAGCTATCTTTAGATTTTTTCACAGATAGTTATTCATATAATTAGTAGTGTTCATTTGGCCTTATAAGTGTTGTCTTAAGTCATAAATGTCTCTTCATTGAAACATTCATAAAGATCATGTCCACTGCCCGTCCTTGCTTTTTAAAGTTAAACAAGCCAGACTCTGGTCTCCTCTTCTAAAGTGGGGCCTCCATTCATGATGTGCCTCATAGCAACTTTTCTATACTTGTTCCTGTCTGAATTGGTCCAGCAAATTTTTCAAATGATGATACTGTATTGATGATCTGTGACTTTGTTATAGACTTAATGGGGAGGTTTTTCAAAATGTCAGTGGCAGAAATGAGAAAAGGCCAAAACTTCTCCTCCTCCCGTGCTTTTATCATTAAGACATATTCTCTATTTTTAAAATGTAAGTTTTCATATTCAGTGACCATCTAGATTTTGCTCCTCCTCCTTTGTCACCTGCAGTATGGGACTAGGTATTTTAACAAGATATGTTGACAAAGAGCCTTTATTTTCCAGGGGGGTTCAGCTTTTTCTCCAGCATCTATCATAACTGAGAAGAGGGCAAAGACCCAAGCAACAGTTCTGGCTGAGGATTTGGGATGTCCTTCATCCACCAGTGAGGAAATTATAACCTGCCTTCGCCAGTTGCCTGCTCACGTCCTCAATGAGGCACAGACTAAGGTACATCATAGCAATATACATGCCATTAAATAAGGAACTAACAAGCAGTTTCCAAGGATATGAAGCTGTGAGGGAGTTTGAAAAATACATTTGGGACTAAATTCTTGTGGAAGAGAAACCAGGATGGCTTTGGTGCATGATGCTGATGTCCACAATGCATCAAACTCTGGCCTAAAATATGCACAGCTTGATTCTTCTTTAGATTAAAATCTCTTTACACTTCTTTGATCATATCTTACAAAATGATTCTAAATATAGCTTTTGCATTATTTCAATTGTCTCTCTACTGACAGAGAATGTTATGCTCAAGGAGAATCAGGTCTCTGTAACTTTTATAGTAGCTTTTCTGCAGAAAAGGAAGTGGGAAGGGATATCAATGTTTTGACTCAACACAGAGCTTGTGAAAGCTACAGTACAAACATTTTGGGAAATGAATCCTTTACTCACAGAAGAAATCACTTACTGGCAGTACATTTTCCAATCATGCCCATTATTGAGCCAATCCCTAATTTCAAATAACATTATTGACGACTAATAAGGCCTCCATTCTCTTGGCCATCAAAGATCTTGGTTTATATGTTGAGGCTGACATCCAAAGCATTGCTTCCTGCCAACTGCAGATTTGCAGTTATATTAACTCATCACTTGTCCTCTTTAAAGGATTCAGCTCGGTTCTTTGAAAAATAAATGAATTGGAAATAATGGGAGTAAGCTAACTGAACTGCATTATTGCTTCCTTGCTAACCTAGCTCCTTGCCATAAGCGGACCATTCCAGTACTGGGGCCCAGTGATGGATGGAATTTACCTTCAGGAACCTTTAGCTAAAGTCCTTCAGCGTCCTCAGCTTCGGAAAGTTGACCTGCTCATTGGAAGTGCTCAGCAAGATGGGTTGATCAGCAGAGCTAAGGCAATTAAGGTAGGAAGAGACACACTTTTAAGGAATTGATGGTAGTGCAATTATTATATGTATATAATAATTCTTTGCAAGCTGGACAGATTCCTTTTGATTTCTGAAGTGTGAGAATTATACTCCATACAAATTTGTAAGGGTATTCTCCATCATCAGTCAATCCTTTTTTGGCTGATTAATGGAATGACCACATCTTATGACTGACAATTTGGGGGAAGATATGAAGAAGCGAGAGATCAACACTGATTTAGTCTGGATTAATATCTAGCAACAAGTTTTACTAATCTGAAAATCCTTTTAATATTGCAATCTCAGTTTTACCCTGCTAAGAAGGAAACAAGGTCATATTAAACTTGGCTGATAGGATATTGACTGTGGAGCATGGCTCAGTTAGTTAGTCTTTTCCATGCCAACTATTTCTGTGCCAATCACTTTTCTCTATGTCTGTAAGAAATGTTCCTTCTTGTAGTATGCCCCTGAACAAGGGCTGGCTCTAACTAAGAAGTAATTATTGCCTGATCTACAATGAATAGGAATAACCTGTTGAAGTGAAATTTTTGTGCTATGCTTTGGATATAAAAGCCCTCAAAAGCATAAAGATCTTTCTGAAGGGTTTTTACATCCTTTTATGACCCCTCTTGCATTATCTATTCTTGAGCATAGCAGCATCTTCTACTTCGGCTGCCCAGCTTAACAATAGGAACAAAAACACTCCTCCATTTAACATTCGTAAATTGGACTATATGTTGCAAAATGCTCAAATATAAGATAACAGGGTCAACAAGAGATTCTAAGATAGCAAGAACTATTTTGAGGGTTATCTACTTGAGCTGCAAGTCTGTTGGTATCTTTCTGTAAATGTATAGATTGCATCTCATGGGAGGCGGTAAAAAGAACTGCTTTCTTTGCTGTAATCAATAATGCATAGAGCATTTCAGTTCAGAATTATTGAGAAAACCAACCCTTTGAAAGATTTTTTTTTAATTTGATATTGTGTTAGCCTCCATCAGTTTTGTTCTTCTTTTGTTCTTTCATGTATCTTCCTTTTCTTTTGTAATTAGAAGTAGAAATCAGGTATAAAATCAGAGCTGCAGATAATGATCCGATTCCTGTTAGAGGGGAAGAAGCCTTAATAATCATAGTACAAGTCATGTGATGATGATTAGGAAGTGAAATTCTTTCTCTTACCACTACTTCCATATACTAGAGTGGCCAGAAAAAATGAGTTGATGAAATTCCATGCAGCAAATCATGCTGTCAGTGAAGCCTCCAAATGTGAGAAGCCATCTCTGTCAGATTGAAATGAGAAGAAAAAAACACTTTCAACTGACACTTTGATTGTAAAGTGATGCCTTTCAAACAGGAAAATATGGAATATCGTCTTCATTTACAAGCTTTTAGAAAATACCAGGTCATAAAGGGATTCAAAAAGTTAGTGCAAACCTGAGAAATATGCATTTATATTCTTATTGAAAATGGATACTTTTTTAAAATCTACATTTTCCTGATGTTTCTCTCATCCTGTATATTTAGGTTTCATACTTGAGGGAATATGATTGCTTTGAATTTGGCCATCTTACTGTCCTAAATTGATTTCTTAGATATGTGCTGCAAGGTTAAAACTCCCCATTCTTGTTTTTTCTTTTTTTTTTGTTTTTTTTTGTTTTTTTTTCTTTTTTTTTCTTTTTTTTTGTTTTTTTTTGTTTGTTTTTATTTTTTTTTTTTTTTTTCTTTTGCCTTGTCCAAGGACATAGTACATTAATTGCTGGAAAACCTAAGTACTTCCCCCTTCATTGAACTATTTATATAAATGTATTTTGCAGGTGCCCATGAGCATTGGTGCATCATAGGCATGATCATGCATGGTTGCAACCAAACTTAACTAATAATATCCTGAGTGAGCTACAGGCATATTTAACGCCAGTGGCAGAATCCAACCTGTCTGGTGATTCTTACCAGGACATGTGTGCCCAATTTCCTCCCTCAAATCATCATGAGGAATTGTGATCTGGGCTAATGCTCCTCTCCTTTTCGCACAATTGATCTAGTAGAAGGTTTTGAGAGGATCTGTGCTATATCTCCCTCTTCTACCTTAGTAAATTTAAAGTTTATCTCAAAGCGGATGAGGCTTGCACTGGTTGAGAAAGTCCAAAGCTATTATCATTCATATTCTGAGAAAAGTGGGATGACTGGACTGTAGATAGAGCATTGAATTGAGCTTAGTTGCCAGTTTGCCTGTGACTGCAACCAGTTGTTTAACCTAATCTGAGAAAATTAAATCAAACCCTTCTGTGGCAAAACCAACTTCTCTTACCCTTCTGCGACAAGGAAAAAATCCATTGTGATTGTGGATATGCTCCAGTCCTGTAGTGAGAAGAACCAGGCAAGTGCCTGGGTAGATAAATGGTACAGCTGAATGGTCCTATGGTGCATGCATGAAGCTGACAAAAAGTTCTTCATTCTCATCTCATGTACAAGCACAGCCAGATGCAAAGAGTGGGAGATGGAAAAACAAAACAAAACTTGGGTCTTGTTGACCCCTTACCCTAGTTACTGGGAATATCTCTGTTTACAAATTCAGGAAATCTTGCTTGGGCTTGCTCTCTTAGTTTTCCTTCTGTAAATGATAAGGAAACGCTTTTAGCCACGTACATACAAGGCTGCTTGAGATAAGATGCAGAACTTACACTTTCAGGCTCCAGTTCCACACAAGTTTTACAGACTCTTACCCTTCAAGCCTTATGGGTGAGGCTAAAACCTCCAGACTGCATGCAGACTTGGAAGTGCTAAATCCTGTTTATACCATGTGGGACTTACTGGTGTTTGGCTGTGCAGGGTGTTTCTGTGCTGCCACCTCAAGCCTGTGCTTACGCTTGGTAAGACTTCCAAAATTAACAATGAAATAAAATGACAAGAGGCACAAGAAAAACTTTTTTTTTTTTTTGCTAGCAAAACAGCCTGCTTATCATTACAGGTGATGTTTATAGCAGGAAGTTGAGCATTTGTGCTGTTTGTCCTTTTGAGGGAAATGACTATTTGATAGCATTTACCTGAACACTTCTTCATGGAAACTGAGACACATTTATCACTTCCTGAGACACTTCATACTCATGCCCAGTGCAGCCATCAGATGGTTTAGACTAACTAAGAAATAAAGCAGGGTCTATTAAGCAGATTGCACATGGTACCATAATACACTATTATGTGGCCATGTAGTACTATTAAGGCTGAACCTCTTGCCACAATTCCCCAGGAAGACTATCAGGATATTAGTTTTGAGTGGTCATAGACATGAGCAGGAACCTCTAAAATTGGTTATTTCAATTGTTAATGGAGCAAATTTTTTTTGCTCTTATACGTGATGCTCAGTTGGCAGGATCTAATAGTTTCCATTGGCACTGAATATACAAATTTATTCATTATGATCTATGTGTGTATTTGTTAGTATGTGCATGTATGACAGTAGAGAGCTTTTATATCTACCAGTATGTCCTGGGCCTCCTCTGCATTACAAAGATTGTTAATTTTTTTCTAGTCAGTAGAAAAAAGTTGCACCCACTCTTTCTTTATCCCCTTAGTAACAAGCCTAGATGGCTGTAAAGTCCGGAACAGGTATATGGTGAGAAGTTAGATAAATAGAAATATATTCTATTTATCTCTTGTAAGCAATGACACCCATACAGACCAGATTTCTACCTCCACCACAGTAAAAGTATTCAGTTGTATGCAACAGATGGCAGATATGTATTAATTGTAATGACCTGAAGAGCAATGTCCCATTCAATGCCATCAGTGGGGAGGAGAGGCTAATATTTGCCCTTCATTTCATCTTATAGGTAATTGGAGTGCTTGAAAGCCCTCTGCTGAACTGCTAGTGGGCTTTTCTCCATCTTGTGTGAAGGTTATCAAAGACCATTAAGGCTTTGCATCACCAGAGCAGTGGAAAGCACTGTCCCTGCTGTCTTTAATGACTTTTCTCACTTATTTAGAAAATGTGTTAAAAAAAAAAAACCTATAAATTTGAGGTCAATTGCACATACCTCTTAAAAGCAGTAGCAGAATGTAGAATGTATTTTTAAAAAATAATGTTTGTACTATCATGTTAATGTCAGAATTCTGTATTATGTTATTTTGCAGTTAAAATGACTCTTGAAACAAAATGACCCAGTATGATTTTCTCGTGCATGATTAGAATGAAAATCTCAAAATATCTTACAAATATTGTTTCTATTTTTCATCTAGTTCTGCCTGTTGAGTTTTCCTTCAACACATCCCAGGGACCCCATTCTGTCAGCAGAAAGAGGGGGTCAGCAGAATTTTGGGGGCACTTTGAAGATCACGGAAATTAGTACATAAGTACAAGAAAGACCTAAGAACGACCACACTGAGTCAGAGCAAAAGCTCATTTAACACAGAATGCTGTTTTCAGCAGTGGCTAAGAGCGGATGCAGATAAGAATAGGGCAAGTAAATATGATACTTCTGCCCCATACTCTCCCAGCCTCTAGCATTGCAGCTCAGGGACGTCCGAACCTGAATTGATTTCTCTGTATTTGAAAACCATCAACTGATTTATTTTCCCATAAACTTGCTTATGATATTTCATCTGCAAAACTTGTCTGTAACTTTGCATTGTATGAGGTACTGTCTTTCAAATATCCATGACTAGTGAACAATAAGATGCCAAATCCATTATCAGAAATAAAATGAAAGCATTTCAGGAAAGTTGCTTTGGACAACTCTGCACTTAAGATTTTGGACTCTGATGTGATAAACAAACATGTCTGTCCTTTACCATATTCACAGACTAAACTCACCAGCACCAGTCACCCAATAAGAGATCTCATCAGATAGCTAGAAAACAGCATTACGGATGCTTAGTAGAGACTTGAAGAGTGCTGAAGTCAGTGGAAAAAATACTTCTGAATTCAGTGAGTTTTCTGTCAGGTCTTTCTTGAAGAAAAATGTATGTGTCCTTTCTGTGTGGAAACAGAGTGATTTTGCAGGCAAGTGTGCTGTGCAGTTTTGTATGTGACATTTGTGCATATGAAGTGATGTGCCATGCATGAGTTGCGGAGTTTTTCGGAATACTGCCATTTTACTAACACTAGCACCACGTGAATATTCTCACGTTGTATGAGCCAAAATCTGGTAAAAGAAAAATTCATTATAAATGCAAGGGGATTTGCCAAGATTTCTTGGGACCTTGTGATATTTTGAAGTTCTTTTTAAAGTCACTTAATTGAACTGTGCAAAGCATTAAGGTATGTAAGGAAGGACAGACTTAGGCCTCAGCAAAAGGGGAAATTTTCCATCTTTCACTTCTGTGAATCTGTTGAAAAGCAATTATTCCCTCTGTACTTTCTGTATAGGGTTGTGGAAAGACCTTCTAGCTATGTGATGAAAACCAGCTGTGGGCCATCAAAATCATATCTAAGTAAATATCTATGGTAACTTGACTGACTGGACACTGATCTATTTTGCTTCAGAATAGTTGCCCAAAATAATAGAGGTGGTTTATTAGATCTTTCTCTCTGGAATTCCTCCATATGCAAAGTTTCATCCAGTGCACACCTGCAAGGTGCCCTCTTTAGAAGGAACTTGATCCATTGGAAAGTTGAAGTTTCAAGTTTTTTATTTCATAAAGTTTCTCTGTTTCCAAAATTGGAATAAATTCTGTCCAGAAAAAGAAAAAAAAATAGCATCAGGTACCCCTACAGATTAGGGTAGGAGATGGTCTCCCTGTGCTCAGTAATTCTGCAGTGATGTGCCTTCAATGCTCTGGGTGAAATGACTTTATGTCAGGAATGTTTTCATCTACAGAGGAGCTGGGAGAAAGGCAATTTGCCATAAGTCTGAATTTTGCCATTGTCTGAAAGGCAAAAGATCGTGAAGTTTGAGGATTCCTGATTTGAGATCTGGAGAAGAGGGATTTCTCATCTTGGGCTAATGCTGATGTCATTCCAGATTTACAGGCTTTATGTCAGCCATATTTTTCACAGATATTTTCAGAAAAGTCACAAAGGGACATAGACATGAAGCAAAGTTATGGTCTTTGAGCTTTTGGGGTTTGCTGAAGAAAAGGAGCATATCTCCTGTGCTTTCTTGCCTTCTCTCACATTCAGGTTTTCAGCAGAGAGCTTATCAGTAAGAAATAATTGGACACAACCACACTGGGATATGAAGACACCAGGTGGTGTCTATAAGGCTCCCTATAAGAGCCATCCAAGTTTCTGCAGTATTAGGGCCTTATCCATACAGTACTCTACTGTTCTTTGAATTAAGTAGCTTTGGGAGTCAGTCATATAATATATTTTGAGGAACCTGATCCTGCTGTGTGGTGATTGTCTTGAGAAAGCAGGAGCTTTGCCATACATCTTCCCTTAGGGATCAGAGATTGGAGTAGAGAGGACCTGTTCCAGCAGAGGGAGATCTGAGCCTGGATTGTTCCAGAAAAAAAAAAAAAAAGCATCTTTTGTTGTTATTTGTAAATTTCATGTGTTTTGCTCTCAGAAATTTGAAGAAAGTCAAGGAAGAGGCAACAGCAAAACAGCCTTTTATCAAGCTCTGCAAAATTCTCTAGGAGGAGAAGAATCTAACGTGTTCCTTGAAGATGCAGCTACATGGTATTACTCTCTTGAACACTCAAATGATGATTATTCTTACTTTTCCAGAGCTTTGGAAAATGCCACACGGTAAGAAACTCATCTTATTAAAACTGTGTGACTGTGTTAAGCAAGACTTGCTTTGCTTATTTCAAGTGTACATTTATATTCTGAAGGAATTCTCATGCAAATGAGCAGAAAATAGGAAAAAGCAAGTACGCAATTTCATTTTCCATGAAGTTTCCAGTGTCAATAGTAAATAGAAATTATTTTGGGGTTTTTAAAGTGTTTGAATTAGAAAATTACTGATATTTTTCTATATCCTCATTAATAACGAAGATGTCTTGTTTTTTTGCATATTGCCCATCAGCTATTGCTTGAGCTTTCTCATCCTCATGACAGAGGACTGAGTTTTTTTAAAGATAGCTACTAATTATATAGTTTGTATGTAAAGTTATTTAGGTACATGGTAGCTTTAGATGATCAAGTTTGAAAACACTAGCTTCAGCAATTATATAGGGTTTATATTATCAAACCTGGAAAATACTTTTCTTCCTAATGTCAGACTTTCTACAGGTGAGTCATCTATGGAAACCTAAAGTATTTGCAGATGTTCAGGAGTAACTCTCAGCCTAGTTCTGTGCATAGCTGATCTCTATTTTAGAAATAAATAAGCTATGACAGAAGAACCCTCTTAGGCTTATTTCTGCATTTTCTTGCCCTTGCATAATCATTTATGTTTAAAGTCACCAAATTAGCATTTTATTCCCTATCATATGCCATTTTCCATGGTGAGGGAAAACCAAATCAGACTGTAGGATGCTTTTGTAGGAACATAAAAACACAGAATTGCCAGCTCTTGCCTTCAGCCTGATGCATTAGGACTTCCAATATCTCCTAGGCTCATCCATTGGACATAGTTGTAATGTGACAGAATGTTAGCAGACCCTTAGCATCCTATTTATACACTCCTATACTTCGATTTGAAATATTAAAAATATAATCAAGGTTGTCAGGAGGAAGATGATGACCAGTGAGATAAATCTCTGGCCAGGGCTATGTGCAAGCCATTTATTTTATGTGCATAACATGAATCTTATGATCTTTCTCTCCATTAACTGGATATGGTTTGAGGTCCAGCTGTTCTGGACAGCAGTCAGCATGAATAATTTATTGAATAGTTCATTGCCCTGTTGAAGCAAGATTGCACAGTAATCCCAACACCAAAGCTGGGCACCTATGGTAGGTCACAGGCACTGGCCAATATCTTTAGCTTGGGTGACATGGTGGCTTTGATATGTGTCTTGCTCTACAGACAGGGCTGTCGATTTTGCTCTCTCCTGCTCTGGGAGACAGTGTGCTTCAACTCTTGGAACTTTAGCAGAGAGAGATGTCTGGAAGCTTCCTCCTTTCCATTTCTGTGAAAGCAGGAAAATTCAGATGTAATCTCCTCTCCTCCTTTCACTCCCTCCATGCAAAATCTGGAGTTTTTTGTGATATATCTGCAGAAAACAAATTGAGAAACTTTCCCCTTTCTCGTCTCTGCTTACTGTGTGCAAATTTGTTTTGAAAACTCTCTATTTCAAGCATGTTTTTAAAACCAGCTAGTCTGAGCTCTGTGCTCTCCTAGCATGCCACACAGTTTCACTCCTCTTTTGATAAGAGACATTGTGTCTACCAGCTGGTGGCATCTGCACTCTCAGCACTAAAGTTTTCTGCCACACTGTGGACCTCTCTGTGACACATTAGGGATGAGCTGCTCCTTTTGGCATCCCTTTGATCTTCATCAGAGTCACAGGCTCCAGGAGAGCAGAGGATGAAAAGGAGCCAAGATTCCCTTGGAAAAGTCAGATCCAACACAGTAGTGACCAGTTCTGTTTGGGGAACACTTCTGGGTGGTCCAGGTCTGTTGAGGTCATTCAGTAAACAAGCAAGGAGGCTGTGGGTTGAGCTGCATGCCATTTATCAACCCTAGCATCATACTGCATTTGCCTTGTCTCATAGCCTCTCCCAACCACAGGCCACCAGGTCTGGAGGCATCCCATGTCTGGTGGTATCACCATGTCTGGTGGCATCATATGTGGCTTCTGACCTAAAAATACTTGAAAACACAATGGTTTATAGACATGAAAGGCAAAGTTAGAATTCATCTTGAATATCTTTTCATCACTACTTTTAACCACGGGGACTGTGGTTTTTCCGTCAGCTCAGTGAGGTGAAGCGATGAAGTTTTGACCCTGCTTCACATCAGAGATACCTCCATGACGGCACAAGGCTGTCACACTCTGACAGCCAGAATTCATCCCAGGGCTCAGCGTGGTGCAACCCCATCTCTGACTCTCACAGACCTGTGACAGCTGGCGTGTCGCCTGTCTGAGCAGCAACGCTGCATCCAAATGTCATTTCTGACTCAGCCTGTGACCCACAGCATCCTCATGGGCATAAGAACGACCTGCTTATTTCTCCTGCAGAGCAGACAACTCCCCTAGGGCAAGAAATAGTTGGTTTGAGGCTCATCACGAGCAAGCAGAAGGATCAGAAATGAAACCAGGACACCTGATGCTAACCGCTTGCTTTAATCACTTTAAAATTTACTCCAGCTCCAGCAGAGAAGGAGTAATTAATTATTAATTACAGTTACCTACATCAATATTATACAGTGAGCACAGAGAAGATTTTCATTTTCTTCCTTAAAAAAAAAACTAGGAATAGCAGAAATATTTAATCCATTTTTTTTTATGTTTTATATTAGTAAGTTTTAATTAGTTGCTCAGTTTTTAAGAGATTATAAAGAACAATGAAGCAACATAACTGGTTGTTATAAACTATATATATTGTGTATATATTGTGGTTTTAAAGCACTTCCACCTTTCTTCCTTTTTTTTTTCCTTTTTTTTTTTTTTTGTTTTTTGTGTGGGGACAATATTCTGGACCTGC